>CM030941.1:289373-407844 GCA_018136815.1 Isochrysis galbana | reverse complement strand
GCGTCAGTGTCACCGTTCAGTGGCAGAAGCAGGGTATGTGCCTCTCTCGTTTGCGTCTGTCCAGCCGATTCACACCGCGCTCATTGTCATATTCCGTTCAGCAAATGACGGCGATGGCACATGCAGCGGGTGGCCTACAAGCTTTGCTGCTGCCCCCTTCACCCTTGTCTTGCTCTTACTGCTGCCCACCCTCTCCCAATCGCACTTTTTGACGTGGCCCGAATCTCGCCGTGCAACAGTATAAAGAAGACACAAGACACGCCATGGAGACTAGCAGAGTGTAGGACGTCTCGTATGTTTAAGCGCGGCCGGCGGCGCTTCCTCTCCCTCTTCCACTACAACCTTAGAACGCAAAATGCTAATTTGACAATAGCCAATGCTAGGCAACAGCCAAGCGGCCGGTCGAATCACACTCATGCTCAAGCGCACCATGGCATTAGGAGGGGTCGGTTCTCTTACCGCTTGAAGACCCGGCCCGAGATGGTTTTGCGCTCCTTGTCAAGCTTTTCGGGCATGGCACGATTGAGAACCTGGGGTCGATATAGCGGGCGGACAAGAAGTCGGTAGATTGCAAAATTGGAAGCAAGTGGCCGCAGACGTGGCACACGCGTATGTACCATTCGGTGGGCCTCGTCGGTAAGTCTGCCCGCCATGCGGGCACATCGTCATCACTGCGCTCGAATCGAGCATCCACCCTCGCTTACCTGCAACCAATTTGTTGATCTCGCTCTGATACGCGTGTGCAGCTGCGACTTGGTCGCTTTGACATGATACAATAGATAGCATGGATAGCCCTGAACAAGCCCCACCACTTTCTCGACCCCCCCAGCCTCCACGACCCGTTTCGATACAGCAATGGTGACGTGACCAATGAATCCGTCGATGGCCGAGGGTTCAGGCCTTGAAGTACCAAGCTGCCGAAGCTCAAGTGGAGGTTCCTGCCAGGTAGTCGCAAAAGTGGGGTTGAGAGGTTGCGAATTGGCGTGAAGAAACATAAGGGTTCCTGACGGTATCGCACTCCGCACACTCTCCTGACACCGGCACATAGCCTTGAGCTCACCTGTGTGTACACAATGCTTGGTGCTGCAGCTAGCTCCTTGGATTGTCTCCGTGACATCTCTGCCTCCTGCAAAAAAATCTTTGCAATCGCCGCCTCTGTTGCATTCGAAAAGCACAGCGCGAAGACGATCACCACGACATCAGGCTGGCAAGACGAAGGGCGGAAGTCGAGATGGGCTGTACGGGGCAACAGGGCAAGTGCAGAGGGCGGAGGCTAGAGCTGCAGCACGTGTACTGGGTCGAGGTGGGCTACCACGGTGTTTGTTTGACGGCACACCTGAGGCACCACGTACATGCACTGGCTCTCGGCGTAGTGCACCGTATAGTGTGGTTTCGGAGGTTTCGCATCCGCAAGGAGCGCGCGGAACGACAGCCAAAGCGGCGCGCCGACAACATCACGCTTCATCGAGGACAGCTTCTGCACGAGTGCCTCACGAGCAGCCTACCGGATTGGGGCCACCACCAACCACAGAATGTCACAGGGTCAATTTTTGCGATGGGGCGTTGCAATTGAAGGGCGGGAATCGCGCGGGCCAAAACAGATGGTCTAACCGCCGTCGATACTGCGTGCACAGTTGGGAGGCTCGAGCCCAGCCTCCTCCCCTCCCACTCTTCCTGCACGCCCCCCAAGCTTGCGTATCGCTTTGGAGGGAAACTTAGGCATTCGACCTGGTCTGGTGGGATGTGGTCCAAGTTGAGTACGAGCGTGATTGAGAATCCCTGCTCAGCCTCGGGCTCGAGCATCTTGCCGTAGAGCTCTGCAAAGAAGGGCTGGCCAACTGCGGAAAGCACTTCGTCGAAGCATCTGCTCCACAGCGAGATGCGCAGTGTGTGCAGCTCCTCCGGCTTGACGCTGAGTTGGTAGAGCGCGCCGAAGTCGACCGCGCGCATGTCTATCGCCTCGCGCCGCTCGGGGGCCGCCGCGATCGCCGTGGCCAGCGCCTCGGAGACCATGCGGTGGGAGGGCGCCAAGTGCAGCATGGCGGGCCGCCAGCGCGCTCTCTCTCTCTTTCTCTCTCTCTTCCCTCTCTCTCTCTTTCTCTCTCTTCCCTCTTCCTCTCTCTCTCTCTTTCTCTCCCCACCTCTCTCTCTCTCTCTCTCTCTCTCTCTCTCTCTCCCTCTCTCCCCCTCTGTGTATGTTTATATCTATGTAAATGTGTAGTAGTATTTGTGCTTGGGGGGGGGGGCGATGGAGGGAGAGGGAGAGGGAGAGAGGGAGAGGGAGAGAGAGTAGAGAAGTAAATGAGAGAGAGAGAGAGGAGGGGGACAGGGGGAAATACAGAAAGGGGGGCCCAAGGAGGTTCAAGCATGATTTCTAACATGTAGGTGGAGTGACTATTTTTAGGGCGGGGCTCGGACACGCGGGATAAGATTATGAGTCACATGTATATTAATAGCTCAGCAAGTTCCTATTATTAGAGCCGGGCTCGGGCAGAGGATGGAGGCGGGAGAGCTGCGGCGCCGCTTCCTCGTGCAGGGCTACGTGCTTCTGCCTGGGGTGTGCAGCGAGGCGTGCGCGGCATCGATCGGCGACAAGGTGTGCGTGGGTGAGTGCACGCGTGCGTGCTTGTGTGGGTGTGTGTGCGAGGGGGGGGAAGGGGGGAGGAGGGAATGGGGGAAGGGAATGGGTGAGGGTGGAAGGGTGGAAGGGTGGAAGGGGGAAGTGAAAGGGGGAAGAGAAAGGGGGGGGGGGGGGGGGGGGGGGAAGCGCTTCCGTTCACACTACGAGGGACGATTCTGGGAGGACAGGAGGGGGAGGGTGTGTGCGTGTGTGTGGAGGCGTGCTCCGCCGCCTGCGCTTCTCGCTATTCCCCTGCGCCCCCCCCCCCGCCTCCCCTCGCCCTTCCTTCACTTCACTTCCTTGATCGCCAGTCGATGCGGTCCGCTTTTCGTGTCTCGCGCCGCTCCTTGCTCCTCCTACTGTTGCCGTTTCCTGCACGGTAGAGCGCTCAAAGGCTCTCAATCTCTCTCAGGCAACAGCTTGCTCGCGCGCTCCATCGGTAGGGCGTGACTGGGCGTTGCTTCGTTGGCAGACGCCCTCTGCCGACTCGTGAGTGAGGGATCGAGGGCAGGAGCGATATCTGCCAGGGAGTGACCTGTCTAGAAAACTCGCTGCATGCTGCCTTGGCGCCGTGGAGCAGGGCGCGCGCGCCCCCCCGACGATCAGAACCCACCCCACCCCACAACACCACAGCCCTGCCCCCTTCTTGCTTCTCTCGCAGGTGCTCAGTTCTGGCGTGCTGCCCTCGGGCGGGCCATATGGCTTGAGGACGCTCGGAGGAGACGCCGCGGGCAACAACCTGCTGCGCTGCGCCGAAGATCTCTGCTCTGCCGCCTTCCTATGCTCTCCCGTGGTCGAGAGGGCGCTGCGCACACTGCTGGGCGAGGGCTACCGGCTGCACGCGCATACGCGTGCTCACCTGCGCACGCGCGGGGATAAGACGACCATGTGGCACGTGGACGCGCAGCGGGGAGCGCCGCGTAGCTACGGGAGGAGGCACGAGATACACGACGTGATGCTCTGCTTCTACCCGCAGGTGAGCGAGGACCGAGGGCGAGGAAGAGAGGCAGGAGAGCCCGCCCGCCCGCTCCGTGAAGCTGTTCACCCGCCAGATGGCCGAGGGGGCGCCTCTGTGGCTGACGCGAGCGGCGTCTCCATCTCAACCTGTCACCTCTCGCTACCATCACCCTCCCCGCCGCATTTGGCCTTAGGACACAACGCTTGAGATGGGGCCGACAGAGCTACTCCCCGGCAGCCAGTTCTATCGCGGCGACTCGGATCGAGCGCACTACTCGCGCGGCCACATTCCTGCGTTCGGCGAGCAAGTTGAGCGCTGGGCTACCCTGCCCGTGCCGATTGTGTGCAAGGCGGGCTCCGCGCTCGTGATGCATTTCGACCTGTGGCACCGCGCCCGCGAGAGTACTAGCGAGGTGCCCCGCTTGATGCTCAAATTTGTCGCCTGGCGCACGGCCCCACCGCCCCGTGCCCAGGACGTGGATGCGCCGCCGCCTTGGCCACTCGCCGACGACCCGAACGCAGACCTAAACGCCGAAGCGCAGCCCGGCGGGCTGCTTGACTTTCTCGAGTGCGACGAGCCGGAGGGCTCGGGAGCGGCGTGCGACCAGGGCCAACCACCGTCAGGCGTGCCTGAGGAGGTCGTGCGGCGCCTTTGCGACCACCTTCGCGCGTGGCCTCCGGCTTGCGGCGCGTGGGGAGGTGGTACGCTGCTGTCTCCGCGGGCGGCTTCAAGCGCCGAGGCCGAACTCTCCGCCTCGACCGTGGGCCTTGCGAAGGCGCTCGCGGATGGTGGCGCTTTTGAAAAGCGGCAGATGCGCTCGCTCATCGCCTGGCTCGGGCCGCGGTGCTCGGCCACGGTGCGGCGGGAGGTAGTGAGGGCAAGGCGAGCCAAGTTCGTGTCCGATAGGAGGCACATCTGGAGCCACGTGTGGCGCTGGATGCATGGGCTTGGACCGCCGGGTGTTGCGGCAGCAGGCCGCTTCTCAAGTGGACGTGCCAGCGAGTCGCGAGATGGCGAGTGCTCAGCCGAGGCCCACCTACGCTTGGTTGCACAGCTCCGCGCGCCGAGTGAGCCGGAGCGCCTCGCAGCAGCCTATGAACTAATTAACTCCGACGAGGGGCACTGCGCTCTCAGGGAGGTCTTGTTGTCGGTGAGGAGCAGCACGAGTGAGCGACGCACTGCGATGTATGGATGCATCGCAGCAGGCGCCGTGGGTGCAGCGCACTTCGAGGCGGCGCTCTCAGCCGCCAATGCCAAGCAAAACGGGGCCGGCTGCGTTGACGCTCAAACTTGCGACGACCTACCACCGACGCTCCCACCGGCCACGCACCGTGCCATCGGAGATGGGGAGGAGAGCGACGCACTCCCAGAGTGTGCGGGTCGGATGAAGAATTGTTGCGAGGGCCGGGGGGGCGACGTCTCTGCAGGACCGGTGCGCGCCAACGCCTTCAGCTCAGGCAGTGTGGGAGGGATGGAGCGCGGCACGGATGATTGTGATCTCATCGACAGGACGCTGTGGCATTTTCTTCGGAGCGGGGTCGCGCAAGACGACTGCGGCTGGATGGCAGCGTCCGCAGTGCGCGAACACGATGGCTTTGATGCGGAGAGTATGCTAGAAGCCGCGCGACCCACCGATGCAGTGGTGTACGCTGTCGCTCTAGCATTCACTCGGCGCGCTGCACGCCATGACGATGGCGGAGTCAGTACGGATCGGGACCAGATTGTCGAGACTGCGCTGAAAGTGCTGGGCCATAGCGGCCACTATCGGAGGATTTCGATCTCCTCGCGGCTGGTGCTCCTTGAGGCCCTCGGATTTCACAGCGCCAAGCCCGCCTACATATTGGCGACCGCACGGCTCGCTTGCGCTATCCTGTGTGACCCGATGGCCGATGGCGCGGCACGGGCTGTCGCGGCGCGATTGTTGTCGCAAATTTCTGCCCGTGCCATAGATTTTTCAAGCACCGGTGAGGCAAGGTGTAAGACCGTGCTTGGCGGCAATCGGAAGAACGCGTGGCGGTTGGCGCTACAGTCGGCCTTGGAGACGCTCGCTGTCGCGCTTTCCGAGGATGCCGACAGATACGTGCGAGCACACGCGGCCGAGGCTCTCGTGGCCAACGTCATGCTGAACGTTGTAGAGGAACAAGACGACCTCGAAAGCAATGAGGCAAGCTGTGCAGAATCTCGTGACGCCCCCATCGAAACCTATGCCAACCAGTTGGCGCTTGCTGCGCTCACCTCCACGATGGCGCCTCAAGCTTTGGAGGCTGAATTGCAGCGGCTACGCACCATGTTTCGTTTGGCGGACACCTCGTCGAGATCCAAGCGAGCGGTCGCTGTGCACAAGGCCGTGCGTGCGGTCTGTGCGCTTAGAAGGTGCCCGCTCACTCACCCCGAAAGCCCCTTCTGAGTGCGGTTCTGGCCGTTGTGACTATACTTCTGCGTCTAAGCCCAAAGGAGCGAGAGAATGACCCCTCGCGTGCTCCTAAACTTAATAATATTCTCACTTAGTACAGCATGGGGGGGGCGCCTCGCGCCCCCCCTCTCAGTGTTCAACTCCCCGCTCCAGGGGGCCTGTGGCTTGTCTGTCAACCCCACGCTCTGCCTTTTGGCATAAGTGGGGCACTGAGCAAAAAAAAAACCTTTTAATATTCTCGCCACGCGCGCGGCTATGTAGCTGTCTATCGTAGCCACGCCCGTTTCCCTTCCTTTCCCTCACTTCCCGCCTTGCGGCAACTCCCCTCGTGCTCTACTTAGGAGCCCAGGTTGTGGGGGGGGTTGGGTAGGGCGGGGGTGCACCGGCCCCTAGTGGTCTGTCCTCGCCTTCCTCCTGTGCCTCTAGGTGGCCCGTTTCTCCCTGCGTCGGTGTGAGTGGATGATTGTTGCTGCGTCTCCTTTGTTTTCATCGCCCATCCCTTTTTGGGGTGTTTTCTAGGAGGGAGATGCGCCTCAGCCTTAGGCGAGTTTTTCGGCTAGGCCGAGTGTCCCTGCTACGAGGCCGAGGTTGTCGGCGTCGCATACGCACAGACGGTGCGCCGGGAGAAGGTTGTTTGCCACTTCCGGGCGCCAGCCTTTGCAGCCTTTCAGACTGCCGTGCACCATTTTTTTAATTTTTCTGAGCATTAGTACCACTACTCTCACTAGCCCGGCACTAACACGACAGCCCTCAGCGCACCTGCCCGTACACCTTGGCGCGTGCTGTTGTCACAGATACATACTCCTATGCACCCTTCCACATCTCCCCCCTCGCAGGCCCCCGGCCCCCATTCTAACTCCCCACAAGTTAGAATGAGGGAGAACCCATTGAGGCGGACCGAACGACGCCGGCCGACTCTCCGGGAAAAAGCACCGGGGGGGGGGGAGGACCTCTCGTCAAAAAAGGAGAGCGGCCCTTACAGCTCGCGCCGCGAGCGGTCCTCGAAGAAATAAATGACTGCGCCCCCCGATACCTGCCACAGGGACGTCTTGAGCCACTCCCTTCTTCTCGCCTCTCCTGTCGCCAGTCGCCCCCCTTCGCCCGTTTGCTAACGCAAACGGGGCTCGTTTCTCACCACACTCCATCGGGGGGGGTGCAAATCCCCCCCTCTCCCTCGTTCCATTCTCTTCCGCCCCGGTCCCTGCGGCGCGTCGCCATGCGGCGCGCCATGGCCTGCTCTCAGAGGTCCTTCAGGGGCGCCCAGAGGGCCAGCAGGGGCAGCTCAGGGGGCAGTGGAGGCTGGGGCTCAGCCCCTGGCCCCCCCTGCCTCTCCCTCGCTCGCCTCGCTGGCCTTGGGTGCCTCCCTGAGGCCCCTGTCTGCCTGGCGACCAGGGATGGGGGGGGGAGTCAGTACGAGAGCAGGCCCATGCGGGCCTGGGAGAGCGGCTCGCGGCCCGCGCCCACTAGGGGTCTGGGCTGAATTGATGAGTGCCCTGCCCCTGCCAGAGGGCAGGGGCTGGGGTTGAATGTACGGGCCCACCCCGGGGGGTGTCCGCGATGGAGAGAGGGGGGCGCGAGGCCCCCATTGACCCCCACTTATAAAAGTAGGTTCGACTGCCGTGCACCATTAGTTTGTGGTAGGATTGCATGGCCGGTGGCATCTGCAGCGCTTTGCACGCGCGGACGGCGTAGTTCACCGGGACCACCGAGTTGTCGATGTTAAGAAGCAGCTTGCGCGGGAAGTTGCTCGTAAGGAACGACCCTTGGGTCGCTGCGACGTATAGGTGCCAGCGTGGTGCGTGAGCCACTTTAGACACAAATGTGCCCGACTCACCTTCGATTTTCATGCGCTCGCGATTTCCCTTCAGGAAGGTGAGCCCTTCCTTTTCGACAGCTTTCACCAGGGTGCTCAAAGTGATTTTCGATGCTTGAGCGAGGCCGTCGGCTTCCACTACGAAGTGGGCCGCTACGTCTTGAAGGGCCTCATACAACGCCTTGCGCGATGAGGTGCCCCTCCTGTTCAGCTTGCCCTCGATGGATTCAATTTCGACTTTGACCGCCACGTCCGTTTGATGGACGCGGATTGTGGTTTGGAGCCCATATCGGGCTTGGAATTGTTGCATGCAGTCTTCGTTGACTGCTATGTGCCAGGGGCCCCTCGAGGAGCGGGCCCAGAAGTCTGGCTCGGGGTCAACTCCCTCGAGCTCGAGCAGAAGCTCGACTATGGCCGCATAGACCGTCGTGTCGAGTAGCACTAGGTCGCCCGCCTGGCTGAAAGACATTTCGTAGTTGGCGTCAGAGTCTGTTTGTTGATCTTCATTTTCTGATTCTGGGTCTTGAGAGGCAAGCCCGCGGAGGGTAGGGGTCAGTCGTGTCGCTGGCTGTCGTGCATGGAGGTGCCGCGGTTCAGGTTGTCTTGGGGGTCTTGGTGTAGGAGTGGGTGCTGGCTTCCTCTCCCTGTGTGGACAGAGATACATGATCCTTTTGTGCGTCAGACAGATTGTCAGAATGTTGTGCCCATAAGGGCCACCCGGCCGCGGGCCGCGCCGCCGAGGCGGCGCGACCCTCGTCGGGATGGGTGTGGCCTCTGCCATAAGGCATGCCCTGTGGAGTGCAGGTCCCTCCTGCCTGTTGCTGTCTCTCTGAGTCCTGCAGTCTGCTGTCCCCCATGGGGGGGCCCAGCATGGCTGCTGTGCAAGGTGTGGCCGAGGCCACGGGCCGTGTGGCGCGACCGGGGTCGCGCGCACCTGTTCGGCCTCTGAGGGCGGACGCGGCCGCTTTTCCAGCGACAGGTCCATGTGGGCAGGGGGGCCGCCCTCGGCGGGGGGCCCGAAGGAGAGGGGAGTCGCGGCGGCGCGCTCCATCGCGTCCAAGTATAAACTTAGTTAGTGGGGCACTGAGCACTAAACAGCACCACCCACATCCCCAGTGGGCGAGGGTCGCGAGCCGCACGCTCCCATGCCCGCACTGGGCCTGCCCTCGAACTGACTCCCCCCCATCCTTGGTCGCCAGGCAGACAGAGGCCTCTAGGCGGCACCCATGGCTAGCGAGGCGAGCGTGGGAGAGGCAGGGGGGCGGGGGGGCCAGGGGCCAGAGGCTGAGCCCCAGCCTCCACTGCCCCTTGAGCCTGAGCTGCCCCTGTTGGGACTCTAGGAGCCCCCCAAGGACCTCTGAGAGCAGGCCGAGGCCCGCGCATGGCGACGCGCCGAGCGCCGAAGGGAGAGCGATGGGTGAGAGCGGAGAGCGGAGAGAGGGAGAGGGGAGAGGGGGGGATTTGCACCCCCCCCATGGAGTGCGGTGAGCGGTGAGAGACGGGCCCCGTTTGCTAATGCAAACGGGCCGGGAGAGAGGATGCCTACAAGTAAAAAAAAATCTTAAGATTCTGGGCTACACACCTACTAGTTCAAGGTCCTCCCGTCTCTACACTGACACCGCCCTTGAACTCCCTCTCTCTACTGGGAGTGCCACTAGGAGAGCCCGAGGCCGTGTAGCCCTGAATCTTCAGATCTTTATTTTTTAACTCCCTCCCTCCACCTCTTCCCCTGTCCCCCTTCGTTCCTTTTTCTTCGGTTTCCGGGGTCCGGCCCTAGTACACTACCAAGGGCCAAGGGCCTGGTTCGGAGCGTGGGGTCCGGGCAGGGGCAGGGCTTTCCGCTGTGCTGATGTTTTGTCGTGCGTGAGTAGTGAGTATGCCCCTACAAGTAGTTCTGATCTTTCACGTAAACATGATTAATTAATTTCTTAATAGTCTCACCGCACACGCGACCGTGCAGCCTCTACTTTCTACTCACGTAGGAAACTTTCTACACCCCCACTCCCCCGGCCCTTCCCCCCCCGCCATCAGGCGACTCCCCCCGTGCACTACTAGGGGGATAGGGGAAAAGGGCTTAGATATGGTCGGTGGCCCGCGCCCCCCCCCGGCGATCCGTTCCCCCCTTCCTCCTACGCCTACCGGGCTGGCGGCGGTCTCGGTCCCGACTTATCCTGTAAACAGGTGCGGGACTTACCTATTTTCCGGTGAACGGAGCTCTCGCTCCGCCCACCCCCTTCTCCGCGCTCTCTCTCCCCTCTCCTGCAGGCACGCGCGATGGCGCGCCTGCGACAGGCCTGCAGCTGCCCCTGGCGACCCCTGGAGGCCCCTGGAGGCCAGCTCAGGGGGCAGAGGAGGCTGGGGCTGGGCCCTGGCCTCCCCTGCCTCTCCCTCGCTGGCGCTCCTGTGCCTCAGGGGTCCCCAATCTGCACCTGTCTGCCTGTCGAACAGGGGGGGAGGGGGGGTTGGAGCGATGGGCTGGCCACGACAGGCCAGGACGCGCGAGTCAGGCAAGCCTGCCAGTGAGAGAGTGGGTCAGCAGGGCATTCTGCTCCTGGCAAGCCATCAGGCGTGCCAGGAGCATGGGTGGTTCCTCCCCCATGGCAGGGGAGGAGTGGAGAGAGGGGGGGGCTCGTGCCCCCCCATGGGGCAACCAAGTATAAACTCAGTTGCTTTCACGTAAACATGAAAGATCAGAACTTGAGTAGCTCGCCTCCGCCCCCCACTTTTTACAGCCATGGGTCAACCAAGTATAATCTTTGTTGTGGCATAAAATGTAGCGTAGCATATCACATGTTCGCGTAAACGGAAACTTGCAGCACGAAATACGCAATGGCAAGTTGCCGCTACGGCGGCAAGCGCAAACCGCGCAACAAGGCGTTACCCATCCTCTCAACGCCAACGTCATCGAGCGTCGTCCCTTAGCCGATCTGCACTTGCAGAATAGCAAACTATGAACAACGCATCAAAATACACGGGAACGTGAATCAGCGGAAGAAATCCGGGCCCAGTGTAATCCCATTTTCTTGCCACCTCCGATGAATCATTCTGGTGTCATTTGGTTGCGGAAGGCTCAGGCTCACAAGCCTCAATGCCCCGATCACCTGCACATTGATTTATCCTTCACCTTCACATCCCCGCAAGGGCGGATTCAAGCCCGAGCCGCGTCCACGGAATGAACGAATCCGATTCCGGGGGCTCGCTACCCAGCGCACTCGGCCTCTACCCCCCACTCAAACTTCATGTCTCCTCTCTTCTGTCTTCTCTCCTCTAGGCCCGATTCGGTGACCACTCTAGTGATTATCGACCAGGCGCGGTGCGTCTACTGCCCGCACCGGACGCGGGCCCGCTCGCACCCTCCGCTCCACAAACAAGTCCGGGTGCCGCCCTCCAGCGAGCTCTTTGTCCTCCTTAATTGTCTCGGGTGGCCATTTGCTCGCTCGAGAGCTGGGTCATCCTCGCGTGCGAGGCGAATGGGTCCGTGACGGCGAGCGAGTCACGCTCGGCCAAGACGCCCATGTTCTCGCGGAGGGCGCGCATCGACGCCAGCACCATACGCAGCGTGTCGCCCGAGCACCCCGCCCAGCAAACCGAGGAGATCTCGCTCAAGATCTCCTGTACTTCCGCTAGCGAGTCCCCACGAGCGGCGTGCTCAGCGAGCAGGCGGCCCGGTGATGGTCCCGCAGCGAGAGGACCGCAAAGCTGCAGCGGCCCGGGGTTACAGTAGTGATCGACAAGCTTGAGCCTCTCGCGGATGAAAACCCAGCGGGAGAAGGCGGCCGAGTGGAGTGAAACCTGGGCGGGTCGAACCACCGCCACTGCCTGTCCGGCGCGCCTGTCGGCTGCCATCATCGAGTAGAGAGGGACGCCGCATACGCGCCACTCTGATGTTGGCCCGGCCAGGCAATGTGCCGTGGCCATGTAGGCGGTGGCACCGGCCGCCACAAGCGCTGCAGCGGTGTGGCCGAGGGCGTAACCGAGGTCCGCGTCGAAGTGCGATGGCATGGACGAGCGTGCCTGGTAGCCCAAATAGAAGCAGATGGGCGAGAACTTGGGGTCGGGCGGCGGCTGCAGCCCAGCTTCTTTGGCGGCAGTGCGACGGCGATCAAGCTCGAGGCGGACGAGCTCGGCCAGGAGGCGTTCGGTCTCGATCTGCGAGAGCTGGGCTTTATCGTCGGAGGCCTGCTGCTCGAGCATGAGCTGCTCTTGGATGAAGCCAGGCATGCTCTCGAGCAGTGCTGCCGAATAGGGTGTCAGCATTGGCGTGATCTTGTCTTGTGTTGACGCACCAAGCCGACGGGCTGCGGCGATCTCCTTAAGAAGCGCGTTGACCTGCGGCACGTACTCGAGCAGCCCCTCGGGGATGAGGACGACGCCATAGTGCTTGCCATTGGCCGCGCGCTCGGCCACCATATCGGCGATCTCCGCGACGATCTCGGCGAGCGTCATGCGCCGCGCCTCCAGCTCCTCACCGATAAGGGCCATGTTGGGCTGCGTCAAGTTGGCGCACTCGAGGGTGATGTGCGACGGCGAGCGGCCCATGATGCGGACGAAGTAGAAGTACTTGCGCGCAGACGCCGCGTCGGTCGCCAGGTTGCCCACGAGCGACGAGTAGACGCGGCAGGCGGTATCGAAGCCAATGGAAGCCTCGACGGCATTGGAGTACAGGTCGCCATCGATCGTGGCGGGGACGCCAACGACACGCGTCTTCGCGCCACGCTTCGCAAAGTGTTCCGCTAGAACGGCCGTGTCCGAGTTGGTGACTGGCCCGCCGATGAGGACGAGCCCATCCAGCCCGAGCTTGGCACAGGTGGCCTCGGCCTGAGAAAAGTGTTGCTCGGTGCGGATGACGTCGGCGGAGCGGCCGAGCATGGCCATGCCGCCGCAGTTTAGGAACGGGGCGACGTCCTCCGGCGTCAGCTCCTTGGCTTTGCACGAGAAGAGGCCGCGCGTACCGTCAATGAAGCCATAAACCTTGGCGCCAGCAGCGCCAGCGCGCTTTGTGAGGCAGTCCAGGACGCCGGCCGCGACATTGTGGGCGCCGGGGCACTGGCGGCCGCAGAAGACGACGCCGATTGCGATTGGCTTTCCGTCAGTGGAACCGAAGGAGATGCTCTTGCTGTCGGCGGCGGCGGCTGCCGCATCGACAATCTCGAGGCGCGGCGCGCCATAGGTGCACGGCAGTTGGTTGGCCACGAAGAGCTCATCGGCCATGGCGCACGGGCGCGCACCGGAGACTAGCGCCAATTCTCCGGCCTGCTCAAACAGGGCAGGAAGGCTGGGCCGGCTTGCCACACGGCATGCTGTGAGCGGCGCGACGTCCTCCTCGGCGGGCATGGGCAGACCGGCGATGCGACCCTGCTCGAGTTGCAGGGTGAGTGTGATCTCGCCCGCAGTGGGCCCGTCGAATTGCACGGGGCCGGGCTGCACGAAAGAGGGCGCGAGGCGCCAGCCGCCGCGGCGCGCGGAGAGGGCGGCAAACGGGGCGCCGTCGAGCTCGACGAGTGCCTTGCGGATCACCGGCTTGTCCTTGCCCTTACGCCGCTCTACGGCGAGCATGGCCGTCAGCGGCACGCCGTGGGCGGTCCACTGTGCGGGAGGCTTGGTGAGCCCCTTGACACACGCCATCACGCCCGTGGCGCCCGAGCCGATGAGGGCGCCGGCGGTGAGGCCGAGGCTGTAGCAGTAGTTGGAGTCGAAGTTGGTCGGGGGCGGGCAGCGGCCCTCGTACCCGAAGTAGTGGTACTGCACGGAAAATTTGCCGACATAGTTCCCGCCGGCAGCGCGCGCCCTGAGCTCTTGGCCAACCAGCTCACCAAGTAGACGTTCGGACTCAATCTTCGCGACCTGCGATGGGCGTGGCGGGGCATCAGGTCAAGCAGCGGCGTGTGGGGAGGCAGGTGGCGTGCGCGGCCGCTTCAGAGCGCAACAGGGTCGGAAGCGCACCTGCACGTTGCCGTGCGGGTCGCGGTCGAGCAGCAGCTGTGAGCGGATGGCGTCAGGCAGGAGGGTGAAAACAGCGTGTGAGGCAGTTGAGAGGCGACCGACGACCCACTGCTCGGCGGGCTGGCTGCGGTCGGCTGCGGACTCGTCACGCTTGGCGAGAAGGTCGTTGAGCTCAGCGATGAGCGCGCCGACCTCAGGAATGAAGTCGATGAGACCCTCTGGGATGAGGATGACACCATAGTCCATCCCTGCGGCCGCGCGCTCGGCCACCATGTCGGCGGCTTGCGTGGTGATCTGTGCGAGGGTGAGCTTGAGCTTCTTGACCTCTTCGCCCACGAAGACGAGGTTGGGGTGCGTGCGCAGCGCGACCTCGAGCGTCAGGTGGCTCGCCTCGCGGCCCATGAGGCGCACAAAGTGATAGTACTTGCGCGAGGAGGTGCAGTCGACCATGATGTTGCCGACCATCTCGGCGTACAACTTGGCGGCTGTGTCGAAACCGAAGGACACCTCGACGTGCTCGTTCTTGAGATCGCCGTCGATGGTCTTGGGCAAGCCGACTACACGCGTGGTGAGCCCCTCGGCGGCATAGCGTTCGGCGAGCACGCACGCATTTGTGTTGGAGTCATCGCCACCGATCACGATCAGCCCGTCGAGCTGGTTGGCCCTGGCGGTCTCGACCGCCATCTGGAACTGCTCTTCCGACTCAATCTTATCGCGGCCGGAGGAGAGCATGGTGAAGCCGCCCGAGTTGCGGTACTTGTCGATCACTTCATCGGTCAGAATGGAGTAGGCGTTGACCATCACGCCCTTTGGTCCGCCTGTGAAGCCATAGAGTGTCGAGCCGGGATGGTGGTCGCGCAGGTAGTCAAAAAGGCCGACGATGCAGTTGTGGCCGCCAGCAGCCTGACCGCCCGATAGGACACAGCCCACGCGTAGCGGCATACGCTCGGCCGCGACGCCGACGGCCATTGCCGGCTCCAGGTGCACGACCGGCTGGCCATATAGGTTTGGGAAGCGGCTCTTGATCTCGGCCTCGTTGGCGACGCACGTCGTCGGCTCGGCGTCAAGCCGCTTCTGAACTGTGCTGCCGAGGACAGGCGGGACCTCGGGTGTGTATGCGCGGCGGAGCGACTCAAGCTGCGAGCTCGTGCGCGGCGAGCGGTCGACCACCTCGTGCACCGCCTTGATCAATTTTTCGGCCACGCGAGGGTGGCGTGCGCGCTTGCGCGTGGACATTTCCTCAGACGCGGGGTACGCCTGCATTCTGTCTGCATAGGGAAAGGGAGGAGCAACTGGGTTTGCACGTTGAAGGCGTGGCCGCAGCGCGTGGCTTCACGGAATGATTGAGAAAGAGGGAGCAAGGGGACGAGTGGGGAGAGCGGGACAGAGTGCGCTCAGACACTCACGGCTGAAAGGGGCGGTGGGCGAGAGGTGGACAGAGCGAGTGAGGAAGAAGTGGGGTATGGGAGAGGCTGAGCAAGATGATCAGTAGTGAGGGGGAGAAAAGAGGAAGCCGGGGGTGGGGGGGGAGTAGAGCGAGGAGGGTGGAGCGGACAGGGGGGAGGAAGGGGAGAGGGGGGGGAGGAAGGGGAGTGTAGGGAGAGTCGAGAGAAAGCCGAAGGGAGAGGCAGGCAGGGTGTGCGAGAGGGGAGGGAGAGGGAGGGAGAGGGAGGGAGGCCGAGACGGATGGGATGACGGTGCGCGAGTATTCGTGTGCAGGCTCGAAGGCTTTGTGGCGAGGGGGACACGGGCAGGCGAGCGGGGGGGCTATGGCTCTCTCACCTGTGGGTGGTGTGGGGGACGAGGCGAGCGAGCGAGAGAGAGAGAGAGAGAGAGAGAGAGTGGTGGGCGGGAATCGGGAGAGAGAGAGAAGAGAACACCTCTGGGTACTTGAGAGAATGGAGAATGGATCTTCTACTGTAGACTAGAGTAGGAGCCGAGGAGGAAGGAGAGAGAGAGCTCTGGAGAGAGAGAGAGAGGAGGAAGGGATCTACGGGGCACGCGGACGCCACCGCCGACGGTGATGAGAATTCATCTGCACAGCGGCTGTTTTCTCTCTACTCATCAGGCGGTGCGAGGCCGCTGTGTGATGAAGAGACCGGAGGAGAGAGAGAGAGAGAGGGAGAGGGGGGGAGGGAAAGCGAGAGAAGGCGCGTGATGAGATGATGCGGAAGAGGGCCTCGTGAGTGGGTGAAGAAGGAGGCGTGAAGGAGGAAGAACGAGGGGGAGGGAGGGCCCCCCCCGGCCTCTCTCTCTCTCTCTCTCTCTCTCTCTCTCTCTCTCTCTCATCAGGGAGAGTGGGGTGTGACGTCAGCTGGCACGTGGGACCCCTGAGGAGAAGAGAACAGAAGAGAGGAGAGAGGAAGACAGAAGAAAGCGAGGGAGAGGGGGAGAGGCGGAGAGAGGGAGGGGGAGAGGGGGCGGGGCGGGGGGGGGGGGGCGGGCCGCGCTGATGAGGTCGATCAAGCGGATGCGCGAGATGACGAACCCCCGCGGGGGGAGAGCGCGCGGGGTGACGAACTCCCGCGCGGGGGAGAGCGCGGGGGGACGACTCCCCCGCGCGGGGGGATGAGATTGCGTGCGACCCCCCCGCGCGGGCAGGTTGGGGGAGATCGCGCGAGAGGACCGGCAACCACTGCGCGCGGGCGCTGCGCTCGAGACGAAAAAGAAAAACACAACTCCGCCCGGTAGGGAAAGTATAAAAAGTAGCCACAGCGCCCACCCCGAGAGCTCCTTACTTACTCCTTACAGCCGCAGCAGCGCCGCGGCCGGCCCCCCCACGGTCTCTGTGCCCAGGGGGCGCCGGCACAGCTGGCGGCAGGGGGCAGGGGGGTCTTCACCCCGTCATTTCTTCGGCCCGATCACGTTCATTGCCCGGTCACTAACTCACTCACTCTGTTTGACCACTATCTTCCACCTCCCTTGTCCCATGTCCCTTGGCCCTTGGGTGTCCAAGTCCAAGGATTCCCCGTCGAAGGGGGCGCCAGAGCCAGGAGGGAAGGGCCGCAGCTCGCCGCGGCCACTGGCTCTAGCGAGGGAGATTAGCGCTTCTGGCTCCTATCTCACGAGTGCCCCCCCCCCCCCTGCGTTGCTTTTACCCGAAAGGGGTTTTCCCCCAGCGTGGACTCGAGGAGAGGACGCGCTGGGGTGCGCGGGGTCGGTGCATGCATTGGGGGGAGGACAAATATCGAGGGGAGGGGGCAGTGCCCCCACCCGTTTACGTAGTTGTATGACTTGGGATAAACAGAGGAAATAACGCAGAGAAAAACGTCCACATGCGCACGCACGGCGTCCCCGCGGGGGAACCGATGCACATCGCGCCGTGCGCATGCACGGCGTGCATGGGTGATTGCAAAACTCACCACACATGTCCCGTGAAATATATCTCTTATACTGGACGTTTGCGTAAGTGTGTGTTTGTAGATTGATTGAGTTTTGTTGAGGTGGGAACGTGCGCCTTCGTCATGTAGCGCGTTTCCCCTCCCTCCCCCGCCCCTCCCCTCTCTCTCTCAAGATGGTGCCCCAAATGAGACTTGCAGCGTGCTTCGGTCAGCCACAGCCATGCGTGCAGGCTGCTGGCTGGGCGCGCCTCCTACTGCCCCCCATGCCCGCCGCCGCCTCATCGCTCATCGCAAATCGCCCCCTCGCGGCCCTCGCTAGCGCGCCACCAACGGAGGCCCGCGTTATTTGGACAGGGTAAGGGCCTTGGAAGGGACCCTAGTTGGGCTGTAAGTACTGATATTAGTACTGATGCATTAGTATTAGCTCCCCAAGAGCTGATATACTGATGTTAGTGCCTAGGCTGCCAGTTCAAAAATAAAACTGAAAGCAAAACTCCGGAGCGGGAACGAGCCCCCGCGAACAAGCGCAGAGAGGCGCGCCAGCCCGCTCCCTCCCCCCGCCTATCTCTCCTGCTAGCTGCCAACCCCCCACCCCCCACCACCTTGGCCTCTTGGCCTCTTCACATGCACCTGCCAACTCGTGCTCTCTGTTTATTTGCGCTGGCCTCCCCTTTTGCGCGCGCGCCACGCGCTGCACGCTGAACACCCCTCAGTAAGTATAAGTATAATAATAGCGATACTAGAAGTTATAATAGGGGTGTAAGCTGATATTAGTACTGATGTAAGTACTGATGTAAGTGTAAGCTCAAAACCACCGTAAGCTTACAGACTGACGGCCCAACTAGGGAAGGGACGGACGGGATGGAGGGAGAAGAAAGGGGGACGGGGACGGGGGAGGGACGCGGGAAAGGACGCACGGTGGAGCGGGAGTCAAAAGTTGGAAGAAGGGGGGGGAGGTACACGAAAGAAGAGAGAGAAGAGAGGGGATGAGGGGATGTGGGATATGTAAAGTGAGCCGGGGGGTGGTGGAGGAGAAGAGTGGGAGAGGGCAAGGGAGATATAAAGTGAGCCGGGGGGGGGTCGAGGAGAAGAAGAGAGAGAAGAGAGGGGATGTGGGATATAGAAGTGAGCCGGGGTGGAGGAGGAGGAGAAGAAGAGAGAGAGAGAGCAAGGGATATATAAAGTGAGCGGGGGGGGAGGAGGAGGAGGAGAAGAAGAGAGAGAGAGCAAGGGATATATTAGGATTGCGACCTATATCTATATATGAGTGAAGGGGGGGGGGTAGAGGTTAGGGTTAGAAGACACACAGGGTTCGGAGTCCCCAGTGTGTCTCAGGCCCAGATGTGTGCGGAGTTTGTTAGGGGAGAGTCTCTCGAACTTCCGCGATCCGAATCTTGTCTTCGCAGCCCCTCTTACTGTAAGTGTTGGCTCTTGCAGGGTGAGATAAACAGGCACGACTTCGACGTCACGCTCCGCGGTCGCCTCTCTCCCTCTCTCCCTCCCCCCCCCCCCCTCCCTCCTCTCTCTCCCTCTCTCCCCCCTCCCTCTCTCTCTCTCTCTCTCCCTCCCTCCCTCTCTCTCTCTCTCTCTCTCTCTCTCTCTCTCTCTCCCTCTCTCTCTCTCTCCCTCCCTCCCTCTCTCTCTCTCTCTCTCTCTCTCTCTCTCTCACTCACTCTCTCTTCCCTCTCTCTCCCCTATTCTCTCTCTCCCTCTCCCCCCCTCCCTCTCTCTCCCTTTCTCTTCCCCCCCCCTCCCTCTCTCTCTTCTGTGGGGGGCCGCGTCCCGTCCCCGACGCTTCCCGTCCGCAGCACCAGCCAGCCCTCCCTCTCTTCCTCTCTCTCTCTCTCTCTCTCTCTCTTCTGCTTCTCCTCTACCCCCCGGCTCACTTTATATATCTCACATCCCCTCTCTTCTCTCTCTTCTCTCGCGTACCTCCCCCCCCTCCTCCAACTTTTGGCTCCCGCTCCAACGTGCGTCCTTTCCCGCGTCCCTCCCCCGTCCCCCTTTCTTCTCCCTCCATCCCGTCCGTCCCTTCCCTCTCCAAAGCAGCCGGAGTCCACAGCCATGCCCGACGAGAAACCGTTCGCAGACGTGCGCCGCCGGCGGTACGACGAGACGTCGGCGCGCTCAGGCCTCAACGGCCACACGGGACGCCGATACTGCGGCTGCTCCACTTGCCAAGAGATGCTGTTCCCACACCTCAAACGCTCTCACACCGAAAGCCTTTTCCAGCGCGGCAGTGGCTGCTCTTACGAGCAGCTCGAGAACACAGTCAACCGGCTTATCAGACCATATGCCTGCACTCGCCTCGAGATGAACGGTGGGCGAGTCGGGCTAGCCGGAGCTCTCTCGCTCAATCGTCACAAGGCGTGGGAGGAGGTGCCTGCTCTGCTCACACAGAGCAGCGTGGCGCTCCCCGAAGTGAGTATTGACAGTAATGGGATGATCGTCACGGCGTACCATCTCGAGACCACTCACGAACAACTACCGGACCCGCAGGTTGCCGAGCACCAGGAGTTCCTTCGCACCAAGATCTTTCAAGTACGAGGAGAGCGTGGCAGGCGCAACAAACCGCGACTATGGGCGACGCTCGCCACGGAGGCTCCACCGGGGATCGAGCTGCCGCTCCTGCCCTTTGCGCGGCTGCACTGTGCTGGCTCGACGCAATGCGTTGCCGTTGGGTCGGTGGTGCGCAACCGCCAGCGATCATGGGACGTCGCCGGCTCGAATGGGCGCCCTCTTGACATCGACCTGGGCGCCACTTGCCTCATCACCCACTTCTCCACGCAAGGCCGTCACCCCGAAACTCGGCTCTATCCTCGCGTAACACGGGTGCGTGTCGATGACGGGGGAGGCAGTCAGCGTCGGTCGTACGCAACAATGGTCGAAGATCACGCTGATCATCCACCCAACGAGCCGTACAGAGGGCCGACGTGCACAGTGCTCCGAACTGGACTTGAAGAGCCGAGCCGCGCCGCGCCGCTGCCCCTTGCATGGGTGACGCGCTATGAGTTGCTGTGGCGTGCAGACAGCGGACGAATGTGGCACTCTCTCGGGGAGTTTCGAGGCAACTCTGATCCCACCACCGAGGTAGCCCACTCCTTCACCGATGCGCAAGGAGGAGGGCTGATGGCGCGCTACCTGCGTGTGCGACCGCTTGAATGCGAGGGCGGCGGCGCCATGCGATTGGGTGTATACGGCTTGTCTCGTCGATCCGACGGTAATTGCACCGTCGCAGGGCATGCTCGGGACGTCACGGACAACCCCGACCAAACGCCGCAGTACGTCACCTATCACTTCAAGCAGCCACGCCCCACCGTCAATCGCCGTTATTCACGCCACAACCCGATGTACAAGGGCGGCTACGCCAATATGTTGGACCTGCGCGGATCCAAGCATAGCTTCCGAAACGACCGCAAGTGGTATTGCGCAGCGGTAGCTGACATGGAGGCTGGCGCGCGTGACGCAGAGGCGGAAATGCACTGCATGTCGGAAGTTGAGGAGAACGGCTTGGATGCCGAAGAGTCACCGATAGCCAGCATCGGTGGTCGTCATGGTGGCGCAGGGCCCGATACAGGAAGAGACGCTAGAGAGACTGCAGCTGAGAGCAACATCGTTGAGGCAGCAGTGACAAGTGGCAACATTGTAGAGACAGATGAGGACGATGAGGACTGGTGCATCGTCGAGCGTGCTCTCTAGTTCTAGCTAGTGATGCCGAGCTCCTCAAATGTGGATGTGCTAATGGTGGTCAGATGAGTCGTGCGCATCGATCAAACGTCTCCGCGATTGGCTGTCATCCTTCGCTGTGGGCTGATCTAGAGGTGCCGGCGATCATAATGGGATGGGCTGATGTAGCTTGATTGCCTGCATACTCTAGCTGGCAAACGGAAAACTATCGTTAAGAAGATCTGAAATGTGACATAATATAGAAATCACCTATACTAATGAATCCAGAATAAAACCCTTCTAATATTCTTACCGCACTCGCGGCGAATGGAACCACTACCTACTACACGTAGCACGTAGCATACTTTCTACACCCCCACTCCCCCGGCCCTTCTCCCCCCGCCATAAGGCGGCTCCCCCCGTGCACTACTAGGGGGATAGGGGTGAAGGGCTTAGATATGGTCCGGTGGCCCGCGCCCCCCCCCGGTGATCTTTCCTCCCCTTCCTCCTGTGTCTCCGAGTGGGCGGCCGACTCTGTCCCGACTTATCCTGTAAACAGGTGCGGGACTTACCAATTTTTCGGTGAGCGGAGCTCTCGCTCCGCCCACCCCCTTCTCCGCGCGCTCTCTCCCCTCTCCTGCGGCACGCGCGATGGCGCGCCTGCGGCAGGCCTGCAGCTGCCCTCTGGCGGCCCCTGGAGGCTCCTGGAGGCCAGCTCAGGGGGCAGAGGAGGCTGGGGCTGGGCCCTGGCCTCCCCTGCCTCTCCCTCGCTGGCGCTCCTGGGCCTCTGGGGCCCCCAATCTCCAATCTGCACCTGTCTGCCTGTCGACCAGGGGGGAGGAGGGGTTGGAGCGATGGGCTGGCCACGACAAGCCAGGACGCGCGAGGCAGGCGTGCCTGCCAGGGAGAGAGTGGGTCAGCAGGGCAGTGGCCTCCTGGCAAGCCATCAGGCGTGCCAGGAGGATGAGTGGTTCCTCCCCCATGGCAGGGGAGGAGTGGAGAGAGGGGGGGGCTCGTGCCCCCCCATGGGGCAACCAAGTATAAACTTAGTTGCTAATGAATCCAGAATAAATATTTGCAACGTCCACTCAATTGTCAACCCGTTAAAGGCCTTAGTCCCGAGTGTTGACAACTAACTTTATGGTCAGTTGCCATGGAGCGCGCCGCCGCTCTCCCCCTCTCTCCTTCGGCCCCCCCGCCGAGGGCGCCCCCCCAGTACCCATGGAGCAGCCGCTGTCGAAGCGTCCGCGTCCGCCCATTGAGGCCGAGCAGGTGCGTGCGACTCCGGTCGCGCCACACGGCCCGTGGCTCCGGCCACACCACTCATGGCAGCCATGCTGGCCCCCCCCCCATGGATGGGGGGCAGGGGGGCAGCAAGCTGCTCGCCCCCCCCCCCCATCGGCGTTTGGCTCAAGCAGCCACTCCTCCACTGGACATGCCTTATGGCAGAGGCCCCTCTCACCCTGGTAAGGGCCACGCTGCTCCGGCAGCGCGGCCCGAGACCGGGTGGCCCTTATGCCCTTATGGGCACACAAAGAACACCATTGTACCGAACAACACAACCTTCAGAGACACTTCTCCACGCACAGCACACAGCACGCACGAGACACTCACACATGACCCCCCTAGAGAATATAAAATTTTAACAAATTTTTATGGATCGCGGAGCGGCAAAGGAACGGGACTCTCACTCAAGACAGGACTCCCTGCCGCGGCAAGCGCAAGCACCCTTCCCCCTTATGCCACCCAGCTCTTCACTAGCTTTCTTCCTGCGCTAGCCGGAGCGCCCCTCCCTCCACACTCAGACAGCCCCCCACGCAAGACCAGAAGCGTTCATTTATCCCCATCCCTGCCCTGCGAGCCATGGGCAAGGGACTGAATGCCAAAATTAGCCCAACCCTTGAAAGCTGAAAGCGCGCGCCGTAGGTGTTAAACATCGAGAATGGGTCATCATGTGTGAATATTGTTGTATAAATAACGTGCTATGGATATTTGATGGCTCCATTCGATTGATGTCCCTTAATTGACGGAACGACATCTTAGACCACAGACCGGTATGCGTCGTCGCGATGTCTACTTCTACTACTTCTACTTCCAAATACGGGGGCAAATAGAAGTAGCAATTACGGAGGGGGTTTCAAATACGGCAAATACGGTCTGTATTTGGTCTGCGTACAAATACGGTGAAAAGTGAAAACGTATTTCCCATCTAGGATGCGCAAGCGGCCTCGACTTGTCGGCACCTAACACCTAACACCTCGCCCGTTGCCGTTGCCGTTGCCGAGGGCCGGTGGCCGGTGGCCGGTGGGCCTCGAACCTCGAAGCACGAAGCACATACAAAAAGTTCGCGAAAATTGGGGCAGCCCTATCCGAAAATCAGTGCAAACCCACCGAAATTTCCGAAAGAAATTTGGGCATGTTTGAACACGAAAACCTTGCCGGGCCCCGGGCACAATGGCCAATGGAGGAGTGCCAAAGTTCAAAGTTTTCTTGTTCTTGTTGTCCTAGTCCTAGTTTAATTCCTAGTTGGGCTGTAAGTACTGATATTAGTACTGATGCATTAGTATTAGCTCCCCAGGAGCTGATATACTGATGTTAGTTCCTAGGCGCTGCCAGTTCAAAAATAAAACTGAAAACAAAACTCCGGAGCGGGAACGAGCCCCCGCGAACAAGCGCAGAGGCGCGCCAGCCGCGCTCCCTCCCCCGCCTATCTCTCCTGCTAGCTGCCAACCCCCCACCACCTTGGACTCTTGGCCTCTTCACATGCACCTGCCAACTCGTGCTCTCTGTTTATTTGCGCTGCCCTCCCCTTTGCGCGCGCGCCACGCGCTGCACGCTGAACACCCCCCCAGTAAGTATAAGTATAATAATAGCGATACTAGAAGTTATAATAGGGGTGTAAGCTGATATTAGTACTGATGTAAGTACTGATGTAAGTGTAAGCTCAAAACCACCGTAAGCTTACAGACTGACGGCCCAACTAGGGTTTAATCATAGTGCTGAGGGACCGTAGCCCTTCGTTCCGACGGCCACGGAGCCCCTCTACGGCTCTAAGGCCCTCTACCCCGCGATGGGGTGTGTGTGCGGTTGGCGCATGGCTCGTCCGCTGTGTGAAGCTGGGGATGCTAGGCCTCTAGGCCAACGTACAAGATGCTCTCATACAAGACTATAATTTCTAAGTGTACAAAGCCTCGTCCCGCTCCTGTGACATGCTTCTAGCTCTATGTTCTATTTTGGGACCGTCCACTCTCCCCAGAGAGAGAGAGAGGAGAGAAGGAGAGAGAGAGAGAGAGAGAGAGAGAGAAGGAGAGAGAGAGAGAAGAGAGAGAGAGAGAGAGAGAAGGAGAGAGAGAGAGTAAGTGAGTGAGTGTGTGTGTGTGTGAGAGAGAGAGAGAGAGAGAGGGAGAGAGCGAGAGAGAGAGAGAGAGAGAGGGGTGGGGAGAGAGAGGGAGAGAAACGAGGGAGAGGAAAGAGAAAAGGAAGAAGGGGGAGAGGGGGGGGGAGAGAGGGAGGGAGGGAGGGAGAGCGGGAGGGAGGGAGCGGGAGGGAGGGAGAGAGGGAGAGGGGAGGGAGGGGGGGGAAGGGGAGGGAGGGGGGGAAGGGGAGAGAGGGGAAGAGCTCTTCACTCGCGCGATGTGCGCACTCTCGCTCCTGCTGCCGCTGCTCGCCTTCCGCTCGTGGCCTGCGGCTCTGAGAGAGGCAGCCTTGTATTCTCTCGAGAGAGAGCTCTCCTCTGTGGGGAGGGGGAGGGAAGGGGAAGGGGAGAGGGGAGGGAGGGGGGAGGCAGGGGTGGAGCGGGGGAGGGGAGGGAGCGAGGGAGTGGGGGGAGAAGGGGAGGAGAACCTGGTCTACCGGGAGGGAGAGCGGGGTGGGCCCTTCTACCGGGGAAGGAGGATGGGAGGAGATGGGGAGGGGGAGAGGAACGGCCGGAAGAAGCGGGGGGCGAGGGGGGAGAAGCGCTGTGATGGAGCGAGAGGGACAGCTCCCTTCTAGCGGGAACGAGATAGGGTTGGAAGATGGGAGCCAGGCGTGGGACGAGGCTTTGGGAGGGCCGGAGCTCGATGGAGATGCCGTGCCAGCCGAGCAGAGAGCGGCGGACCAGCAGAGGCTCCGAGAAGCGGCGCTTCTCGGGCTGCGAAGAGACTTCTCTTTATCAGCAAGGGTGAGCGAAAGGGATTTGGGAACGGAGGAAGTAGCAGAGCTGCATGATAAAGGTTGGACACGCTCGCAGCGTAAAGAGGTGGAGATGGAGACGGAGGCTGGCGGGCACGAGGGCGTCACCGCACGCGGGCTGATCGACTGGCGCCGTCTTCCTCTCCTCGCCTGGCTCGACCTCCTGCTCAACCGGGTGATAGGCGCTCGTGGTCCGCTTGGACTTAACCGCATTATCGATTGGCTCACTAACGCGACGGGGGTCGTCATACTGCCGATGTCCTCATTTCCGCCGCTCTCGCTCAATCTGCTGCCCGGCTTGCGCCTCAATGTGTCGCTTACACAACTCACACTCACCAACCTCGACTCGCTCGACATGATTGAGATGCTTAAGCCATCGAAGCACGACTTTGCGCGGCTCGACTCCTCGGTGACCATGCGAAGGCTGGGAGTAGAGGCAGCGGTGGAGTTCCGCATCGTTCGCACGACGAGCTTAGTAGCAGATCGTGAGATGGGGTCAGGCTCTGCCAAAGCATCTAACGCTAAGGGTACAGCTCCAGCGACAGCTTGGTTCGAGGGATGCGAGCGGGATGCGAGCAACGATGCGAATCATCTCTGTGCGGAGGGTGGCAGCACCCTAGAGAGGGATTTGCCACCCGAGGGCGTGGCCGCACTCGGGATCCTCGCCAAGTCGGGAGGCACTCGCATGCCGATGGACGAGAATTTCTACCCTTTTCGCGACCGCTCAGATTGGTTGCACGCCTCACTTCTGCCTCCTTGGCGACTCAAGCTGCGCAGCTCGCTCCGAGACGTCCGGCTTGCTACTGCGGCGCGCGTCGTCTTCAACTTGAGCTCGGCAGCCGATATCGCGCTGTCGCAACTTCTCCCAAGTCACATGGTAAGTCCGGACTTCATGAATATGAGCGCTTGCTTTGCGGAGGCGGTGCTCGGGGTGACACTGGTGGACCTGCGCCTTACGGCGACTGTGGATGAAGTAGTTGCCATCGACGCGGATCACGTGGAGGTGGGCGGCCTCTCGAATGGGTTTCCCGATCGGGCTGGCGTCCAGCGGGCAACCACGCCACGCGGCGGGCCCAACGCGACCGGTGGTATGGGCGCGGGCGCACATATGGCCGACAGCAATGCCACCGGTGGATGGTGGCGCGCAGGCGCTACCGAAGCAGCAAGGGCGGACAACAAGTTAGAGGGCCGCGTGCTCACCGGCGCTATTTTGAGGGTTCCCGAACGGATCGCGCTACCTTTCAATATAAGCCTCCCCTCCGAAGCCTCGGCCGCGCTCTTGGATCATTTCAATGCTCACCTATCCGCGGCCATTGAGAGTCTACGGCAGCATCGATGCCCACCGATCCGGACACCCCGGACCAAGGAGCTAGTGGATTTCAGCTCATCACTCGTCGTTAGAGCGACCCGCCAGCTGCTTGATCACATCGGCGCCGTGGCTCCTGCGTGGTTGCGCCGGTTTGGACTTTCCAACCTCTCTCTTCCCGGCGAGCTGTTCCGGTCAGGGCTGACGCGTCCGATACCCTTGACCGTGAGTATGGAGGACGTCACTATTTCGAATCTGGACGCGGTTTATGACGTGGATATGCTGCGTCCGCAGGGCGGCATGCCGAGCCACACGCTCTACAATGCCATCAGCCTGGGGGGAGGCGCTACCCAGCTCATCGTGGAAGGGACACTGCGGCTGGAAGGCGTGCCAACGCGGGTGCGGGTCGCCATGGCCCACCTCCCATTGGTTGCTACGATGCTGCTAGAGTACAACTGGGGTGCCATAGCTGCCCTTCGGCTGCACGAGCTTGGCCATGGTGCAACGATCTGCAAGCTACTCGTGGAGCCACTGCAGAAGGCCCGCCTTGAGCCGAACGCAACGGGCTTCATCTTTAGCGGTGAGAACGCACACTTGCAGCCGGTGACGAGCTGGGCGGGACTCGTGGCGCTGCGGGCGACACGGCGTATGATGCATGCAGTGAACGAGGTAGGTGGCATCCTGGCGCTTGCCATCCGATCCCTCACCCCTGGTGCACAGCCTAGGTGGCTTCGAGCGGAGTGGGCGGCGCAGCTTGTGACTCTCGTCACGCCAGACTTGGTATCGCTCGCGAATCGCGAGATTGCTCGCATCATCGGCGAAGCACACGAGCGGTGTGCAACATACGGGTGGATGGTTGCGCCGCCAGCGATCAGGGCGGGGCTACCTAGCGCTATGGCAGAGCTGGTGTCGAGCAGCCTTTTCGAGGCAAGGTACCTGCGGCAATCGGAGCGTGCGGTACGGGCGGCCCGTCTTCGGAGCGCTGCCTCCTCCTTGGGGCGGGTAGGCGAGCCGGACGGATCGGCGGATTCAGCATTCGTCTTCCACGTTGGCCTCTACTCTGGCCTTGCTTTGTTCGTGCTCGCAGGAGCGTTAGCGTGGTGGGGCCACTTGCACTCATCTTTCGATACGTCTGCCTCCAACACGCAGCATACAGCGGGCTCTGGCCCACAATGTACGACGGTCGCCGCCGCCGATGTCTCGAGCGACGGCGACAGCGCTCTCTCCAGACACTGTACCGCCTCCATCCCGCGAGCCGCAGCTGTTACCTTTGACGTCATCTCTGCGGCAGATGCCTTGGATACACCCGCCTCTCCAGTCAGCGCCACCGCTGGCGATGGTTTCACATGCCTGGCAGAGGAGAGTTGCCGCCTTGCCCCGCTGACACGGCTCGCGGTCCCTGCTCTCCTACTGGCAACGCTTGCGCTCATGGTTGGAGCTAGAGGAGTGCCCGGCGTTTCCTCGGCCTACGTTGCCTCCGCAACCGTGACGGCAGAGTTGCGCCTCGCCGGCGAACGGGTCCAGCTTCCACCTCTCCAGAACATAATTCTATATGCCACCCTTCATGAATACTGGGAGGCACGCACATACTCGCTGGCCATCCTGATTGGGGCTCTTGCCATTGGCCTGTACTTTGTCAAATTGTTCACCCTTTTGGCCTCGTGGTGGATAGTCCCGCGGAGCTCCCTTCAACTGAGGATGCGCGGTCTTGCCCTCCTGTTACTCGACCTCGTCGGCAAATGGCTCGCCTTTGACTACTTCCTGGTGTTGGTCTCCACCGCTGCCTTCGACACTCCCATCGCCCTTCCGGCAGTGGTAGAGGGTAGTACGCTTGACAGTCCTCGCGATCCCGGCCACGTGGGCAACATTACTGGTGTGTCCGACACGGACTTTGTGTTTCTGCGGCTGCAGGTGGGGACGTTGCCTGCCTTCTACTTGATGCTCGTAGCGGTAGGGCTCCTTCAATGTATTGGACACGTGGTGCGCGACGTGCATGAGTGGGCAGAGCTTGCGGGTGATCGACGGCTGGGGCTGCAAACCGACCCATGCCGAGGCATTTCGGGTGCTTCACCAGGGTTGGAAAGCCGAGCTGAGGCTCAAGCTGTTGCTACGCGAGCTCCTGAGGCAATACAGTCTATTGTCGCCTTCCCTGCGTCAGCTGGAGCCACTACACCGCTGCGGAATGTTCCGGAGGATGACCCCGCTTGGCAATCACCCCCAGAACGGGCGCAGTCCACAAGCGATGACCACTTTTGCGCCCTCTCCTCCAATTGCGCTGTCGTGCCTCTCATGCTCGGCGTGGCTGCCGTCCTTCTGCTTGTCTCCGCCTTTCTCCCCTTGATGAAAGTCCGGTACACCGGCCTACTCGGCGATCTGAGGGCTTCCCAGAATACAATTCTGTCGCTCACCTCTATCGGTGCTGCTGCTGGCGACGCCGATTCTCTTGCAGCCACTCTCACACGCGGTGCCAGCCAAATTTTGTACTTCCTGGTGGTGCTTGTGGCTCCGATTGTGTGGATGGCGTGCATCGCGTACCTCTGGGTCACACGGCCGCGCGCGTCATGCCGAGCTGGCCGAGGGCCCCACGCTGGCGCCCCAAACGTGCGCTTTGTGGTCCGGGAGGACGTGGCTGTCTCGCCCTTCACCGCGTTGCCCGAAATCCAACCCGGCAAGCATCGAGAATTTCGCTCGCTCTCTTCCACACGCACGCGGCGGCGGATGCTGCGCGTGTGCGAGCTGCTTTACGCTTGGTCTATGCATGATGTGGTCGCGATTGTGGTTTTCAACTATTCCTTCGAGATGGGCCCGTACGTGCAATATCTCCTTGGAGCGAAGTGCGCCTCTCTCAACCAACTGCTAGAAA
This sequence comes from Isochrysis galbana, assembly GCA_018136815.1. Taxonomy (NCBI): domain Eukaryota; phylum Haptophyta; order Isochrysidales; family Isochrysidaceae; genus Isochrysis; species Isochrysis galbana. The sequence goes on along the minus strand of CM030941.1, from coordinate 378,748 downwards.
CAGGCTTCCGTGACTTAGTGAGCGAGCCGCTCTGCCTTGCCATAAACGCCTCGCTTGCACAAGGCATGCCTGTACTTGCGATAGCAGTCCTTTTGTCGACGGTGGCTGGGTTGTACGCCCAAATGACAATGCAGCCACCCTAAAGGCTGAAGTTGCCGGGAGGGTCGGTCGCGAGGGTCGCCTACCGCGCGGCCCAGGACGGCGTGCCCATTGCATGAGGGCTCCTTGGCACCATTTGATTGGGCGTCACAGGAGTTGTATGCCTGCAACATGAGCATGATCGGGCTTGGTCAACATCTCCAAGTAAGGACACGGCCGTACTCACCACGCGGCGGGGTGGACCACTTTTTCATGCTCTTACGTACTACTCAGCTAGAGCGAGCTTATGCTATAAGACGTGTTCTCGCACGATCCGTGATTCATGCGTCATGTTGGTGCATTATTTGTGCAAATGCCAATGCGGTTGCAGCAGCAAATCAGTAATCACGGACATGAAGCCACATGCTCGTCCTCGCTCACTTACATCTCGGCTTGTTCCGATGCATAGACCACGCGACCACCGCAACTTACTCCGAGAGCACACACGGCAGTGACGGCGTCTCACCGGTGAGCAACAAGAGAAGACCCTTGCAAATAGCGGAATATTTGAGGCAGGCAAGACGCAAAAAGATCGTCGTTGGTTGGGCTGAGCAAGGATCTTTTGGGGTAGTGAGCTGTATCCCTCGTATCTTCCGGCACGTGTGGCGTAATACGGACATCACATATCTTGGTCAATACAGCCCAAAACAAGCACGATTTTTATTTGCAAGTAAGCCGATTGGGCAATGCGAGGCCAAAGAAAACCAGCTTTGCGCTGATGCGTTATCGAAATGGAGGCAGATCCGAGCCGTCCTTTCAAGTTTCAAGTGCTACATGCCACCGTAACAAGCACAAACGAATCGACGCGACAAAATAGTTCCTCTCAGAGGCGAATGCGTAGTCGCACAGACGCCGAGGCGGGCACAGTAAAACGTGCACAAGCAAGACGCCGGCATACTCGCATGCTCTCACTCAGCACGTATGATCGCGCCGTCGTCCTCCTCGCCTGCCCTCTTCAAGACCAAGCCAAGACACCCACACTCCTACTCCCTGCTCAGCTCCGAGCCTCCTCTCAGCAACTTACTCACACAAAAGCACGCCCAAAGGCCTGCTCCGTCCCCCCCACACACTCGAGGCCCAAAGTAGGTCACATGGGCCGACCCGCCGAAACCAAAAACAAGGAGCGAGGGGGGAATGGTACATGGTAGATGGGGGATGGGGTGAGAGTGGGAGCGGGGTATGGGCGATGTCAGGATCAGGCGAGAAGTGTTCAGCACTCACCACCACCCAACATGTGTGAAAGCGTTCATTCACCACCACGCACGCATAGCTTCCTGTGCTGGGGAGTCTGGCTTCTGGACGCACGCACGGCGTACGGCGTGCACCTGGCGAAATCTCGACGGCGTGCACATCCAGACGAAGGTTCCATGCGCATGCATGGCGCCCCCGCGCCGAGGGGCGCGCGTTTTGAAACTTTAGAACTTGCTAGTGCACGAATGTCGAAGTCGAAGTGCGATTGCAACTCATCACACTTGTCCCATATCACTAAACAATGGATGTGGCGTATTTAACTGCCCACGGAGCACAATAATAAACCACAATAATCATACTTAAGCTCGTATTTTACCCTTGCCGACTCGGCCTAAGCCCACTGTGAACGTGAACGCGTGCATTATTTTATACTTAAACTCACATTTTACAATTAATTGAACGGAATAAAGAATAAAAACAAAACTTTCATACGGCCCTCTCTCGACGGCACGCGACCTTTCATGTGAGGTAGCCATAAATCACTATCGCCAACATAACGGTGGCTCAGGCGAGCGGTCGCGGCGTACGCTCCATAGGTCAAATGATAACAACACAGGCATAACAGCCTTTTCTTCAACCTACTCTTATCAGTAGGGGTCATGGGGAGGCACCTCTTGCCCTCCCACCCCTCAGGCGCTAACGTGGGCTTACACTGACGCCCGTCCGGGGGTACATGTCCGATGTCAGTCAACATCGCACATCGCTCACGTCCTGCCTTTTGCTTAGAAGTGGCGCTAGGAAAAGGAAACGGAGTACCAATACACGCCTCAAATACAAACCATCACGAGCACAAGGTAGCGCACAACAACAATTAAAAAGTGCGCGCGGGCACGCAACCACACTCTTTGCCCTATCTGCCACCGCAGGAGAACGTAGCTTCTTCTACTAGTACATGTCTTGGTGGTCGGGCCATGACCGCCGTCCTAAGCGGCGCCGTGTAAGCACGATGTCTCACTCACCAGCGACGTGGAAGGTGTTGAACATCGAGTCCCAGCGAGAGGACGCTTGCGCGTCGCGGGTCTATGCTCGGTTAAAGCCATAGCTCCACAATAGAGCAATACCCCACTCGGGGTTAAAGGGATCCATTCCGGGCAGGCCGTTCCACTTGGATTTCTTCTCCGGCTTCACACGCTACGCACCTTCCATAACTCGAGTCGTGCTCACCCACTGCAAGCCTCACAATCGGGTCCGCCATGGCCAAGCGTGCAAGACGCCGCCGCCTCGCCTTGCCCACCGTCGGTGTTGATGTCGTCGATGCCGGCGCCATCGAGCCGTGGCTTCTTGCGTGAACGCACAGTAAACTTGATGGCCTCCGCAGCCGGTTGCGAGCGCAGGTAGTACATGCCTGTCTTGAGCCCCGCCTTCCACGCGTAAAAGTGCATCGAGGAGAGCTGGGCAAAGGTCGGCGCCTGAGACGATGTGGTGATACGTTGGGATCCGTGGGCAGGATGGAGAGGCGCGTTTCGCAAGGGGCGGAGTCATCGGGAGGAACTGGCCCTCTTGCATGGGTAGGTAACAGGGACGGGAGTAGTCGAAGGGGCCGGGTAACTGCGTGCGCGAAATCGAACCGTCCTCGGTAAATGGGCAGCACACTGGATGCCACCCGCGGGCAAAGTAGCGTGGCGCAGGACTAGGAGAACAAAGGGTTCGCAGCGGCCGCCTCAAAAAGACGATCCTCGGCCAAGGCGAGTTGTGGAAGACTCACGGCAACATAGGCACCCTCGCCCTGGACTCAGCCTATGCCACCGCCCCCGTGGTGCACGCACCGGCATGAAGATGTTGAGTGACTGAGACTGGTCGATGAATGCGCCCCTTTCAGCTGCCATATCGATGATGGTTCGCTGCTTCATTTCCCATGCAGTCTTGAAGACGTCGCGCGTGTGCTCAGGGATGGCGTCGATGCCCTGGAGGGTCGGGTAGGACTGAGCTGAACGTGCTGAGAGAGCTGGTCGGGGAGCGGCAAGGAAACTAGTGCGTCCGGATCGACCATACGACCGCACGGGGGCTGCGCGTCGCATAGAGCGGGTCAGTACCTGGATCGACCCACCCGCTGCAATAATCTCCTCCCTCAGCTCGCCGCTCCATAGCCCTAGCCGTTGAAGCTGCCTTTGAAGGTGCGGATTCAAGACTAAAAACTCTCCCGCAAGCGTCCGCCGGGCGTAGAGGTTGGAGGTGTACGGCTCAAAGCACTCGTTGTTGCCCAGGATCTGGGCGGTTGATGCGGTGGGCATGGGCGCTACCAGCAGAGAGTTGCGAAGGCCGTGGTCGGAGATGTTGGCCTTCAGGCCTCGCCAATCCCACCTGCACCCAGGCGTAACCACACGACTTAGAGCGCACCGTATGCAGGGCGCCCCAACGTGCGAGAAGCCCGATAGTTGGCACGGGTAGTTTCGTGGACGGTTACGAGCACGCGCGCAACGGCAACTGCGTGTAAGCGCGAGCATTCCTCGTCGCAAGCGCGCGCCGGTGCGCACCTGTCCGAGGGTCGCACGCCCCAAAGATCAAACTGCAACAGTCCAAGCGATGCCGGGGACCCGTGATAGGAAGAGTATGGGCCCAAGCGCGCAGCCATGTCGCACGACGCTTGCAATGCCCCAAAGTAAATGGTCTCAAAGATGTCCTTGTTGAGCTCACGCGCGCCCTGAGATTCAAACGGAAGATCGAGCATGGCGAAGACGTCGGCCAGGCCTTGGACACCAATGCCCATTGGGCGGTGGCGAAGATTGGAATGGTTGGCGGCGGGCAGGGGGTAGTCATTGACAGAGATGACACGATCCAAGGATCGGGCAACAAAGTAGGCGACCTGCTGACGTGTCAGGGGCTGGGCGTCAGTGGCCATCCGCGAGCGTTGGCCCGCGCAGGAGGCGGTCATGCTTGTACGCGTTCCGGCTGAGCCGTACGGGCGCGGAATCGTGGTCTCTCCCGCGGAGTGTTTGATCGCCGGCCCCTCGCGCTGTAACCTCGTGCGGCGGCGCGGGAAGAAAGGGGGTGGGAGGGCCAGAGACGTGGCCATTCAAGGGCTGCTTGCCTGTCGGAGCGCCTCCAGGTCGTACTCAGCAGTAGACGAGTCCGTCGGCCGCCGGACGAATCTCGGAAGTGCGATTGAGGCTAGATTGCACACTGCCACCTGAGGGGCATACGCTCAAGCGCGTCAGCACGGCGATCATGCGCGCAAGGCGAGTGACGGGCTGGCTCCCATGCATACTAGTGCTCAAACTGGGATGGGCTCCACGCGCGGGGTGCGGCGTCGGACCTCCTCCGGCGACGTGTACTGCACAATCTCTGTGCACAAGTTCGAACCGCGAATGGTTCCGAGGTGGCGCTGGTTCGACTTGGCGTTGCAGGCGTCCTTGTAGAGCATGTACGGGGTGCCCGTCTCGACCTAAAGAGAAGGGCAAGACAGCGTGGCACGACGGTTGGCGATGGCATCCTGTGATGAGGTATCACTGCATGTCGGTCTCACCTCATGAGACAGCGAGCACTATGCCCTAGCAGTGCTGCAAGGGCCAATAACGCACACCTGCGACTCAAGGATCGCAAACCAGAGCTGCTGCGCCGGCACGACCCGCTGCGCCCGCCCGTCCCTCTCGTAGGCCTCGTAAGCTTGGGTGAACTCGTCTCCGTGCAAGTCGACGAGCCCGGGCGCCTCGGAGGGGCAGAAAAGTGACCAGTTGCCACCAGCCTCTGCAGTGAGCAGACATGCGCGGGCGTTCAGTATGCGCACGCGCACTGGGCCACGAGCTGAAACTCGGGTGGGGGTCACAGGCCGGGCGAGCAGACTGGCGGGCATGTGTGTGCGCAGGGCGGCGGATGGGGGCTGTCCAGGGCGACTATCGAGCGAGGCACCAGGGGTGTCGGCTCCGAGAAAGAGGCCAAGGTCAAGGATAGCCGCTCACCGACGCGCTTCATAAAGAGATCTGGCAGCCATAGCGCATAGAAGAGGTCCCTAGCACGGGCCTCTTCCTTGCCATGGTTGCGCTTCAATTGCAAAAAGTCGAATACGTCCGCATGCCACGGTTCTAGGTACATGGCGAAGGCACCGCGCCGCTTGCCACCTCCCTGGGGGGAGGGGGCCATCACGCGGAGTGGCGAAGGCTCAGCGGGCGCCGGCACGGCGGCGAGACGGATGCAACGCAGCGACTCTGTGCGACCCCACCCTGGCTGCGGCGGCCCGGGCCCTGCGCTGTGGACTCCAGTTTTCTTGAGGCAAGCAGTGGCTTGCCTGGTCTACGTATCGGGCGGTGGCGTCGAAGACTCGCAGCATGGGCACTAGTCCGCAGGCCTTGCCACCAGTCGACCGAATGTACGAGCCGGAGGCGCGTACGTGCGAGACGGAGAGCCCGATACCACCGGCAGAGCGCGAGATGAGCGCGCAGTCCGAAAGGGTGTGGAAGATGCCCTCGACCTGCGAGCCGCCGGGAGGCGGAGGCGCACGCGGGGAGGGGTGATGGGCATCTCAGCCGGCGCGCTCGGTAGGCTCACGCCTGCGCCGCTCGGGTTGCACCGCACCGAGTCGTCACGCGTCGTCAAGAGGAAGCACGAACATAGCTGGCCCCGCGGGCAGCCCGCGTTGAAGAGGGTCGGCGTTGCGTGGGTGTACATCCCGCGCGACATGAGGTCGTACGCCTTGAGCACCGCCTGCAAGTCGGGCGCGTGGACCGCGAGAGCAACGCGCATCAGCATGTGCTGCGGCCGTTCAAGCGGAATGCCCGGCGCCGAGGTGCCAAGCAGATACGAGCGCGTGAGCGTGCGCAGGCCAAAGTAGTCGTACTCGTAGTCAAGCGTGTAGTCGAGCACCTGGTCGAGTTCGCCAGCGAGTTCGCGCGCGAGTGCGGCGAACTCTGGTGTGACGAGCGGCGCAGGCGTGCCCCGCTTTGGGTGGCGGTGATTGGCGAGCGCCTCCATCGTCTCAGCAAATGAGTCGCTCGTGTGGGCGTGGAGCCGCTCGACGGCAACCCTCGCGGCAAGCTTCGAGTAGTCCGGGTGGTGAGACGTGAGGTATGCCGCCGTCTCGGCGGCCAGCTGGTCAATCTCCAGCTCGCTCGCGCTCTCTGTCAGCCCTTCGACCACGCGGCGTGCGAGCTCTGCCGCGGAGGCGCCAATGCTCGGGTCTAGGTCGAGTGAGAGACGGGCGTACCTCTCGCTTAACCGCTCGAAGAGCGGATGAGATACGATCGGCTCGGCCGCGAGTACGGGCTGCGCGACCGCCTCGCCGCCGCGCGCCCGGCCCAGCCCACCACGCCACGCCGGGCCGAGCAGCCCGCCGTTGAGGCCGCTGGCTCGCAACTCTGCCTCATCGTGCTGGGCGGCGCCATCCTCTCCTCCCCCGCCACGGAGGCGGCAGAGGGACATGGCATGCGAGAGCGCGCGCGTGGGCGCGCCGGAGGAAAGCGGGCGGAGTGGATGCCGCCTCGCTCCACCGAAGGGTTCCCCGGGCATCGTGCCTTCTAGCACGATCTGGCCGCTCTGCAGCAATCGTCTGCCATGGCGCCGAGCAGATTGGACCATCGCAGAAGCGCTCTCTACCTCCATCTCACTCACTCGCCCCCCCTCTCCCAGTTTCGCCGTTTCTATCCCCACCTCTTCTTCTCTTTCTCCCCCTAGCTTCGTCTCCCTCTCTCCCCGTCCCTCTCCCCCCCACCCTCTCCCTCTCCCTCCCTCTCTCTTTCCTTTGGTCTCCTTCTCGGCAAGGAGAGAGAAAGAGAGCGAGAGAGAGAGAGCGGCCTCCCTCGCTCCCTGCTGAGTACTTCCGCGCGTGAAGGGGCGGGAAATACTCCTCGCATCCGTCCCACATCCGCTCGCGCTCGGTGGAACCCGAGGGCTCTCCCTCCCTCTCTCGGAGAGAGAGAGAGAGTGAGAGAGGGAGGGAGGGAGGGAGGGAGAGGGAGGGAGGGAAGGAGCGAGAGAGGGAGGGTGAAGGAAGGTGGAGGGGTGAGGCAGGGCGCTGGAGGGGCAGGCAGCGAGGCGCGACGATCCCACCATCCCGAGCGAGAGCGCCACCGAGAGGGAGAGGAAGGCAGGCATCGCGTCCGGTGGAGCAAGCAGCGAGCCACGAGAGAGGGATCGTTTATACGAATAATGGAGCGCGGATAGATGAGAGACTAGCCGTGGAGTCTTGAAGATTGCTGAGAGGGGGAGAGAGGGGACGGGTGAGGGCAGGGATAAGAGAAGTGGAGGATGTGAAGAGAGGGGAGAGCTGCAGAGAGAGAGAAGAGAAGGGAGGGAGGGAGGGAGGGAGAGGGAGAGAGAAAGAGAGAGAAGAGAGAAGAGAGAAGAGAGAAGAGAGAAGAGAGAAGAGAGAAGAGAGAAGAGAGAAGAGAGAAGAGAGAAGAGAGAAGAGAGAGAAGAGAGAAGAGAGAGAGAAGAGAGAGAGAGAGGGGGAAGGGGGGACCGTCTCCGTCGCCGGGGGCGAGGGCGCGGGGAGAGAGAGGTGGACGGGGGAGAGAGGGAGAGGGAGAGAGAGGGAGGAAGGCAAGGAGATTTAAGAAGAAGAAGAAGAAGAAGAAGAAGAAGAAGAAGAGGTCGTCCGCGGTCCACTCTTGAGGCTGCCGGATGGCTTTCTACATCTCTCTAACTGAGAGGTTTTATTAAGAGAAACGTCCGGCCCGCGAGCGGGCGGGCGTGTCCGAGAGGAGGGCGAGAGGGTTTTATTTTTCGCCGGCCGCCCCCACCAACAGTTTGCCCTTGTGTTTTAAACATACGTCGGGTTTTGTTGTAGATACCTCCGTTCTACTCTCGGTATGGCAACGTCCTGTCTGGAGTCACCGTATCGCCGTGCCACGCACATGTGTCTCATTGATGTCAGAGCAAGGCTGGTCTCACTTTTGGAGACGGCCTGCGAGGGCGCGCCAGCAGCTAGCGCGTGGCACGCGGTTCTTGCTCGGTGCTCATGGTCATGGTGGGGATTTCCTCGGGACCCACATATGCCACATGTTGGAAGTGAGAAGTGACTACAGGCATTGCGAACGACGCACGGAGGGAGCGGAAGTGAGAAAGGAGGCTTGTGGCCCTGGAACGACGCTTTCTCTATGGCACTATTGGTTGCCCGCCGTTGGTACCACTTCCACTTCATCATACATGGCGAGGCAAGAAACTCTCTGCCGCCTCACTAATGTGGGGGGGGGGAAGCCGCGGCAAGGGTAGTAGTAGTGACTGTAACAGTATAGGCCAAAGAGCAGCGTGTAGCATGTCGGGAGCAAGCTACACAACAGGAATGGTCAACACAACGAAAGGCCAATGCGAGAGCCATGCTGCATGCGCCCTCACAATCACTATGCGTACATGTAGAAGATGTGTGAGCGGAATGAAACCGACAACAACAACTAGACGCATGCAGAGGCCGATGGTATGTGTACTGTGTACGCGCGGTCATCGCGTGCCTATAATCTCCCTACGCCCAGACGGCCCGATTGCCGCCCAGCCATGGGCTGTGGGCTGAGCATCATGAGTTGACCGGAAAGATAAAACTGCAGCCTTTGCCGGAGAGATGGCCAAGGTGCCACACATTACAGCCTGGCCGACGCATCGGGACTAAAGAAGACGCAGCAACGGGACAAGCCGCTGCAAGACATGGTCAAATAGGCGATGTGGCCACTATCGCTTGCGCTTTGCTGGACGTATGGTGTGCATGCCATGCGGGCGTGATGCGAGGCTAGTGTACGGTCACGTGCCGACACGCCTTCATACATCGTACCGCACCGGCGGCTTACAATCCCTCCGATTCGAGGGTCGCTTGCCGCAGCGCAGTTGCTCGTGCGAGAGTGATCGACGAAACCCGGGTGCGCGGCACCGGAGGAACCCCGCCCGCGCGAGCTCACCAAGGAATCTGCAGCCCATCTTCGGCGTTTACAAAGAGGCCGGTGCGCTCGAGCGTCGCGCCCTTGACCTGTGGCAGGTGGAGCGAGGCCCGGGTTAGCAGGGCGGTGATGGGCGCAGCAACACCGTTGTCCCGCCCCCGTGTGCCATTCGCATCTCACCTCATGCAGCACGCGTTTGGCGCCCACAGACGGGTCGACGGCGCCCTCCACCTCCCAAATTGCCTCGTACTTCTTGGTCATGCCAGTCTTGTTGAAGCCGGGGTGGATCTGAAGGCAGGGGGGGATACGAAGAGGATCAAATCACAAGGCTGCGAAGAGGGGCCAGACGCTGGCGGGCGCAGTCCGGGACCGTGGCCGAGGTTCGGAGAGCGCGGTGAGGCCGCGGCCAAGGGGGGCGCGCACCAACAAGACAGGGAAGCCCTTGCCGCGGAGCTCCTCGGCGAGGAGGACGCCGGCGATATTGCATGCGGCGCGCGACATGTGGTGGCCGTAGTCGCCGCCTTGGTCCGCGTTCTGCGTGGTGCGCCACTCGCACGAGCCCGCCTAGCGCAAGAGCGTGGGGTTGTGGGGGTATCCGGGCATCAGGTGGGCCGTGCCCGGACTTTCGGCGACAGGCGGGCCAGGCAGCCGCCTCCGCCTCACCTGCGAGGTGATGATGATGATCTTGGCGCCGGGCGTCAGCTTGCCCGCGTTGATGAGGGCGGAGTTGACTCTCAGAGGGCCGACGGCGCAGATGTCGATCTGCTTGAGCTCCTCATCGAAGTTGAGTGTGTCCTCGAGCACGAGCTCCTACAAGCGTAAGGATGCGCGGCAGGCGTGTCAGCGATCAGGTGGCGCTGCTCTGTCCGCTGGTACTCGCGCCTGCCTCCCTTCCCATGGGCACATCGCATCCACTCATGCTCGGCTTACCTGCGGTCCGTAAAAGTACCCGGCGTTGTTGATCACGATGTCCACCGGCTTCTCGAGCTTCTGCACCATCTGCTTGACGCTCTCTGCGCTCGTCACGTCCGTCTCGGTGATGAGCTGCTCGAGCGGCAGGGCATCAAGCTCATCGGAAGAGGAGCGGCATGCGACGACCGTGTGGGCGCCGCATTCGATGAGCTCCTTGGCAATGGCGAGCCCGAGCCCGCGATTGGCACCCGTGACCAACACTCGCTTGCCCTGCAAGTACGAGCCGTCGTAAACGGAGGTGATGTCGAGGAACCGCTGATTATTCTCTTTCTTCGCGCGCTCAAAGCGGGCGACCTGCGCCGGGACACGGCGGCGCGAAAGGAAGGGAGGGTAAACGCAGATCCGGCTGGGCGACCCATCGAGAGCAGAGGGGCGAGAGCGCTGGCGTGCCATGCGAGCCAGTAAGAGAAGAGAGACGGGGAAGAAAGCGAGGATGAGGTGGGCCAACAATGAGGAGGCATCGCAGGCTCCCTCTCTCCCTTCCTCCTCCTCCCCCTCCCCCCCCTCTCCCTCTCCCTCCCTCCCTCCCTCTCCTCCCCCTTTCCCTTTTCCCTCGCCCCTATCTCCTGGCCTTCTCACCTGGTCAGCAAGGGAGTAGACGCGCTCGGCAGAGGCGGCTGGCGGCGACGCGCGCGACGCGCGCACAGGCGCGCGCGCGCCCAGCTGCAGCGCGGCTGCGAGCGGCGCGGCGAGCAGGAGGAGTCGGGCGGCCATCGAGAGGGGGGGGGGGGGGGGAGAGAGAGAGAGAGAGAGAAGAGAAAGAAGAGGTAGACGATGGTTCAACAAATTAACGTTAGAAGGCTACGGAAGAAAAGAATGGCTTTGGAGTCGACGTCGAGGGCCGATGTGCGATTCGACCTCTCTCTCGGCGAGGTGAAAGACAGCTGGAATTATTTAAAGAAGAAGGGGGCGAGTAGGGGAGATTTTCGGGTCAGGAGGGAGCGGGGTGGGAAGAGAACAAGAGGAAAAGACAGAGAGAGAGGAGGAGAAGAGGAGGGAAGACGATGAGGCAGCAAGAGAGAAGAGAAGACTGGAGAAGGGAGAGAGAGAAGTTTCTCTTCTCTGAGAGAGGAGAGAGGAGAGAGGGGAGAGGAGAGAGGAGAGAGGGGAGAGGAGAGAGGAGAGAGGAGAGAGGGGAGAGGAGAGAGGGGAGAGGGGAGAGGAGAGAGGAGAGAGGAGAGAGGAGAGAGGAGAGAGGAGAGAGGAGAGAGGAGAGAGGAGAGAGGAGAGAGGAGAGAGGAGAGAGGAGAGAGGAGAGAGAGGAGAGAGAGGAGAGAGAGGAGAGAGAGGAGAGAGAGGAGAGAGAGGAGAGAGAGGAGAGAGGAGAGAGGAGAGAAAGGAGAGAGAGAGGAGAGAGAGGAGAGAGAGGAGAGAGAGGAGAGAGAGAGGAGATTCCAGACGAGATACAGGTGTGAAGAGGGCGGATCGTTCCATTCACAGCTGTCACGGCTAGGATCTGGGAGTGGCCTGGGCTGAGGGCTGGGGGGCCCTACTTTACTCCTAGGGGTGGAATACAAAATGGTGTAACGGTGTAGACGCTGCCGCTTCGTAGACAAGCGCGCTTCGTGGACAGGACACCGCCCCCCCCCTAGCCTCCCATGGTCCGCAGCAAGCCCGCGCGCAAACCCCAGGCTACCCGGGGCCAGTACACGGTCCAAGCTCGGGACTCTCGAGCCGAGGAGCGCGCGCGCGTCATGCAAGACGTCCGGCAAGTTGTTGCGTACGTTCGGGCAAACCTACTTTTATAAGTGGGGGCAATGGGGGCCTCGCGCCCCCCCCACACCATCGCGGACACCCCCCGGGGTGGGCCCGTACAATCAACCCCAGCCCCTGCCCTTTGGCAGGGGCAGGGCACTCATCAATCTGGCCCAGACCCTTCGGGGGCGCGGCCCGCGAGCTGCACTCCCACGCCCGCGCTGGGCCTGCCCTCGAGCTGACTCCCCCTCTGTCCCTGGTCGCCAGGCATACAGGAGACTTTGGGCGGCCCCCATGGCCAGCGAGGCGAGCGTGGGAGAGGCAAGGGGGGCCAGGGGCTGAGCCCCAGCCTCCACTGCCCCCTGAGCTGCCCTTGCTGGCCCCCTGGGAGCCCCCAAAGGGCCCCTGAGAGCAGGCCAGTTGTAATTATTTTTTATTGTGGGTCAGCTCGGCAGTGGCCTCTTGGCAAGCCATCAGGCATGCCAAGAGGATGGGTGGTTCCTCCCCCATGGCAGGGGAGGAGTGGAGAGAGGGGGGGGCTCGTGCCCCCCCATGGGTCAACCAAGTATAAACTTAGTTGGCTTTCGCCCCATCTAATGGGGCCGTTTTGTTGGCGTGGTTTGGATCCGAACAAGGCCTCAGGTAGCGCACCAAGGCCGGACCCCGGAAACCGAAGAAAAAGGAATGAAGGGGGGCAGGGAACGAGGTGGAGGGATGGAAGATAAGGGCGGTGTTAGTTAGTGACGGGAAGACCCGATACTAGTAGGTGTGTAGCGCAGAATCTTCAGATGTATTTTTTTCAAGCCCGCCGCCTACCCGCCTTCCTCTGCTGACGGGCTTCAGCCCGTCAGCGTCAGCGTCTCCGAAGTCGTTCCCACCGCCGCGCCTAGCGCCGGCCTCGCTCCCTCCACATTATCCACAAACCCAATGGGTCTTCCCAATTCGTCAAAGGCCTGAGTACAACAGGTTGAGACTTGATGAGAGCACGTGCAACCGCCTCACCCTGTGCCCTGTTCATTTTGTAGGCGGACCATCTGGCATCTGGTTCCTGAGTCACACTCTCTCTCAGATCGCAAAGAGGCTGCAGATCGCAAAGAGGAAATAGAGGCTGCGACCTCAGGTTCGGTTTTTTTGTTGGACAAATACCAAATACCCCCAGGTCGAAGAGGGTATAACCTCTACTTCTTGCAGAGCAGCCCCCCCCCCCCCCTCCCCTCTGCTCTGCTTCTCCCCTCCCTGCCCGCGCCACCTAGTTAGTTTGAGATCCGATACTTGATACTTGATACATCGGCGATCGCAGTCTCTGGACCGGTCTGACAAAGGCGGGCGCGTGCGCGTGGGGCCCCCGACAAGAACTAGACGCTGCCGTTTCCTTTTCCGGTCTTCATCGGGGATGGGCGGTGCGGGCGGGCGCGGGGGGGGATGGAAAGATGGTTGCAGGGTTGCAGCCTGCCCACGTCAAAACGCATGTGCCGTCCTCTGGAAACGCTTTCTCTCCTCAGAGAGAGAGAGAGAGATTGCTTCCCCGCAGTCCTTCCCGGTGGAGAGCTCCGTTCTGTGTATATATATGTACCTAGAGATCCCTTTAGAGTTGTGGGTGGGGAGGCGCCGTCCTCTCTTCTTCTCTCACGGCGTCCCTTTTGAGGGAGAGAGAGTCCTGAGGACGGGAAGAAGAAGAAGGAGACGGAGAGGAGGAGAGAACGGTGGGGGGGAGGGGGGGAGAGAGGGAAGGGGGGGTCTCTCCCTGTTAGAGTTGAGAGCGATACGTGGATACTTCTCATGGGGGACGAGAGGCTCTTTTGGAGGGTATGTACTTCCTGTCTAGGCTAAAAGTCCCAGCGGGTAGAGAGAAGAGAGAGAGAGAGAGAGAGAGAGAGAGAGAGAGAGAGAGAGAGAGAGAGAGAGGGAGAGGGAGGGAGAGAGAGAGAGAGAGAGGGAGAGAGAGAGAGGGAGGGAGGGAGGGAGGGAGGGAGGGAGGGAGGGAGACAGAGAGAGGGAGAGAAAGAGAGAGAGTCGGGCGACGACGTCCTCGTCCACGTGGGAATGCACCTCAGCATCCTCGGCTTCTACCGTGGTTACCGACGCTGCCACCCGATGCCGTGGAGCACACCGAGTGCTGACAGTCTTACCGCCCCTCAGGCCACGCTCTCGCGCTCCCAGGCCAACTCAGCTTCCCGCACCAGCCCCAAATGCCTAGCGTTCTCTCTCTCTTTCTCGACGGACCCTCCCACCGATGGCACGTGGGATTGCCCGCCTGCAAACTCCATCTTGATCATCTCGCACGTGCTAGCCATCCATCTCTGCACATTTCTCACCAATTCGAACTCCGGGACCACGGCACGCCCTCTTCTTTCCGCGTCAAAGCTCTCTGAGAGAGTGTGTGGGCTGCCCCCGCCAATCATTGCCGACATTGCACGGGCCCGAGCCTTCGCCCGACAAGGAAGAAGGCGCTCGGCCCTTTTGGTGGCCCAAATTGAGTTGTCGGGCCTCCTTGTTGCTCTCACGGGCGCCATGCAACTCAATCATGAGATGCTTGTCGCCATGCTCATCATCTGCGAGCGTGTGTTGCGCCGCGGATTTATTCTGTCCACGAAAAATGTACGACCAGTCGTGATGACAGCGCTTGTCGTAGCGGCCAAGCTATGCTATGCCTAGGTGAGCGCTTGAGTTCAGTCCCCGTCGTGCGAGGTGTCCCGCTCTCCAATCCCTCCCTCACCACCCTCTTGGGCCTGGGCCCGTGCACCCCTCCGCAAACTGCATCGCGTCACGCCTTACCCGAGACGCGCCTCGGGTCTCTTGCCGTCTCTATCCTCTAGCTAACGCATGGTCTTCCGGTGGCCCGCTAGGGCACTGGCCTGAGACGAGCGCTTCCTTTCTTCCGCCTCACGCATCTTGCGGAGATGGAGTCGGAGCTGCTGCAACTTCTGGACTGGGACGTGATGATCTGTGATACCGACACCTTCTGTGCCTATCGAGCTGAGCTGCACGCCCTCCTTGGAAAGGAAGCTGGCACCCTTGCTCGCGTGAAGATATACGCTGGACAGCAGCTCAGCAACATCGCTTTGTCACACGGCTTTGGCAAGACGTCGGTCGACTTTATGTGCGGCTCATTCGCAGTTTGGCTTTGATTACTTGCGGCCACTATTGGCCCCTCTCGCCTCTTGCATGAGCGCCTCCCCCCCGCCCCCGCCCCCCCCCCCCCCGCGCGTGCCCGCGCGCTCTTTTCAAAGTTTGCATCCCCCCACCGCCGCGTCCTCTTGTGCATAAGCCTTCCCCCCGCGCAATCTTTTTCAAGACTTGTCATAATATTTCGCTTATTGAGCAAGCACGCGGCGCCTGCCGCTTGCTGCGCAATAGCAAGCTAGCGCGATAGGATGCCCCGCCTCGTCAAGCACAGATTGGCTTCAAATGCGTTTGACGAGCGGCTTTTAACGACGTCAGGAAATGCCGCGTGCCGTAATGCACGTACGCGGCTCCCGCGTCCGCGCGAGCGCAATCAGCGGCCGTCTGCGCGTGCGCTAAAGTGCGTCGCCCCGTCGACTACCTTCGACGCCTAGACGCCTAGAGCTCCTAGATCGATAGGTCGCGAGTAGCGCGAGCGTGTTGTGGGCGCGGGGAGACCGTTTCCCCCGCCTCCTCCTCCCTTCTCCACTTTCTACGTCCCGTCGGTCCCCCCTCCCCCGCTCTCTCGGGATCCGGGATCTCCCGACGGCCCGTCCGTTCCCATAGTGTGTAGTGTGTCACTCTCTCCGCCCCCCGATGACCCCCGTGCTCCTAAAAAAGCCCCCGCTTCCACCATATTTTCTTCCTTGATCGTTCCCGCCCTTTGTGTCTCCTCTCTCGTGTGCTACTTTTCCCTCCTTGTGACTCCTTGTCGCGCACCCAGTCCGTCGCTTCCGCCGCTCGCTCTCTCGGCTCTCAGCTCCCGGCCCCATGCCACATGTGCCCCATGTCAGTGTCCTCCGGTCCCGCTGCTCTGGCCCCGCGCGAGCCCGCGAGTGCTCGGTAGGGCCTGTGGTTGTCGGCATGCCCGCTCCATCCCGTCCTGCAGCTCTCTGCCCCCCCCACACACCCTCGGGCGCGCTCCCCCCCCCTTCCCCTTGTCCAAGCCCCTTTGTTCGTACAGAATTACCTTACACACATGGCCTCATCCGTCCACAGCCGCACGCAGCACGGACACCCATAGAGCGCATTCTCTTTTCCCTCTCCCTTCATACGCAGATCGCTGATGCCTAGATCGATTTATAGCGACTAGCGAGCGTACGCCGAGCTGTACATGAGCTACGCTTGCCGAGAGCCCTAGCGCTAAGCTAGCCAGGGAACATGGGCTCGAGCGCTAGGATGCCAGCGACAAATCCTCATATGACATTAGCATATACGTATGTATCATATGAACCATCGCCATCGCGCCCATGCCCACTCAGCTTGTTGGTGGAGACGATAGCGATGGCAAGGCGATCGCAGTCGAAGGTGGCTTGACTAGCGCTAGCTAGCACCCTGCAGGAGCTGGCGTGGGATGTCGCGGGGCTGCACAAGCGCTTGCGCAGCGAGTTGGCAGTGTCGCGGTGGTTTACCCCTACGCACGATACCGCTAGCCCTTTCAGCTTCGAGTACGCACCTTCTAGAAAAATGCAAGCTGGACGGGCGCGGCCATTGCTGGAGACCACTACACACTCTTTTGCAATACGGCAACAAAGAAGCTTAGATGGTTAACGTGCTCAAGTTTTTGATTGGTGTTTGCTGATATGGCGGCCGGCGATAACGAGGCGCGGTCGTAGGACGCTTGCCCGCTCTTCCAGAGCTTCAAATGGAGCACCGAGGCGGCTAGCTTGACGTGGCCATCGGCGGCCATGCACCACCCGCCGAGCACGTGCAGGGATCGAGTCGACCCATGCGAGATGACGTCGGGCGTCGCGTAGCCCGAACGGGGCTGGCCGAGCTCTGCTCACGAGTAGCGCACGTTGGAGCTGACCTTGCGGTGCTTGCTCGATAAGGATAGGCGTTTCGGCACTCCGGCGGATGCCGAGCTAATGTCCATGCCGCAGGCCGCTGCTGTGCATACTGCTCCCCCCAATGGCCGTTTCACATCCTCCACCGGCACTTGCAGCACGGGCTCGGCGACTGGCACTCCGCCGGTGGCACCCGCTGTGGTGGAGCAAGGCGTTGCTGGCATTCGGGCTAGGGACATTTGCGCGTCTAACAAGGTATGGGTAGACCTCTGCTCGGGCTCATCGTCGGGCGCATCGTCCATATCTAGACACACAACCTCCGGCGGACGGCGCTTGTGAGCGGAAGGCACCCCTGCCCCCGCAGGCAGTGGTGCTGGCTCGCGAAGTGGCTGCAGGGGCGCTCGACTCGCAGGTCCGGGTGTTCGCGACTTGGGCGATGGCGCGAGAAGTGAGCCTGAATAAGCGGAGAACGAGGGGCGGGGAGACTGTGCGAGCTGTGGCTGCGCGCATGATGGCCCGACTGTGTCAGCTTGGCTCGGCAGCGCAAGAGTTTGCTGCGGGGTTGCCGCCGTCGGCTGCCACGCATGCTGGCACTCTGGGGGGGGCTCCTCAATGCTGGCGAAGACATCGTCATCGATGTCATCAAAAAGCGTCGACGACGGATTGCTGACCCCCACCGCGTGGGCCACGCGACTCGCGACGGAGAGGCCATGGAGCGACGCTCCTGCGCCCAAGGCCGAGGCGGTCTGCAGGCCTGCACCGAACCAGCAAGATGAGCGAGCTGCGGCGGACGGATCACTGCTGGCTTCTCTCCCGTCGCCTCCGGTACCACATTGAACACCTTGCGCGGATGGCGAGGCACGACGCCCACGCGCGGCGTCCGGGGCGGCCCGCACGCTCTTGCCACTCTTTCCCCCGATGTCAAAGTCAGGATCGGCCGCGATGCTCGCTTCGCACTGCGCCCGCCGGTCCGCAGCGGCCTTTGCGACGGCCGCCGCCGCCTCGGCCTTGGCCGCCGCAGCCTTTGATGCTGCTTCATTGGCTGCCGTCTCTTCCGCCTCCTCGATGGTGGCTTCCGCCTCCCGCCTCGATGCCTTGGCCGCAAGGAGGGGGTAACCTCGCACAAACTCGCGGAGCAGAGATAGTACCTAAGCACGCAATTGCCGGAGCTCACATAAGGGCACGCGCTCGTGCTAAGGGCTCGTGGGCGCGGATGGCAGAGTTCGTTGAAGCCGCCACATCGTACGTCAAGAGCTCACCTTGTCTCCCCACTTCTCCGCCTTAGCGACGCCGATGCCCTCGACAAACGCGAGCTGCCGACGCGACATTGGGAGCGCCTGCGCAATCGCACGCGCCCCTCTCTCGCCGTACGCGTGAGTCTCCTTGCCCGGCGCAATCTCGCGCCGAAGATTCATTAAGAGACGCGTCAGCTCCTTCTCGATGTCCGCCTCATTTGGCCCCGCTCGAGTGCTTCCTCCCCCGGCAACATCTCCGCCAGCAGCAGCCTCGTTTCCGCCCCGGACCGCCAGTTTCCTCTTTTGCGTCATTACCGCCATTGGCAGCGTAATCGGTTCTCCGTGGACCACGGCGTGAGCACGGATGCCAGGCCGCAAGTAGCCCGTGACACCACCCCAATCGCCGACGATCTCGAGATCCTCGCGAAGTTGCTTGTTCTGCGGGAAGAGGGCACCGCGAGTCCGCGTGGGCATGGCGCAAGCTAAGGCGCAGTGCAACACAGACGCCCTCACCAAAGCGGGTGCAGCTCTCCGACTGGGCGCACTGGAGCCTCGCATGCGTGCTGTGCCGTTCGACGGAGGTGAGGCGAGATTTGTCACGCAACACGCCCATCCGAGTCGCAACGGCAGAGGGTGAGAGGTGTGCACCTGGATCATGCTCTTTACGAGGCGTTCCAAATCCGTCTTCTTGAATTCCTTACCAACTCCGTACGCTGAGAGGGAGTCGAGGCCCTTCTGACGGATCACCTTTGTGTTGACTCTGCTCAGTATGGGAGAAGAAGGCGGGTGCAGCTATCAGCGATAAGTGGGCGCACGCTCACAGAGAAATACAGGCCCGCGGTCGAGAGGGCGGCGGCGTGCATGTTGCCTCAAATCGTTTTAGACGGCCGTGGCAGCACACGGCTTACCCCTTCAAGCAGTCGACGAGCATCGTCAGCGTAAGACGCTGTCGCCCACCCGTTGCATCCAGGGCCGCTTGCGCAATATTCGACACGTCATGGTGCTCGATTCCACCCCCGGTGGCTGCGGAACGCTCGCAATTGTCGCATGTACGCTTGCACAGCCCGCGGCTAAAGTCCCGCTCGCCAAAGTATTGTAGCATCAACACCCGGCGGCACTCGAAGAGGTCCTCTGCGTATGATACCACCTTCAGAGCAACGCGGGTGGATGGCTGTCAAGTAGTTGCTGGCTGGCCTTGGAGAAGATCATGTACGAGGGTGCGAAGGAGGTGTGGCGCGCCTGGCAAGCAATGCGCCGGCTCCGATGCCAATGGACCAAGTGGATAGGCACCTGCAGGAGCTGTTGCCGTTGCTGCTCCTTTGTCGCATCATCGCCTTCCCCCTTGATGATCATCGCGTCGATCTTACTCTTGTCGCCATACGAGTAGAAAAGGTAGCAGTGGGCCTCGAGGCCATCGCGACCGGCGCGACCCGTCTCTTGCATGTAGCCCTCGAGGGACTTGGGCAAGGAGTGGTGCACGACGAAACGCACGTCCGCCTGGTGCACCGGGGCCTCGGTCGGACAACGGGCTCGCGCCGGCGTCTCGGGCAATGGCGAGCGATGGCCACAAGCAAGGGGGCGTGGGAACGGGGCAGCGGGCGGGGGTAGGGAGCATTCAAGCTGTCACCTTGTTGATTCCCATTCCGAAAGCTATCGTTGCACAAATGACTCGCACCTCGTCATTCATCCAACGATGTTGGACGTCGCGTCGCAGTGAGGCGTCCAACTCGGCATGATAGAAGTCGGCGGAGATGCCTGCGGCCGTCAGCTCCTGCAATGCAAGGCGCCGGACGCTCTTGGCAGCCCGGGGTCACGGCGCGAACGGTGGGCGATTGGGCCCCGCGCGCCCTCGTGGCAGCGGGCCCAAGGCGTGAGGCCACCTGCGCAAGCGTCTCGCAGTCCCTTCTCGAGCAGCAATACACGATTCCCGTTTGGCCCGCATGGGACCGAGACACGAGAGCGGCGATGTCTGCGGAGCACTTCTTTTGCTTCGGCACTACATGATACCTTAGGAGCGCAGGGAGAGTGACATTGTAGGGTGCGAGCGGCAAGCGTTGCGAGCGTCGGGCAACCATTCCAAGCTACATGGTGCGCATAGCGTTGGGTCGGGGCGTGGGGGTCCCATTCACGCAAGGAATCACGAAGGCCCATCTTGACCTGAGGTTCGGCCGGTTGAATGAAGTTGAGAAGGTCGCTGTGTTCTCGCTGTCGCGCGAAAGGCCGAGGATAGACAGCACGTCAGCCGCCACTCTCTTGGTCGCGGTGGCCGTGAGCGCCATCAAGGGAACCGAGGGGAAGTTGTACTTTAAGACGCAGAGGTCCTTGTAATCCTTGCGAAAGTCGTGGCCCCATTGCGAGACGCAGTGCGCCTGTACGTAGAAGGGAAAGGGGGACCGAGTAGATGCCCGCAGCTAGCGGAGGCGCGATGGGGGTACACTCCGCCCAGCGAATGTTCGGCTACAACTGGAACCGGCCGCTCGATGGTTGCCATCAAAAAACTGCCTACTACCGTTCTCCAAGGCTGGGAGGCAAGGGAGCGTTCTTTCACCTCATCAATCACAAAGCGGCTAATTCCTCCTACTTTGTACAATGCCATGAGCCCCGACGTGAACGCATTAGAGTGTTTAAATCGCTCTGGAGTCACGTAAAGAAGGCGCAATCCATCAGGAGCCATGAGCCGTGCCGGTCGGAACAGTTGTGACATCACCTGCAAGCGTGCATGGCGGAGAGGCATCGGAATCGGAGGCGTGCGGACCCTCGAGCTGCCCGGATGGGAGTGTGCAGACGCCGGGCTGAGGCATTCTACAAGCACTCGAACCTCGCGGGCTTCCTCAGGGTCTTGTGACGATCCAAGGAAGGATGCACGGACGTCCCACTGACGGAGGGCCGAAACCTGCAAAATGAAATGTCAAGGGATGCACGAATGGCTAAAAGCAGATGGATTACTCGCCACGTGTGCTGCAAATAAGGACTGGGCGTGTGCTCCTGCGGCTCCCCGCCTACGCGCGGCGTGTGCCGTAGTCGAAGGCCCGTCTACCAGCCGCAAGCTCAGACCTGATCTTCGATTAGCGAGATCAGTGGGGAAACAACGACGGTCAGGCCCGACTGTACAAGCGCGGGTAGCTGGTAGCATAGCGATTTGCCGCCACCGGTGGGCATGATGACGAAGACGTCGCGCCCGCATAGTGCTGCGTTGATGATGGCGCGCTGCGACAGAAGCCGGCGCGGAGGGGGGGGGGGACATGGGCATGCATAGATCGACTTGCTGCACGGAAGGCTGAGTGCGT
Organism: Isochrysis galbana; assembly: GCA_018136815.1. NCBI lineage: Eukaryota > Haptophyta > Isochrysidales > Isochrysidaceae > Isochrysis > Isochrysis galbana. The sequence continues at coordinate 357,425 of CM030941.1, read as the reverse complement.
GCGGGTGTTGTCGAGCGTCAGCGACTGGGCGGCACGCAAGGAAGCGCCTTGTTGGCCAAGACAGAGATTCCGGGGAAGTTGGCAGCCCCGAGCGATATGGGGTCTAGGCTCAGAGGCCTTGGCGGACCACCGCAAGGTGTCGTGCAGCGCAGCCTTACAGTGAGTCGAGGAACGCTAGCACGCACCTGCGGCGGTCGAAACTTGGAATACCCAAAGACGGCCTTGAGCTGGGCAAGGAGATGTGTGCTCCATGCATACCTGAGAGCACCGCCAGGGGATAAGAGGATCATCGTGGGCCCAAGCAGCCCTTCTAGATGAGAGAGGGCATCCATGCATTCGACACTTGGGGCTCTCGGTGGTGGGAGGGGGCAGGCAACTTAGAAGCAGCACCTGTCGTTGTCATACATTTCAACGGCGCGTCTCTCAGCCTCTCGGCTTCCACTGATGCCGATCACCCCATTAGAGGTCCCTGCAGATGTGCCGCATCCACCTCCACGTGATCGAAAAGTGTCTGTACCGGGCCGCACACCGTGCTGAACCCCGCTACCCACATCTGCGACGCCACAGCTGTCGGGTGGGCTGCATAGCACACGTCCTGCTGCAGGAGCAGCAGGCATGGCTAAGGGTGGCGCATCGATCCAGCTCGCGCCGCCATCGTTGCACTGCCAAGAGGGCCGCGCATCGTTGAAGTAGCTGTCAGGACCGCCGCCAGAACCGCTGTATCCGCTAGCGGGCGCGTTATAGCCGCCAAAGCCACCGTGAGCACTACCCATCCTATCATCGACTTGGTAGCTGCACCTGTGTCTATCGAATCCGCCATTACAGGGTGGCGTCGCTCCGCCGGACCCATATGCACCACATGACGCAGGCGCCATATTGCCGGGGACGCCGCAAGGGCTCCCAGGGACACATCCTCCTTGGGCAAAGCTGCCGGAGCTGCCACTCTGCCACCCGTGGCCGGTGCAGCCATGCGGCGTCATGGCATCCGCGTCGTTTTGGTAGTGCGCAAAAGTTCTGTCCCCCATAGCCGGCCTTGGCTCATTCGGGCATGCGCTTGACTGACATGCTGGCCCATTTACAAGTGGGATCGAGTTCCCTGTTAGAACGGACGCAGCCGCCGCCGATCTGGCCTTGAGTTCCCTCAGGTGGGCGAAACGCCGCTGCTGCTCCGCTGACAGACCCGCAGCGGTTTCACGCAGCTCGTATAGAGTGAAGAGTTCGTCCTTCTCCGCCTCTCCAAATGTCAGCACGGCATGAGGCACGCCTGGGTTGGGGGCACACCCTAGCCGTGAGCGTGCGCCATCGGGGGTCGGCGCTCGCTCCGAGGAGGCCCATGGGATCCCCATCCTCGGATTCGGGTGCGTTGGTCCAGGAGATGCATGCTGTGCGAGCTGGCTCGCCTCCGTGTGCCGACTGGTGCAAATGCCGCTTGTGCCCCCTTGTGGTGCGTGGCCGACGTCTCGGTGATCACCGAAACCGCCCGGCTCATTGAGAATATGGTGTTGCAGCGCTGTAGCTCCTGGCATCACTGGACCTAATACGGGCCGTACAGGCTCGAACCCAACCGTTGTTGATGCGTCGGGCACAGCTGCCTCTGGATAAGCTGCCGCCAGCATCGGCGCAGCTGCAGCCCATGGCACCTGTGCTGGAGCTGCAGCACCGGCAGGTGTTCCAGCGGGAGGCGGCAGCATCTGCGGCTTCCTCTCCCTCTGACGAGGCGGCGAGCGGTGCGGTGGGAGCGGCGGGATGGGAGAGAACTTGGCAAACAGTTCTGCCTCGCTACGCACTGCCCCCTTCGCCCACCGCATCTTGTCGTGCGCCTCGATCCGCTCAAGGGCCGAACGCATCTTGGCACCGTCTGCCAGAGCGGTCGGTGGCAGTTCGGAAGGGAGCATGAGCTTGGCGCTCGCAAGCGATGCAGCCGCCATGGAGCAACTCCTCTCGTCCTCGCCCTTCGTCTGCCGCACACCTCTCTCTCTCTCTCTCTCCCTCTCTCTCTCTCCCTCTCTCCCTCTCCCTCTCTCCCTCTCTCTCTCTCCCTCCCTCCCTCCCTCCCTCCCTCTCCCTCTCTCTCTCTCTCTTTCTCTCTCTCTCTCTCCAGCGAGGGAGAAAGAGAGGTGGGTAGGGACGGAGAGAGAGAGGGCCGGAGGGAGAGAGAGAGAGAGAAGAGTGGGCAGTCAGCGCACGCCTCGCGGCTGAGGAGAGAGAGGGGAGGAGAGAGAGAGTCGGGAGCAGAGGAGAGAGTGGGGAGGAGAGGAGAGAGTGGGGAGGAGAGAGAGAGAAAGTGGAGGAGAGAGAGAGAGGGGAGGAGAGAGAGAGAGAGGGGAGGAGAGAGACAGTGGGGAGGAGAGAGAGAGTGGGGGGGGGCGCCACAAAAAGAGGAAAAGGGCGCCAAACCAGCCAGAAGAAAAAGAAAAATACGACGAGTCCATTTTTATTTTACTCGTCACTGCCGAAGCGCCTACAGTAGGGGCGCACCATTTAACTGTTTACTGCCGGAGCATGCAAATGGATGCTTCAAACGACATATTTCGTCCCTGCTCGCCAACGCCTTGAGGGGTGCCCATGAGGTGCTGGGGGAGCCTCAGGGACATCCTTCCCCACATTTCCCTCCCATTTTCAACACAATAGGTCGAGATTGTAGTATGGAATTATGGAGAAAATAGGCCCGGGGGCGAAGCAGCCATTTGGATGCTTCAGTTTACCAAATAATCCACGTGTGCACGTTAGAAAGAGGTGTGAGAGGTTGAGGGGAGGGCGGCGCGGCGCAACGGAGTGGGACTGGGAGGGAGAGGGGGGGGGAGGGGGGGGGGAGGGGAGGGGGGGGGGGATCGGGAAAAATTTGATCATCTCTTTCTTTGCGGAAAGCGTCGCATATATCGTTGAACATGTCTTCCTCTCTTCTCTCACCTCAAAAAACCAAACATCGAAGCATCCATTTGCATGCTGCGCTCCCGGCAGTAAAGAGTTAAGAAAACAGAGAATTTTGTCCTCTATACTTTCCTTAGCGCTCGGCCGCTCGATCATAGGAGTTTCTTAAGCTAGGCTTCTTGCGCGGTTTGCCGAGAGCTACAATATGTAGAGAGGTTTCTTATTAGAGTGCTGGTTTCTTGTGATGGTGACAGGCGACAAGCGCTTGCGCTTGTTGTTGTTGTCCCCTAGTTTCTTGCTACGGCGGCGCCCCTCATCACCTTTCCAACTCCTCTCTTCCACGCTATCTGATGAGCTTACGGCGCGAAGAACTAGGTTTTTGCCAATTTTTGCACTTGCACTTGGAAAACACGGGCGAGCGTGAAGATGTGAGTGATGAGTGACGAGAAGTGATCGCCGATTTGGCATACGCCAAAGTTTTGATCTTGAGCACCCCAAATTTTGAGGTCAAAATTTGCTGCCAAGGCACCCAAATTTTGGGCAAAATTTTGTTTTTTTTTGTGATGCGTGCGTCTAGCCTCTGAATCAACTCACCCAACACCCAACACCCCCACACATCCCCATACCCCACCCTCTCCATCACCATCATCCCTGAACCCCGACACCCCGATGTCGCTTTCCCAACCCCGCACCTCGCAGCTTCCCACGAGCCCCCGACGCACCCACAACCACAACACCACAACGCACATCACATATCAAAACACAGAGCGACCATTGTAGCGACTCACCAGCGATGCTTGCAACTATCAGTAAACTGATAGGGTCATGGAGCGCGCGCCGCCGCCCTCCCTCGCTGCCGCTGCCCTCGCCGAGATGGACGAAGGGCCCACGAACAAAGAAAGCTTCGACTCCCTCAAGCATGAGGAGAGAATGACGAAAGAGTTCTTCCAGAAGTTCCAATCCCGGGCATCCAATAGCGCTATACCGGAACTATACGTTACGGGCGACTGGAACGCCCCGGGCGACGACACAAGGGGCACGACCACCGACGATGAAGAGATACGCAAAGAGCTCCGCAAATACTACGTGTGGCTATACCAAGAGAGACCAAACGTGAGGGACCGCGATCTGGAGGCGGTGATGGAAACGCACCCCATGAATGCATGGGATAGAGACGCAATAGAGGGGAGGATTACCATGGAGGAACTACTGGACGCCATAGCGCAGATGGGCAGCGGCAAAAGCGCGGGACCGGACGCGCTACCGGCGGAATTCTATAAAAGCTTCGTAGAAACAGTCAAGCACGACTTCCTAAGAGTATTGAACCACGCACTCGATCAAGGGCACCTGAACGTGTCTATGAGGGAAGGAGACATAATACTCTTGTATAAAAAAGGGGACACGCGGGATCCCAGAAACTATAGACCTATCACGTTGCTACAAAGCGACTACAAAATCTTAGCCAAAATACTCACGAACAGGTTGAAAACGGTTATCGGAAACATTATTTCGAGAGACCAACTGGGCTTCGTCCCACATCGACTAATAGGCGAAGCTACCCACTTGCTACAACTTACACACGCGTATTTAGAAGAAACGGGGGAACCCGGTCTCCTCCTAGCGCTGGACTGGGAAAAAGCCTTTGACAGAGTTAATTGGGAATTCTATCACCTCGTACTCGAAAAGCTAAAATTCGGGAAGGACTTCCGTAGATACGCGAAGGCTCTAACCAACACCGAAGCGAAGCCCATACGATACATCAAGGCCAACGGAGGCAGAAGCTTCCCATTCAATGTAGCGAGCGGGGTTCCTCAAGGATGCCCTCTATCGCCGCTGGCCTTTCTACTAACGGCGGTTTGTGGAAAAGGTCGTGCCATATCGGGGAGCCCAGGGTTCCTTCCCGTGTGTTTGTTTCCCTATGGAAGTTAATCCGTCTAAAGTTCTCGAGCGCAAGCTTCCAAAAAGCCGGGAGCGTGCTATTACCACGAATGCTAGCCGTGAGGCTCTTCACGTCGACCTTCGCGAAGACCGCCGCGCGCCCTAAGGGGGTGCGGCAGAACCATTGGTCTAAGACCGTTTTCCATTCCGCCGTTGACGGGTTTAGGTAGCGGGCTATCCATATCGCTTGAAGCGCTCGCGTGTGTTCGGCCATGGGGAGTAGTCCGACACCCAATAGGGGCCCGTCTTCTCTCGTCCCCACTCTCGGGTACGCCGGAAGGGTTATCCATTTTATACCCTCGTGCGAGGAGCCTAACTCGTCCGCCTGTAGTCGGGGAGATCTATCCCATAGTATTGTTTGAACGTCAGAATCTATGGCCTCCATGAACCACGCCGGCGGGGTGGACGTGGACAGCCAATATCTCGGCGTCCCGTATATTATGAAGTTCACTAGTAGGGTCCTTCCATGAATGGAGAGACTCGTCATTCCCCTCCATGTTGCGACTTTCTTTTTAAGCTTGGCGTATAGCTTCTCCCAGAAGGAGTCATTGTCTGTTCCTTCCCAGAATGGGACTCCTAGTATGGTCGCAAATTCGCCTTCGCCGAGCGTTTTAAGATAAGCTAGCGTCTCGGGGACCTGCGCTCCCGTAAGTGATCCCATTCGTATTAGTATGCTCTTGCTTTTGTTCACTTTAGCCCCGGTGGCGGTTCCATAGCTTTCTAGAATGTGCATCGCCCTCTCCAATGACTCGAAGGAGTTTGCTAAAATTTGCGTGTCATCCGCAAACTGCGAAAGCCTCGACTCTCTAGGTCCTATCCTGATTCCTTTCATCTCCGGGTCGGCGTTTACTAGACGTGTTAGGCCTTCGGCCACTAGGAGAAAGGCTAGGGGCGATAGCGGGCATCCTTGGGGCATGCCGCAATGTATCGTGAAGGGATTGCTGCGTCTGCCGTTAGCCTTGATCCATCTGATCGGGAGTGAATCCGTGTTGGTTAATAGCGCTAGCCATCTAGAGTAACCAGGGCCGAAGCCCAGCGCTTGTATCGCTTTATGATAATAATCCCAACTGACTCTATCGAAGGCTTTTTCCCAGTCTATCGCCAGGGCTAGGCCTTCTTCTTCTGTGTGTTCCTCTTCTTCATCCATTGGAGGGGGAGCGAGTTGGGTGGTGTTGGTGGGAGTCCCTTTGGGATCCGACTGTGGGTCGGCCCGCTTGCGCGACAGCTGTTGCGGTTGTTGTTGGGCTGGCTGCTTCAGAGCTTGTTGGGCTGGCTCCTTCAGTTTGCTCCCATGCGTGGCTTCTGCATACGACTTGGGCGCATGGGTTGTTAGTTGGTTGGTGGGAGCAAAAGCTCCAAGGATTGATTGTTGTGTCAAGTGCCCGCCCCCGAGGGGTGCACTGCTGGTAGGAGTTACCACCATGGGGGTGGCAGCAATGCTGCCACCCACCATGGGGAGTCCTTGATTGGGTGGCGAGACGGTGGAGCTGGGCGGCTGAGCCAGTTGCTGGTTCTGTTGCTCTGCAGGGAACAGGGCACGGCCTGTTCCCTGCTTCTGGGGCTGGTGAGGAGGCGAGGGTGGCGGAGCCATGTCGACGTCGGTGTCTGGTGGGGCAGAGGCCTGCGAGCGCTTTGGCTCCGGCGGTTTGGGGCGGCCCCGTTGGGGCGTCGTGGCGGCGGGGGGCTGGGAGAGGGGAGCGGTCGGCGCGCGCTCCATCGCTAAAACTATAACAATAGTTTTGAGGGTAGACACGTTCTAAAAATAGAGCGTGTCGTGGGGCATGGAGGGCGTTCGCGCGCTCCCCCTAGCGCAACAGATACAATAGTACCAAGCCACACCTTAAAAATAACAACACAAAAACTAGACACCGAACACATCCTCATACAAGAAAACAACGAACAAGCGAGCGACCAGGGATAGCGCCCTGGCCACAAGGGAGGAGAGACTCCCAAACGACCCACCCATAGGGGGAAGCCGCAAGGCTGGGCCCCCACATAGAGACGCGACCCAAAGCGTCTTACAGCAAATGCGAGCCAAAAGGCCTGCCCCCCCCCCCTCCCCCGACGCCAGACCCAAAGTAGAGCACATGGGTCGACCCCCCAAAACCGAATAAAAAGGACCGGGGGGGGGGGGCGAAAGGGGAGCGGGAGTGGGGCAAGGGCGATGTCAGGGGGTGTCCCCAGCGAGAGGGACGGGGGATAGCATAATAGTAGGCACCTTCAAGAATATTTTTTTTTCAGATGGGCAGGAATACAACAGTTGTCTCAAGTAACCTCCAGGTGACAGCGAAAGGTGTTAGCAGGGATGGGGATAATTGAACGCTTTTGGTCTAACCTCCGCGTTTCGCGTTTGTTATTGTTATGGGGATATGGGGATACGTCCGCGACATTCATTGCTTTGAGTCTCCCACGCGCCACGCGCGCGATCCTCCCATTCTCCCAAAGTAGACTTCCATGGGCCGGACAAGGCGGGGGAGTCACTCACTCACCGACTTTCGTGGGGTAGAGGGTAGAGGGGGTTCGCGGTTCTCGCGCGCGGGGGGGGCATGGGGGATGGGGGGAGGGGGGAGGGGGGATATGGATTATGGATATGGGGGGGGGCAGGCAAGTGGGGAAGTGGGGTCCCTGGGGAACCCTTGGACACCCAGGAGGGGTGGAAAATAGTGGTTAAAAAGCGTGAGTGACCGGCCTAGCAAGTGCGCTCCGAGTTGTCGTGTTAGTACCAGGCTAGTGGCTAGTGGCTAGTGGCTAGTGGCTAGTGGCGGTAGTGGTACTAACGCTCAGCATGTAGATTATTATTATACTAAAAAACTTCCGCGCCCGCCGGCTCCGACGCTCAGCGCTGCGGCGGCGCTCCCTCTCTCTCCCTCTCCCTCCCTCCCTCTCCTCTTCTCCCTCTCCACGGGCTGGCTGTGGGTTGTGACGGTCGTTTGCCCTCCCTCGTCGCTCCCATGTCCACCCCCAACGTGCAGATCGAGCACAAGAAGGGCGAGGTGAATGAGCTGAAGGCTTCTCTGCGTAACCCGGCGATAGAGAGAGATGCTGAGAAGAAGAGGGAGGTGGTGAAGCGCGTGATCGCGTACATGACGCTGGGGATCGACGTGTCGAAACTCTTCTCGGAGATGATCATGGTGCGCCGCAAGCAAAGGGTTGGGGGAAGGAATGACAGGGGGGGAGGGGGGAGCGGAGAGGGGGAGGGGAGGGGGAGGGGAGGCTGTGTGTCAGGCGCTGTGCAGAGAGCAGGATGAGGTTCTGGTGGCTGGAAGGCGTGGCGGGGCTGGGGCTTGCTGGCGGGCTAGCAGGTCGTATGGCTGGACATAGATGGATGATGGGCATTTTTACTCGGTGAGATGACGGGGGGGGGGGGGGGGGGGAAGGCCTCCATAGGTCAGGAGAACACTTTGATTGAGAGCATCCTCACGAATGGTGGGGGTTCGGCGCAGAGACTTCGTGGCTGTTTGTACATTCTGTGCTGGGAGAGGCTGGTGTTCGCGGAGTGTTGTGCCTCAGGTTGGCAGCATTTTTTGCGTAGAGCAGGTAGGACCCGGGCGATTGATCAATTGCAGCCTGCGGGGTGGTTGGGCTCGCTCTGCTCCCCCCGGAAGCGCCTGTCCACTTGGGAGTCCCCGCCGCGCAACAGGCAACGAGCACGAAGGACCACGTTATTAAGAAGATGGTCTACTTGTACATTTGCAATTATGCCGCCACCAATCCAGACCTCTCCCTATTGGCCATCAACACGCTTCAAAAGGTGCGTTGACCACGTTGACTGTATCTCGCCCTACAACTCGTGCCGCAGCGGCTTGGGCCCACCGCAGCGCCATGAACCGTCCAGGGAATGGTCTATGCGGCTGCCCGTTGCCCCGCGGCATGACTCGCGCTCGTCACTTTCATTGGATGGCTGAAGGGGCAAGTCCCACTTGACTAGAGCATGGCATGCGCGTCAGCCGCTTTGCTCCGTCCATCGTCGTTCGGCGTCACGCTCTTCCCAAGTTTTGCGCTTGAGTACGCACTGTTACGGCTCAACGTGCACTCACTATTGTGCTATCAGGATTGTCGTGACGATGATCCGATGACACGAGGTCTCGCTCTCCGTTCCTTCACGTCCCTAAGACTGCCCAACATTGTGGAGTACCTTCCCGCGGCCATCCAGGTGATTATGGAGCAAAGACTCGCCTCGCGCAAGGCTTCGTCTGCTAGTTTACGACGGCATGCCATCGCCCAAGCTCCTTACGCCGCACGGCTCACCGACCTTTGCTGATAAATTTTCCCAACTTGTGCCATCGGCTCCCACCAGGCAGGGCTTAAGGACCCATCACCTTACGTGCGCAAGACTGCCGTCCTCTCTTGTGTCAAGATGCACCTGTTCTCTCCCGAGGCACTCGCCTCATCGGACATCGTGAACAGCCTATACGCCATGTTGAGGGATCGTGACCCGCAGGCGAGCCTCGCTCCGTTTCGACGCGGAGAGATAGTGGCGACAGTCGCTCACGCCAAGGCACCCCCATAAGCCAGCCGCTGACACCGCCACCCCCTTATTTGCTTAGGTGGTGACCAACTGCATCAATGCTCTCAATGAGATTCTCGCCGCCGAGGGCGGCATGGCCATCAACAGGCCCATCATCCACCATCTCCTAAATCGGATCAAAGAATTCAACGAGTGGTCGCAGTGTGTGGTTTTAGAGCTGGTGGGTCAGGGCAGCTAGCTGCAAGCGTGGCGCACGTATGACCTTGTCGCTGCCTATCGCTTCTCACACCCAAGCGCTCTTGTCCTCCACTCCATCCACGAAGGTCTCCCGATATAAGCCAGAGACTCAACAGGAAATCTTTGACATCATGAATCTTCTCGAGGAGCGACTGAAGCATTCCAACTCGGCTGTCGTCCTCGGTGCAACAAAAGTGTTCTTGCACCTCACGCAGGACATGCCACAGGTGTGCCTCAATGCCCGGCCGCTCCTTTTGTCTCGCACCAGGCTCATCTAGACATCGAGGTTTATGACGGTGCCCCACACCGGGGCTCACCTAGCCAACGAGGAGCGGCCTGCCTTCCCCGACGAGCGCACTGCGATGTGCGCCCGCACCCTATCGGAGGTCGTCCGATCCACGTATCCGCTCATGCAGGTGCATGCCCAAGTCTACATGCGGCTTCGTGCTCCGATGATGACTCTCATCGCCGGTGGCGTGTTCGAGCAGGTGCAGCGCGCCCGCCGCCATTAGCCCGAGGGTGGCATCACGCATATTCAAACGACCGCATAGCTCACACTCCTCGCTCCTTCCATGTGCTCAACCGTGCCGCGCAGAGCTTCATATGCCTAAAGCACATTGCTCTTCTTGCCTCACGATCTCCGTCAACCTTTGCGGACGAGTATCGGCACTTCTATTGCAGGTATGGAGCTCGCCACGAGCAGTCCAATCCGCCTGCTCGTTCTATCGCTCTCAGATTCCGTCGAAACGTGAAGCCCGTGCATGCTGGTTGCAAGTTGTGGCTGTGCTCAAATCCACCCTACTCCGGTGTCGTGTCTATCCTCCACATTCCGGCCCCGTTGGCTGCGCTTGCGCTCCCTAGTTCCCATCCCGATCGTTCTGCCGCCGCCTTCCTTCCACCACGCCGCACCCGTCCATCACTCAGGTATAACGAGCCGGCCTGCGTCAAGCTGCTCAAGCTCCAAATCCTTGCCTCTATCGCGACGCCCACCACAACTCCGGACATCGTCGAAGAGGTGTGCCCTTTCGCTCATGCCCTCTCGAAGCGTCAAAATCTTTCCCATGACAATCAGGTATTCATTGCAGTAATGTGCGAGCGACCTCCCCTACCCTCTTCCGGTTCAGGTGGCGGAGTATGTGACCGAGCCCGACGCAGCCGTGGCACGCGCAGCGGTTGCCGCCATCGGGCAGCTCGGGGTGCGGGTGCCCTCGTGTGGGGCGGCAGTTGTCGACCAGCTGCTCAAATTGCTTGAGGTGCGCCGCGGCTCTTCATGGAAAGGGAGGGTTTGACGAGTCCACTGAGAGCTGGCATATAGAGTTCCTGGCACACAAGCGTCGAGTCCTATGGCGATGTTTGCATTGTAGGTCGACATCGACCACGTCTCTGCCGAAGCAATTCTAGCCATGAAGAACCTCCTCCGGAAGTGCCCCGAACGAATTGAACGCTTCATCGGCGGGGTGAGCACTCCGCCTTGTCTGCCTCGTTGGCCCGTCCCATGTGCCCTCCTTTTCAGAGTGGTGTTGTCGGCCCGACGGTCTGATCTTCTGCCTCATAGCCGCTGCGAATGCGCGCTCTCGCTCACGCCATTCGCCGATCCTCGACACTCTGATCCCCCATCCTCAATTCCGCCGCCTCAGATAGGCACTTTCTTCCGCAATATCGATGAGCCTGACGCCAAGGTTGCTCTTCTTTGGATGCTGGCCGAGTACGGTCATGTCATACCTGAAGTGAGCGCGGCGAATTCCACCGTATTTCCTACAAGCCGTCTTGTCTTCTTGCGAGGCTCACATCTCTGAGTCATCGATGCGTCTGGGCTCGCACCTTGCTCATTGATGTACTCCAATACTTGGAAACCGCAGGCTCCCTACCTGATCGAGCCATTGATCGATGGCTTTTCCGATGAAGTTTCGCCCGCCGTGCGCCTCGAGCTCCTATCTGCAGCAGCTCGACTCTTCTTCCGCCGACCTGCCGAGATGCAGGCAAGCTGTCCCGTACACCCTGCTGATTCTCGCCCCCGTCACTAACCTCTGCTGCCATTCGTGCATAGGCTATGCTTGGTCGTCTGCTTGACGCTGCAATCGCTGACGCCTCCTTCACGGACGTCCACGATCGGGCGATGCTCTATTATAGGCTTCTGCAGCATGATGGTACTTATTGCTCACCGGCCTCTCGCTCCTCTGCCGCAAAAAGATGCTCCTCCCTTGCTGAGCCTCGTGCGCCCATTGGCGCGCGTTTTCACTCAAGCCAACCTCCACACAATATTAGTCTGAGGCGCGACGCCGAGCCTTGTTGCGCTCCAAACAACAATTTCCCCCCTCGCGCCTATGCTCACAGTGCGTGCAGCCGAACCCATCATATGCCACTCGGACTCGGTGCCTGGCCAATTTGTCGAGGAAGTTCCGTCGGAGCTGCAGGCGAGTGCCGGTCGCTCTCCCTTCACGCCGTTGTTCTACACCGCACGCCATTCAGTTGGCAATATTCCCTAGTTGGTACAACTAGAGAGGTCGTGAGCCCTACTCTGGCTCGTTTTGCTGCATCGTTGCGGTGATATGCACCGCATTCATCAGTATTACCCTGGTTACCCTAGCCGTCTCCACCGTCTTCCATTATGTGCCCCGGCACGCAAGAAGGCCGGCGAGTGTGCCCGACGATGCCTTTGCTTTCTCCACATCCGCCAGGATCGTATTTTTGAGGAGTTTAATACTCTCTCGGTCATATACAACGAGCCCTCCGAGCGCTTCGTCCTCGACTCGGCCCGTGCCGCACCGCCGCTGCGTGACTCTTCTTCCAACGGAGTTGGTGCGGTCCCGACGAACGGAGCCCACAGTGTCCCTAACGTGGCACAGGATCAGAGCGAGGAGAGCAGCGACGACGAAACCCCGCTCGTGGACACGCGCGGCAGTGGGGCCGATGCGGTCGCGGCTGGCGGCGTGGGCTCAGCTAGTGGTCCAGCCATCGACCTTCTTGGCCTTGAGGACGCCCTCCCTACACCGATGCCGCCGCCCGTCAAGGCGCCGACGCCTGCGCCAGTGCTGACGCTCTCCCCGGCAGCTACTCTTGAGCCTGCAGCCTTTCAACAACAATGGGGGGGGCTGCCGGTGGCCGACTCTTGGCAGCATCACACGCAGCTCTCCGTGCCTCTCGAGCAGCTCTCTGCTCGCTTCGCGGCGAAGTGCGCTGCTCCTTGCCGTGTGTCCTGCAATGCACCGACAGGGCAGTATCCGCACACTATTCGGTTGAGGAACGGAGCGGACACTCCCCTTGGGCCTTTCCAGCTCAAATTGCAATGCATGACCCCACGGCCGCCCCTCGGTGTTCAGGAGCATCAAGACGATGGCCTTTGGAAACGTTGGTGATGTCGCCAAATTTTACTTTTTTGCGGCTCCGTCTGGCGGCGGGCTCTTCCTGCTCGAGCTGATCATCAGCAAGAGTAGTGGTGTCGCTTCTGGCTCTCTCAAGGCGGCAGGTGCCGCGCAAACTTTCGCTCACGACTTTTCAGCGCTCGCCAGGTCGCTTTTGTCTAGCTGACATCGGCCGGTTGGCGAGGATGAATGAGCTCGCCGAGGTTATATGGCTAGGCGGGATTTAGCCCGATGTTCTCTCCAGTATCACGCTCGCTGCCGCCGGCAGTTGCGGGAGCATCGTGGGAGTTTACTTCAGCGGCACTCTCGACACTCGGAGGTCATCGATACAAAACTTTACGATGTGTAGCACTTAGGCGAGTGCGCGGCGCTCTTGGCAACGGGCAAGTGTCGGTAGGTGCAAGCATAGGCGGTCGCCTAGTCTGAGATGGGTAGATGGTCTTCAACAGCGAGTGCGCGCATCGACTTTTCTCGACAGACGTCATCTCGCGACTATCTCGTTGCTCGACGACGCCTTTTAGTTTCCGCCCGCGGTTGGCGTCAACACCTATTATGTGCATGCGGGCTGGGAAGTAGCTCGACTCTTGACACTAGATTGATGTGAGCTTGACTCGATGTGGTGGGCGTGCGATGTCTCCCCACTCCCCTTTCGTTTGAATCGCGGTTGGTGCAAGAGAGGCGCACTGGGCGCGATCGAAACATCAAACTCCGATGGGCCGCGCCCTCCGCTCCAGCTTGTGCTTAAGCCTAAGCCACTTTGCTCACGTAGGCGAGGGATACTAGCGCGTGAAGAGCACCACACTTGCTTTGGCGCTTGCCCCGGGCGGCGCTCCCTAAACCCAAGCACCGCTAGGAGGCGCCCCTGCGGCCGCTGGCGGCCGCATTTGCTCATGTTCTTGCAAGCCTCCCCCCCCCCCCCCCCCCCCCCTTTCCCTACCCCCGCTCGCCCCTCGCGCCCTTTTGGGGGCCCACATGGCACGTGGGCGGCAGGCCATGCGCAATCAATTAGGCAGCTGCGTACCTAGGCCACCTATGCATGCGATGTGCGGTAGCGAACGGGTGCTACCTAGAGCAGGACGTAAGCAGTGGCGCGCGCTGGCCTGCATAGGGGGCGACCATTAGATGGCACTTGGGCTCTGCGCTCTACTATCTACTAGCGTACTAGTAGCAATATTTATTAGCTCTGTTATCTATAAGTTATCTGTGCTATCTGCTATCTATCGCGCAGCCTTCGAGGCTTGTTGTAGTCTCGCCCACGACCACCTCCGCCTACCCAAGCCCAAGGTGCTTGGCCATGGGCTCTGGTTGTACTACTAGATTATGCGCTTCGAGACACCTCTACAATTCCTCTGGCAGGACCATCATCACCGCCGGCTGCATCTCACAGTTGCCTCTTCTACACCATTCCGATGAGCAATGCCTCGTCCTCCTCGTCATGCCTCTGACTCGCATCGAGCTGTCCCACGCTGCGAGCTATCACACCCGCTTCACCTCCTTTTGCACGAACCGTGGCACTATCGCCGCGGTTGCGCAGTTGCGCCCGTCCCCCATTCGCATGCCAATGGTGGCTCGCTGCGCCACCTCTCCCCCCCCCAAACCACCATGCGATGCAGCCCACGCAGCTGCCTCGGCGGCCGCCTCGAGTGCCGCCTCCCCAGCCCAGTAGTGGTCGACACCAGGCACTGGCATTTCCCAGAGCTGCGCCGGCCTCCAACCACCGGCACGCCGCGCGGAAGCCGGGCAAAACTCGTCCTTCTCCCCCACGAGCACAAGCACTGGGCCTGGCCAGTTACGAATCGCTGACCAAGGTGAGTCAGTACCCAGCCAATCCCCTCTGAGCGGCGGCGAGACGAGCATAAGCGAATGAATGCGCGTGTCAGATGCGGCGACAGTCACCGCGACGGCTGCCCCCCACGAGTATCCCCACAGGAGAAGCGGCAGATCCGGCTGGCTGGCGGCGGCGTATGTGATCGCTGCGTCGAGCTCAGCTGCGTTTGCCACGAGCAGCTGCGCTGGCGCGAGGACGTCGCGCCGGAAGGTGAGGGTGAGAGTGAGAGCGTTGCGTGCCTGCATCGCCGCGGCGGCGGCACGCACCACGTGGCTAGAGGTAGAGGCAGAGAGCAGAGGGTGGGGAGGGCAGAGAATCACGAGAGAGAGAGGAGAGGAGGGAGGGGGAGAGAGGGGAGCAGAGAGAGGAGGAGAGGAGGAGAAGGGTGTCTCGAGCAGGGCACGAGCCTCGCTGCCGTTGGAGGTACGAAGGCGGAGCCAGACGGCCGACGAGGGCATCCCGTCCTACCCACCACTCCCCCTTCCCGTCCCCGTCTTCTCTCTCTCTCTCTCTCTCTCTCTCTCTCTCTCTCCCACGCCTTCTAGCCTGTTTATACTCATAGATTGATTCTACCGGCTACAGGGTCCTAGGTCTGGCTGTCTGGATGGGAAAGACGGTGCGGGGGCCTGCAAATACAGCCAAATACATTTGTATTTGGCCTCTGGCCGAAGACGGCAAATACATATCTCCCACTCTAACACTCTAACTCTAGGTTCTTGCTGCCATGCAGTGCTTGTTCGCCCGCGTCGCGGGCCGATGCGCGCGCTAGCCCGCGCGCACTTGGTCGGGCGCGTCATTGGCGCGTGGCCGCTTCGGCGACAGCGGCGTGTCCATGGGCCCATCGGCCGCACTCGCAGCCATGGGAGTCTGGGAGTCGGCGCGCGCTACCATGCTCCATGCCCATGCCCCTGCTATCCTTACTTATCGCGTTAACGATAGTTGATAGTTGAGGCGCCTGCCCGCCTGCCCCATGTGAACTAAGTATACAAATTAGTTGACGCGCTCATACATGGATGGAAGAACAAAAGCCTCAGGCTAACGGTAAGATTTCTACATGCCTCAATGCTAAACAGAGAAGAGAGAAGAGAGAAGGGCTTCAAAAGGGAGAAGGGCCCTAGTTAGTCGCCTCATTCAAAACGCGAGAGTGCAAACCAAGCAATTATTGAGCGAGGGGAAGAGGAAGGCAAGGTGAAACCAGGAGGTGTTCGTAAAATATACACTCCACTAGCAAGCATCCCCTAAATACTCGCGCGCTTTCTCACGTGCGGAGGACGAACACGGCATGCTTACGAATGTACCTGATTTTCGTCACGCCGCTGCCGAGATGCAGAGCTGCCTCTCGAACGCCTCGTGCGCAAGGAACACGTGGAGGCAAGCGTGCGGCGCGGTGTCGCATGCATCACCTCAATGGCAATCCAAATGGCATCTCCGGGGTGCAGCCCGACGCGGATGGCGGCCTGCCTGTCGCGAGAGAGTACGGTGGGAAGTCCGAAGCCTTGCAACGAGACGAGGTACGTCCCGGGCAAGGAGCTTGCAGCCCGGTGACGCGCTTGCTCCTTGGGCGTTCGATCTGCTTCATGCACCCGCGCCTCGAGCTCACCAGCGTGCTCTGCATGCGTGCGAGGGCCCGTGGCCCAGAGTTGAGCTCCACGATCGCACTTCCGAGGCGCGCCACGACGAGCTGCGCAAACTCGTCCTAAGCGACTCTGTGAACGTAGCGCCCTTGAGGCGCAAGGTTTTGTGAATGGCCCTTGCGGATTGCGTTGGCCGCTTTTGGATGAGCCGTGCGCACGGATTGCGTTGGCTGCTTTTGGACGAGCCGTGCGCACAGCTCGAGGTCAAGCGGCGCTGGCGGGTGCGCGACAGCGTCTTCTTGCTTCCGTCTCAAGATGGACAGCAGCGCGGGGTGACGTTAGGCGTGACCGATGGAGACGGAGCGCGGCGGCGGGAGAGTCTGCCTCTCTGTTGGCCTCAGCCCTTGGCCGCACCCTTCAACAATCACCTCCGCAAGAACGTTTGAATCGCTTGCATATGCACGTGAGGGAAGGCAAGATGACACCGCCACCTGAAATTTGTGTACCGGCGCAACGAGTCGGGGGGGAGGGGGGGGGGGGGGGGGGGGCGAGGAGCGATGTTCTCGCCCTACACTAGCTAATCATGTGGCGGCAGCAAATCAAAGCAGGTTCCCGGAAAGAGCCAGTGGTACTGCGGCAAGAACAATATTACCCTATCCCAAGCGTACTTGGCAATGCAAATTGTGCTAGGATTCGTCGACGACGGCGATGGCCTGCAGCCCGTCTTCCCGTAGTCGCTCCAAGTCGAAGCACGAGTCGATCTTCTCCTGCAGCCGGCGTCGCTCCGTTTCCGTTGCGCGTGCACGATCCCAATCTTTGTCTGATTTCGCAGCGTCCGCCGCTACGCGCAACTTCGCTTCTTGGCTGAGGGCTGCGCGGAGCGCCTCAATCTTCCGGCGCGACGTCTCGAGCTTGTCGGCGAGATCAAAGTCATCGGCACCCACAGCCTCATCAATTTGTTCGGACAGGTCCGCGGTAGCTACTGAGATGGTTGCAAGACGCGCGCGCCGCAGCTCTTCGCCCAGCTCTAGCGCTTGCGAGTCTCCACCCGCGGCTCCGACCGCGCCTTCTGCCTCATCGTCGACGATCGCCGCGTCGGACGCTGGCTCCTGAACTGTCTTCACAATTGGGCTCTCGCCGCGAGCGTCCCCCTCTCGCGATGTGAGTGCTCCCGCGCCGGTCTCAGCCGTCGATGCGACACCGCCACCTGCAACTGCTCCTCCAACAAGCACTCGCCCCACCTGTTCCCGCTCGCCCGGCTCCTCTTTTTCGCCAACCTCGTCCGTGACGTGGAAGTGCGTCTCGACGCAGTCTTGCCGCTGGCCATCACGAATGTCATCGGCAGCCTCCTCAATATCCGTCTCGTCGCTCGCGGCCTGCACCCGACCGTCGGTATAGAGGGCGTCGTCATCTCCTTCTGCATTGCCCACACTGCCGGACGAATCTTGTGCACACGAAGCGGAGTCGTCATCGCCAACACCCGAACCGGCGCTGACGCGGTCGAGTTTGGCTTTTGAGGTACCGATCTCATTGCCTGAGGCAGGGGCTATTGAGGTCGAATCACTGGCATCGTCACACGGCGTCGGATTGCCCGCCGCCGCCTCGATAATCTCGATGTCCTCTCTGCGAGGCTTGCTGTCTGCCGCCGCCACCTCCGAGCCTGCTTCGGAGCCCGATTCGACGTCCCTCCCGTGTCGAAGCTCCGAAGCCTCGGCCTCGAGTGAGCTAAGTTCTTGCAACTGCTGACTGGCTTCCCCGTCATCCTCTTCCTCGGTGCTGTCGACCAGCACAAAGGCATTCGCGCTCTCCTCGTTTGGCTCGTCCTGTAGAGCCGCTTCCCATAGCGCCTCCTCGCGCAACCTCTCCTCGGCCTCGGCCGCCAGCATCTCGGCTTCACCTTCCGCGTCCGAGTCGTTAGCCTCATCGGAATCGGAGCAAGCGCTCTCGCCCGACGCTTCCCTGTCAGCACCTGTGTATGACTCCGACAATGGTGCATTTTCGTCTCCACAGCTGGCTTCCTGCATGCCGAGCCGTTCGCGGAGCAAGGATGCCGCCTCAATCAAAGAGGCGAGCTGGGCCCTCAGCAACGCGGGCGCCTTCACCGGGCGGTCATCGCCGTCGTCCTCGGCGTCCACCGTGTCATCACGGTCGTTGCAACCCTCGCGCGCGCATCGCGCGGATACGCCCGCCGAGCCGAACGCGGCGAGGGACGCCTCGGCCCGTCTCTTCTCCCGCAGCAAGCAGCGATGAAGGCGAAGATCGATTTCGCGTCGCCGATCCGCGGCCGCCGCCATCGCCTCCGTGGCTGCTGCCGCAAGCACCACGGCCGCGAGCTTGGCGTGTTCGAGGGAAGTAGAGCGACGCGCACGGTCGCTGCGAACTGCCTCCGCCTCGGCGGCTTTTTCTTTGATCTCTGTCGAGAGGCGGCCCGCTTCCTTGAAGGAGCGGGAGGATACCGCCAGCGCCTTCTGCTCCGTCAGGTCGGCCAGCTGCGCCTGAGATCGAGATCGGGAGAGGGGGGGAAGTGTCGCCAGCCTGTGCGCTCCAACGGAGCGCGAGCCAAGGCGCGGGCGGTGGTCTTAGAGACGCAGCGGCGGCACCACCGCTTGGCGCGGACGAGGGGCGGCGCACGGCGGTGATGAGGCCTGAGGACAAAGGCGCCGCGTGGGACAAGGCGCGTGGCGCACCTCCTTTGCGTCCAGAGAGCGCGCGAGCCCAGACAATTCTGTGGCCAACGCCAGCGCTTCTCCGCTCGCACGCCTTGCCGCGGCGTCGACGGCCTCGGCCTCCGCCGCAAGTGGTGCCGCGGCCGTCTCGGCGGCCGCTACTCGCCTAACCCACGCTGCTCGCGCACGACTCGCACGTCGCAGTGCCGCCGCCTCCGAGTGCGCCGCAGCCGCCGCTTGCGCTGTCGCGTCGTGCCGTGCGCGCAGCTGCCGTAGTTCCTCGCGCGCGCGCCTTGTAGCCGCAGCCGCGGCGCTCTTTGCGCCGAGCAAGTCGGCGGCGCGATCCGCCAAGCGTTTGCGCTCGGCGGAAGCAGCGGCAGTGGCCGCCGCGATCGCTTCTCGCTTAGCCGCCAGGCGGGACGCCGGCTTCGCATAGGCGGCGCGTGCCGCAGCTACGTCGGCGGCCGTCTCCTCGAGCGCCACCTCCGCCTTGGCGAGGGCTATCTCCTCCTCCCGTAACAGCCTCTTCAATTCGTCCACTCTCTGCGCATGGTGGTCACGCAGACGCTCTGCCTCTGCCTTCGCGGCGGCTGGCGTCACCGCCGCCTCCTCCATCTTGGCCTCCAGGGCCGCCGCGGCCGCATCCGTGTCAGCGGCCTCTCCTCGCAGCCGCGCGGCCTCGGCACGCAACCTGACCCTCTCCGACCTCAGCCGCTCGGCCTCCGCTGCGGCCAATGCGGCGGCGGCGGCCGCCTCTCCCCGGAGCTCAGCAAGCCCGGTGTCTCGCCGCCTCCGCGCCTCCTTCACCGCGCGCCACGCCGCCGCGGCCGCCTGCTCGCACGCTGCCGCCAGAGTCTTGCCGCCCTCCTCCACTTCGGCCTCTGCCCGGTCCACAGCGGCGACAGCGGCGGTAACTGCGTTACGCGCCGCCACCAGATCCACCTCAAGCGCGGCCGCCCCATCGTAATCCTCAGCCGCCGACGCTGCCGCCTCCATCTGCTCGAGCCGTTTCACATTCGCGCGCGCCTCGGCCGCAGCTGCAGCCGCTGACTCGCGCCGCCGCAAGTCGTCGAGGGAGCGCAGGCGCAGCGAAACGACCGCCGCCGCCGCAGAACGCGCCTCGCCCTCTGCCACCGTCTCAGGATGCAAAGGGGCCGGATCCACGTTGGCGGCGGGCGATGGTGCCGCAGCAGGAGTGGGAGAAGTGTCGTGAGGCGCATCTATCGGGCACGTGTGGGGCGATGACGGGCCCGGCGAGGAGCGCTCTCCACCTGGAGACGCGGCGGCGTGCAAAGCCGACAGCTCAGCACCAGCTTCGCCGGCGCCCGCTTCGCCGGCCAGGAGCGAGACGCCTAACGCACGTTCCGGCCCACTGCGCTCGTGCACTGTGGCGACACTGGGCGACCCGTGTGGCGCGTCGCGTAAGGGATGAGCGGCAGCCCTGCCCTGCGCATCGCAACATGGCGAGCTCTCGTTGGACGTGAGGCTGGTCAGCGGCCGCGGTCCGGATAAGCTGTACGACGAATCGGCGCCAATGTTGTGGGGTACCTTAGCCGACGCGCCAAGGGCGCTCGCCGGCGCCGACGCTTGAACTTGCGGATCGGTGGCATCTGTTGCGTTCACAACAGTGGACTGAGCAGGCGCGGCAGCGCGAGGTGCGCGGAGCGTCAGCCCGCTGAGAATGGAACCCGAGAAGAGGGAGCTGATCGCGGCGCCGAGCTCGGCTCCACTGGGGTAGGAGCCGGCGGCCACGGCCGCCCCGCCCCGGGTGGACGGGCATGTGGCTCCAGGTCCGCCGCACGAGGTAATGGACGCCCTCACCACCTGGGGCGCGCTCGCTGCCTGGGGCGCGCTCGCATGTGGCGCGACGGAAGCGACAGACCACACTGGCGGGAATTCGGCAGTGGTGGCACGATCCGCCCCGCACGTGTGCACGGTCCGGCTACCGGCTGAGCCAAGAGTGCTGCCGCCTTCGCCTTCCGGGGACCCACCCCCTCCAAATAACTCGAGCGGCAAGGCGGCGCGCTCGGTTGGAATGGGGGTATGCGGCGCAGCACTGGCACCATCCACGGCTCCCAATCGCCCGATCGGGCCGGCCACTTGGCTGCCACTGGTGGCGCCTCCGGGGACGCCGATCACTGATGGCGAAGAGCGTATCACTAGGCCGCCAAGAACACTACCCGCCGCCTCGTTGCCTCGCGAAGGCGTCGTCACCTCTGCGCCGGTCGCGGCGATGGGGTCCCGCGAAAGCACGCCCCGCAGGTCCCGGTCACCAGGAAAGCGACTGGAGCCGGGATTGCGGCTGGAGCTCGAGCATGGCCGCGACCCGACGGCCGCGAAAGATCCCTCATCGTCGCTCAGCACAGACGACGAAACAGCACGCCTCCTCATGTCAAACGACGGCGTGGATGCGCTGCTTCTGAGCCCGTCGAGGCCCTCCGGAACCCAGGCGAGCCCGGCACCAGTGTTGCCGAGCCAACCATGCGCATCCAAGCCGGTTGCGCCTGCGCTCTGCTCTTGCACATCCCAGTTGAAGCGCAGGGCGGCAGGAGGCGGCCGCTCTCGCGTGGGGAGCTGCGTCGAGCGGTACGGTGGCTGATGCGCCCGATCGTGGGGCGCTAACTGCGGCGCGGCCGCCTGGCCGGCCGGCTGGCCGCTGGTTGGCGGTGACGCCCAGCCGGCCAGATTGTCTGCCAAGCCACTAGGCATGGGCTTTGATGACTGGCATTGCTCGGCTAGCGGCTGTGCGTCGCTCGCGCCCATCACTGTATCCTTGGCCGCCCAGCCTGGCCGGCGGGCCTTGGTCGTCTTCTTCTTGCGCGCGACGGCAACGCCGTCGACCGGCATCGGTGCAAACGCCGGGGCCATGCTCGGGAGCCGGGTGTGCTCATCGGCCTGTGGCACGGTCGGGTGCAGGCTTGCGCCAGCGCAGCCGAGAATTCGGGAGGAGGAGAGCACCCCTGCCCCGTCGCTCAAGTCCGGCCTCAACAACTCAAAGGGGTCTCGCAGCGAATGTGCCGCGGCGTGCGGCTGCGGCAGAGCGGCAGTAGGCGGCTGGGCGAGGAAGGAGGCGCCAGCATCGGCCGCATTGGCTCCGAGCACTCCAAGCGGGGCGTGAGGGCATGCTTCCGTCGCTAGCGGCTGTGGAAGCCGCGTGAACTGCTGTGGAGGCTGAGTGACTGGTGGTGGCCGTTGCGGAACCGCTATGGCCGGCTGCGGAGCCTGCGTGGCCAGTGACAGAGGTGCTGTGGCCGGCTGTGTCGACTGTGTCCGGATGGTATGGGCTAGACAGGAGCATTGCGGCTCGCCTCGAGCCTTCGTGAGCTCGGCGGCTGCCCCTTGTCCTCCCAATGTCTCTCCCAGCTCTCTCTCTCTCTGTACGAGCGCGTGAGGCTCTGCGGAAGAGGGGTGTGCACTGGCGTACGGCCGTCGTGCGCAGTCTGTGGGAGGCTGTGGAAGGTCTATGGAGGGCTGGGAGGGCGTGGAGGAGGAGTTGAGGAAGGGGAAGGGGGAAGGGGAGGCCTCGGCTGCCTCATTCAGGAAGGAGAAGGAGGAGGAAGGAGTGGAGGAGGAGGAGGGGGGGGAGAGGGGGGCGCGAGGTGCAGCCCAGCGAACATTGGGGAGGGAGGGGAAGGGGGAGTGGGGAAAGGGCGGGGGGAGGAAGGGGAGAGAGAGAGAGAGACAGAGAGGACGAGGGAGAGGTGGGGTCTCTCGAGGAGAGAGAGGAAGGTGCGGAGGGGACGGGAGGGGGGGGGGAATAGAATTGTAGAAGGGAGGCGAGGGAGACGGGATTATGAGAGCAAGGCTGGTACTAGTAGAGCTCTACTAGAGTATTCGAGTCTTGTACTGGTAGTCGTGACAGTATGGCCCGCCCGGCCTAAAGGCGAGGAAATGGTTTCGGGAGATAAGCGCTTATGTCCTTTGGATAAAAAAAAAATCTTAAAAAACTAGCCGCTACATGCACGGCGTGAGGCAGATTGCTAGTGCTACTCCTAACTACCCTCCCTTTCCTATCACACCCCTTTCCCCCCCCCCCCGTTGTCTTTCCTAGCAAATGGAGGGGGGGGGAGGCCGCGCGCGCTGCTTCGACCAGGGGCATGAGATAGAGGGGGTAAGAGTGAGTGGAGTCCTTGTTTGGGTGTGTTTTACCGCCCCCCAAGGGGTCGGCCCTCTGAAGAAACCTTCTCCTTAGTTCGGGGGGTTCATGTAATACTTTTAATGCCTAGTTCGGTCGCTATTTGCGCCATATCGATAGAGATCTCCAGGTTAAATTCTTTATCTACTGAGTATAGCGGGGAAATCATTCTGCGCAGGTGTTTGTTGCTCGGGGCGTGAAGTCCAAGTCTTTCTCTCTGGGCTTTAAGGCGTTGGAAGAAGCCTACCTTCGCCTTGACCAGCCAGTGGAATCTCGAGAATACGGCCCTTAGGATGGCTTTCGTCGATCTCGCCTCGGCGTTGCCGTAGTGCACGTTGTAGAAGTCCGTCAATATGTATCTCCATGCTAAGATTCCTATATATCCCGAGGAGGGGTGCGGTCTGTCGACCTGATAGCAGAACAACCGTTGTGCCGTCACGTGTTGCAATGTGTTTTGCGTTTTGAAGAGTCGCTCGATGTACGTGAAGATTTGTTCCGTCGCGCGACATCGCGCTAGGTGTGTGGACGACTCGGGGGCTTCCCCACAGAAGCGGCAGGTCGGGTCATCAGCGAATCTGTTGGCCGTTGCGATCCGTCTATGAAGTATATGCTTAAAGTGTAAGTATGAGTCCCGAGGTGTTAAGAAGTTGTATTTGTATAGTTGAGATATCTGCTTCCACTTCTCTTTTAAGACGGGGAGTCTCTCCTCCCATCGGACGGTCGCTTTTTGTCGTTTGCTTTTCTTGCCCGCGAGGTAGGCGTTAGTTAGCGCTTTGACATCGCATTCCTCTAGCGTCTTTCGCGTACCTTTCAGCGTGTATTCTTGGGGTAGAGGGTAGGCTGTGTCGGCCGGTCCGTCATATGCGCTGCCCCATTTGAGCGGGATCCGCAATTCGGAGGACGAAGGCTGAGGATAAGCTATATCATAGATATGGGGCTCCCCCATTACATTTAGACGCACTTCGTAGTATACGCCCCTTTTAAGAAGGTAGTGTCTACCCGTATCGTTCGCTTGTATGTCTCCCAGGCTATGTGCGTCCGGGTCTTCCGGCGGCTCGAGGCCTTCCTCTTCCCTCACAGGTCGGGGCCCCTTAGCTGTCCCCTTTAACAGCTCTATGTATGTGGTGGTGGGTTTCGTGAGCGCTCCGGCCGCCCATTGTACGATTTTGTCCCATGATCTCAGGAAAGGTGTAACCGCCAAGTAGTTCCTCCTGTGACGGATCCATGCTGAGTCGGGGGGCAAATAGGCAGCGCATTCGTCTTTAGTATAGAAGTTCCCCGTTGCCGGGTTCAGCGTGTTGTGCATCACCACCGTTTGTAAGGCCTCCCACTTTGCCTTGTGTGAATGATGAAGAACCGGGGGTTTGAGGTACGGATCATGCCATATGGGGGCGCCCCGCGCTCCTTCGTGTGTCACGACGTTCTTGTCTAGCTTTAGGTTGCGAAAGTTCGTTAGCGCCGCTTTCCAAAAGTTTGGCAAGGAGTTGTTCCCTCCGATGCTATCTGTAAGTCGATGTACATTGATTGTTGAAAGAACGGCGCCCCTCCCGAGCGGGGTCCTATTGAACCATTGGTCGAGCGCTATTTTCCAGTCCGCCTTTGAGGGCGTAAGGTATCGGATAATCCAAATCGCCTGTAGGGCCTTGATGTGTTCCTTCATCGGCATCAAGCCGATCCCTAGCGTCGGAGCTCCTTCGAAATGACCCACCCTCGGGTAAGTCGGATGGGTTATCCACCTCCTGCCTTCTTGCGTCGAACCTAGTTCGTCTTTGTTCATCGAGGGTGTCCTATCCCACAGAAGGGCGTGGACATCCGAGTCGATGGCTTCCATGAACCAGCTGGGAGGAGTGCTTGTAGATAGCCAGTATCGAGGCGTGCCGTAGATTACGAAGTTGGCAAGGAGCACCCTCCCGTGTATGGATAGGTTTTGTATTCCCTGCCACGAGGCAATTTTCCTTTTTAGTTTCGCGTAGAGTTTCTCCCAAAAAACTTCGGATTCCCGGCTCTCCCAAAAGGGGACTCCCAGGATGGTGGCGTATTCGCCCTCGCCTAACGTCTTCAGTGTCGAGAGATGTTCCGGAATAGCTACCTTTCTCAGCGCGGCTAGCGTGCCATAGGTGACCCCGAATTCGTGCGGGATTCCTGAGAGAACAGTTTGGAGTTTGTCGCCATAGGCGGCCTTAAATTGTCCGTGCGCATCATCATCTACGTAGAAGATCCAAGGGCCTTTACGGCCCTTGTCCATCCCGTCTGGTGTAGCATCAAGGCCTTCCAGCCTGGAGAGAAGGAATTTCATGAAGGTGGCAACATCTTCGCTCTTAATGTCCTTTTTGTCTTCAGCTAGCTGAGCTAGCTGAATGAAAAAAGGTGTGTCTTCAGGCTCTTCCTCATCATCTAGAGGGGGGGGTGCGAGTTGGTTGGTGCTGTTGGCAATCGGTTTTGGCTCCGACTGCGGGTCCGCTCGCTTACGCGAGGGCGGCGGGGGTTGTTGAGTGGGTTGAGAAGGAGCCAGCTGTGCTCCTGTTGGTTGCTTTCCCTTTGGGCCAGCCGCCTCGGCGTACGATTTCTGGGAGTTGTTCTTTGAAGGGTTGGAGGCCGTAAAGGCTCCCAGGATGGATTGTTGTGTGTAGTGCCCGCCCACGGGGGGTGCACAGTTGGTAGGAGTTGCCTCCATGGGGGTGGCAGCAGAGCTGCCACACCCCATGGGGAGTCCTTGAATGGGTGGCGTGGCGGCAGGTGGTGGCGGCTGAGCCTGTGTCTGGCTCTGTTGGTCTGGGGGGAACAGGGCTCTGCCTGTTCCCACCTTCTGTGAGGTCTGGCCGGCGGGAGGAGGTGGAATCATGTCGACGTCTTCGTCGGCTGGGGCGGCGGCTTGCGCGCGCTTGGGCTCCGGTGGCTTCGGGCGGCCCCGTTGGGGCGTCGTGACTGCGGTGGGCTGGGAGGTGGGAGGCGGCGCGGCGCGCTCCATCGCTAAAACTATAACGATAGTTTTTTATGTCCTTTGGATAACC
The DNA here is from genome assembly GCA_018136815.1 of Isochrysis galbana. NCBI lineage: Eukaryota > Haptophyta > Isochrysidales > Isochrysidaceae > Isochrysis > Isochrysis galbana. Next base: position 331,335 of record CM030941.1, on the reverse strand, counting down.
GCACATCTTATAGAAGGGCTTACAGAAGACAGAAGAGCGAGCCCTTACTTTAATCCGCACATCTTTGCCTTTGGCCTTTCTCCTTTCAAAGGTCCTTTCTCCTTTCTTTTTCTTCTTTCTTGAAACTTTCTTTCTTTGGATTACGATTACGATTACGGGTTACGGTTACGGATTACGCGCCCAGTATTGGATTTCGCATCTTATTCGATCCGGTGGAAGCCTACAAGACTAGAACTCGCCACTTGGCGAGCGCTCTCGAGCGTGGTGAGGGATTTCACGTCCTCCGCGGGAACCAACAACGCGCCAAAACTACCCTAGGGGGCGTGCGTCACCAAGGTTGAATCAGGCAAGCGCCCCATCTGCATCTGGCACTTCTACGTCTACGACACAGACACCTCCGCCCTAGGCTACCGCTTTACGCGCCAGGGGGCGGGAGACGGGAGAGAGATGCAGCGCACACCTCTCCCAGCCATGCCGACGCTTGGGGCGGCCCCGGTGGGGCGTCGTGACGGCAGGGGGCTGGGAGGTGGGAGCGGTCGGCGCGCGCTCCATCGCTAAAACTATAACAATAGTTTTTTGGAATTATTCAATGAATGGGTGATGGCAATTCTCCCACGAAAGGTCTCTCTCTCTACCTCTACCCTCCCCACCTCCTCGCACGCGCTTGTTCCCACATCCACATCATCATGCCTAGGACCACCTAGAAGACTGGCGACACCGCGACCGCGACACCACGTACAAGGTTGCAAATATAGAACCGGCGTGTATAAGGGGAAAAACGTCTCCCGTGCCTACGCTGAAGTCGTTGGCCAACACGACGCCCGAACTCGTAGGTCGTAGGATTAGCAAACGTGCCGAAGGAGTGGGAAGGGATCCCAACGGTAGGGATTCGACGAATCGCAGCTTCGCTGTCCCATGCAAGTGGACAGGGCATGGTTCATTGTTCTTGCGTGGGCACGTGTGTGAGCAAGCGAGCAAGCGGTGCATGCGCCGGAAGGCGGGGTGTGAGTACAATTCAAGGTGCCACAACAAGGGCAACGCGAAGTGTCTCAACTTGGTGTGCACGGTAGTGGAATGTGAGGATGGTGAGAGGATGGTTATTAGTGAGTAGCCCCACTGTACGTTCCACCATTCATACGATGTCTTCGTCGTTGGCCATCTTGAAGCTCGTGCAAAGCCTCAGGCACTTGCCTTAGCCTACTACTACTACTAGCTACTAGCCTCACACTACGGACTATGAACGCAAAATGTCGTGGAAGGTGAGAAGGGAGCAGCATGGCCAGCGCTGCCAGCGGCCAAAGCCGGCCGTCCTGCCATATGGCCGTAGCCATATCATTGTGTGACTTGCCTACTTCTAGCACTGTAAGGTTACGTCTAACACGTACACTAACACACACCTCCTCCAGTGTACACCGCCTGCACATAGTCACTAGCACGGCCAAAGCTCGAATGGTCCGCAAAAGTTAGCTCGTACTCGTCCGGCGCGCCGGGGGCAGGCTCCTCCCACACAAAGAAGTTCAGGCGAATGTGCTCCTCCTCATACGAACTACCACAATGAATGACATCTCCTAAGAAATGAACTGCGTCACCTTGACGCAAAGTCACCTGCACAAGCACACGCCTGTCCGCCAATAAGAAGTGCAGGCGAGCGTCGGTGGGACTGAGGTTGATGACAATGGAGCCCGGCCTGCGCTCGGGCGCCACCCGCTCCTACGGGAAGTCTGTATGTAGGCACTGCGCCTCTCCACCCATGCTGCGCAGGCGCGCCGCCTGCGGTAGAGGCGGCGGTTCCTTGATGCACAGCGCCTTTGCAAGGCGCCCCGCAACCTGCGAGGGGGCGTGGGTGCAGCCCGCGTCTGTGGCACCGGGGCTAGGTCGACGCGGAGGCTGTGCAGGGACGGCAAGGCAAGGACCGGCTGCGCACCTCATCCGCAAGGGCCTTGAGCGCCGGACCCGTCGCGACGTATGCCGCACGACGCGAGTGGTCCGTCAGGTCCGCATGTCCGTCCTCGCCGACCAGTCGGTTGATGACCGACACCTCACGGGAGGCGGTGCGCAGCTGGCGCGCTCGGCGGCAGTCCTGCAGGTCCAATGTGCTGTGCAGCACATGCACCTTGCCCTGGAGCCCCACCTGAGCCCAGGAGCGCACCTCGGCCGGCACGGCCAATGCGGCGCCGACAGCTGCTGCAGTAGACGGGGGGGGGCGAGGGCTGCATCGCAGCGGGCTCGATGGGAGCGGGCTCGACCGCAGCGGCATCGATCGCAGCGGGATCAAGTGCAGCCGCAAGTGGCGCCATGGCGGCTGCGGTGGCGGCAGCAACGGCAGCAACCACGGCCACAGGCAGCTCATGCGGAGGCCCCTGAGGCCCGACGAATGCTTCAACCCCGCTCATCAGCGCCGGCCAGAGGAGCTCCCTCCACTCGGACCTGTTGCTCGCGCTGAGCGCCGGTGGCTGCACCCTGCCCAATGCCGCCGCCAGCGCGGCCAGCCCATCGGGCCTGGCGCGCACGGCAGCCAGTGCCTCCGCGTGCGTGAGGTTGACCTCCAGATGGGGCGCTCCGACGCACCGCACGGCAAGGACAATCTGGTCCTGTTGCCGGCGTGGCCGGCCGTCGTCGCAGCGCTTACGGCCGCGGTCGCAGACGCGCAACGTCACGCGCACGTCCGCGCCCAGGGCCGTCGTCCATGCCGCGATGGGTGTCGCAGGCGTCTTCGTGCGCGGGCGAGGCTCCATTGACTGTGACGGGCCCCGGGACTCCTCTTAAACGCCCCATCCCCCCGTCCGTTCTCGCGGTTCCTGGTTTACAATTTGGTAGAGTAGAAACGATTCTTTACTCCTACAGTAGGAGTACCGCCCCGGGCTGGAAGAGACCGGCCGCTGGTTTCTGGGTAGAAGCGCGGCGGCCCGGGGAGATATATAACATAAACAAGACGTTTTTTGAAAGTACCGTCGCGGGCTGAGCCGCGGGCTTAAGGGGGGGGGGGGGGGGGCACTCCTCTCACGCTGCTGCGGAAGCATTTTTGATTTTTGAGAGAAAGAAAGACTCCTCCTCTCACGCTGAAAAAACAAACACTCTCGCGCGGGGGGAACTTTTGGATCTGCGCGGGGGAACTTTTCCTTGCTTACTTTTACTTTAAGGTGGCACGCGGATGGGAAGCCCAGGGGGGTTGGAGGGGGGGGGGGGGGGGCGCTGCCACGAAGTGGGAGCGGGCAGCGGGGCGGGGGCGCCCCGGACAGCAGCCAGAGGGGAAGAGACAAGGGGGCACCAGCGGAATGGCACCCGGTGTTGATGGGGAGCCGGAGCCGTGCGATGAGAGGAGGACACCCGGGAACGGCCCCCCTCCAATCCCGAGCCTCTCTTCCGGCCAAGGTTGTCAAAGACCCTTGGGATGTCGAAGGCGAAGAAGCGAAGAAGAAGAAGCGTCGGCGGTCCTACTTACTGCGCGCTGACGCCAAAGGAGGCTCTTGCCTCGAGGAGGAAGAGGAAGGCCCGTTCCCAACTAAAAAAAAACTTCTTAAAATTCACACCACGCGTGCGGCTCTGCGACATTTTCCTGACAGCCACGCCTGCGTCCCTTACCGCTCCCTCTCACTCGCCTTGCGGCTCGTCCCCTCGTGCTCTACTTAGGGGCTCCGTGTTCGGGGTCTCCAGTGGCAGGCGGCATGTACCGATCCCCGATGGTCGATTTCTCGGCCTTCTCTCGCTCCATCGGACGGTCGGTTTCTCTTGTTGTTCTCGTGGGTGTTGGCGCTTGAAGAGCGGTTTTTGGACTGTGTTGCGCATTGGGCCCGTGACGTGCGGCCGTGAGGGGCGCTGGCTACGGCGTGTGCTGGGAGGTTAGGCTAGCCTTTCCGCTATGCCGATTGCTTGCGCCGGAGCCCTCTCTACCGCGAACAAGGGGAAGAAGGCATGGAGCATGGAGATTCACTTGGAGCGAACGAAACTCAGTGGACGAGTATTTCGATGTCATATACAGAACATTGCAAAAGTACCCACACGTGTACTACAAAAGATTGGATGGCGATGGCGTCCAACTAAAGTTCTTGGGGACGCACCCGTGCGGCGACAAACTCCTTGGAGAGACCTCGACGCCCTCTTCCAGCGCGGCCATGAGCATCTCCGTGTGCTCGGCCTTGCTCCGTTGCGCTGAAAGTCGAAGGCCTCGTGCACGCAGGTGCACCTGCAGCTCCGGCTTCTTCAGCTTCCCCACGTCCACGTCCTGCAAGTTCGTCTATCTGCATCACCAAGTCTCTCGTGAGAGAGAGAGAATACTTGGAACCCCCCCCCCCCCCCCGCCCCTCTCTCTCTCTGTTCCTCGGGGGGGCGGGGGGTGGGGGCGGGGTTGGCGGGAAGACGAGGTCTCCTCCCGCGCCGCGCGAGTCGAAAGAGAAGAGAAACTTCGTTTCATCAAGAGAAGGAAGGCCGCGGAGACGAGGCGCGGCCCGCATCGGCCCAGCCCCCACCTCTTGCTCTCCTCCCCCCGTCCCGCATCTCCCCCAGGAGCCAGCTCTCGCCACTGTACGACCTGCGGCACAGCTCTCCCTCACCGTCCCCCTCCCACCTCTCCTCTCCGGACCTCCCGCGTGAGCTCCCTATCCGACTTATCACTTCAAACTGCCACATTCTCCTCCCCGCGTTGCAATGTCCTTGCTGCGGATTGAAGTGGGTGACAGCGTCCGTATCAACGAGAAGGAACCCAAGTACAAAAATATGGTGGGTACCGTCACAAAGATTTCTAAAAATGGCTGGCATACCGTACACGTCCCCGATCCGCCCGACTGTAAGGTACATGGCCCTAAAACGTTGACGAGACTGTGGACGAAGGAGGATCATCCGGACAAGATGCATGTGCCCGCACCTGCAAGGAGGCCTCCGGGTCTCGTTCAAGTGGGCAGCTGCGTCCGTTTCAACGACAAAGCTCATGCGTACCATGAGTTGATGGGTATCGTTACGTACTACAATCATGGCTGGTATACAGTGCACGTTACCAGTCAGCTCGAGTGCAAGGTATGGGGCAAGGAGAAGTTGACGCTGCGCACGAAGGCGGATCAACCAGACAAGATACGCGTGCCTACGACTGCCCAGGGCCCCCCAGGCCCGGATCGGCCGGACGGGCCGTATCCAGAGGACGGCCTGGTCCCGGAGGTCACCTCGCCCGATACGGGCAACAGACCGTTCAGGAGGTCGAAGTTTTTTGCCCTACTCATAAGCTGCCCAGAGAAACGCTTCCAAACTGAAGTCGAGAAACTCGCGGATGTCTTGATGCGCATGGGCTACGAGGTGCACGTACTCACTCAGCCAACGCGTAACTCGGTGGTCAATCGCATCCAGCACCTCAAAACTCAAGTGATGGAGAATGATGTGTTCATGTGCTTGTACTCAGGCCATGGAGGCATACACAATGGCAACCTTGAGCTTGTGTGCAGCGATGGAAGGATTTCTGGCGACCAGTACGCCAAAGAGCTGAAGCACATACCAGCGAAGCATGTGGTCGTCATGATTCATTCGTGCTATTCCGGGGCGTTTCCAACGGATCTGCTCGTTGATAAGGTCGCAAAGTCTGCAGGAGAAGAGGCCGGTTTCGCGAGCACGGATGCAACCCATGATGTTGAGACAGACATTGAACGTAACTTTAGGGAATCGCACGGCAAGATTGTTATATGCTCCTCCTCGACTGATAAATATTCGTACGGCGATTGGTTTGTTGCTGCGGTAATAGACGCATTCAAAGACGCTTACAAAAGGAGGGCTCGTCTCGGCTGGAGCAAGCTACATGGGAAAATCTCGGAATACGTCACGAACGAATTGAATCAAATGGCTCGGAAGTGTTCTGAAGATCCTAAGCGCTTGGCATACCAGTACGCTCAATTACACCTGGCCGGGGGCAAGGCTTCCAACTTTGACCTTTGGTGGCCACCACCACCACTGTGACCGGGATAACGTTTGAATCATCAGACGCTCTACTGACGGTACACGGAGGCGCGCGGCCTTGGGTCTACTATATAGTCCGATGGAGAATAAGCGAGTGACCTCCGCCCGCCGGCATGCCCTGCATGCCAATGGTTGAGATGGCCGCTAGCTTTTTGTGTGGATACGTTGGTTGATGGCTCGCTGCCTTCCGTCTTGTGTCGGGGCGATTGTGTAGTTGTAATTAGTCTACCAATGTCGCCGGCGGACGACGAGCATGTATGTTTTGATGAGATGCGCAGGAGGACAATTGCTTAACTGTGCATAACTGTGGGGTCGGGTAAAAGTTTCGCGATTTTGGGGAAATTCGGGGGTGAAAGTCTTATGTGCTGAGATGCAAATGCGCTTTTGTGATATTGTGAAACTTGCGGGCGTCAAAATTGGAAATTGGAATTAAAATGGCAGCATGTGTGAGATATTAATTTGCGTGACACCTGAAAGCAACAAACTGAATAACAATAAAAATATTCTTGAAGGTGACTGCTACGCTACTACTTGCACACTTGCACACCCTTTCACTGGGATCCCCGCTTGACATCGCCCTTGCCCCACCCCCACTGTGACACGTGACACTCTCCTTTCCGCTCCCGCCCCCCCCCCTCGTTCCTTTTTCTTCGAACTAAGTTTATGCTTAGTTCGCCCATGGAGGGGCTCGAGCCCCCCGCCCTCTTCACTCCTCCCCTGCCATGGGGATGGGGGAGGAACCACCCATGCTCCTGGCATGCCTGATGGCTTGCCAGGAGCAGACAGCCTTGCTGGCACCCACTCTCCCACTCTCTCACTGGCAGGCTTGCCTGCCTCACACGCCCTGGCCTGTCGTGGCCAGCCCATCGCTCCAACCCTCCATCCCCCCCTGCTCGACAGGCAGACAAGTGCAGATTGGAGATTGGGGGCCCCTGAGGCTCAGGAGCGCCAGCGAGAGAGAGAGGCAGGGGAGGCCAAGGCCCAGCCCCAGCCTCCTCTGCCCCCTCGTCGTATTCCATACGATGGCAGGATTTTACTCATAACCTGTGGGTTATTTTAAGCCTCAAAGTCTCGTCGATTGGTATTCCGCCCCTTCGCTTACTTTCTCTCGATGTCATCGAATGTTCCATGACCGTCGTTTGTCTTCTCTTCGTGTATCGGTCATAGCTCCCCAGCGAGGTTTGCCCTCGTTGTGCCGACCCCTCTGTCGCATGTCTGCGCGTTGCTGAGTTGCCCTGGTGCCGACGCCTAGTCGTCCGTCCAGGTGTGGTTAGTTTTCGCCCCGTTTGGTTTAGTTTGTTGTGTGTCTCTGTGGACTCCACCTTTTTTGAGTCCATTCGTTGTAGTCTCCCTGTTGTATCCAGGCTCTTTGGGCAAGAATGTTTCGGCCTGAGTACGAGCCTTCCTCGTTATCCACCGCCTTCTAGGTTCGTCGTAGTCGCTCCAGCCGAGTTGATTTGGATTCCCCCTGGGCTCAAGTTCGGGTTCGCCGATTTTCGTCTCGAAAATCGAAGGAATTGAGTTTTATTTTTACCTGGAATTAACTTGTTGAGGGTGGAACCAACTTGTTCACGACTTGTTCAGGCGGGAACCAACTTGTTCGGTGAGTGGAGCCAACTTGTTCAGTGGTTAAAGTCAACTTGTTGAGGGGTCAACTTGTGGAGAGGTCAACATGTGGAGAGGTCAACTTGTTGAGAGGTCAACTTGTTGAGGGGTCAACTTGTTGAGGGGTCAACTTGTTGAGGGGTCAACTTGTTGAGAGGTCAACTTGTTGAGAGGTCAACTTGTTGAGAGGTCAACATGTGGAGAGGTCAACTTGTGGAGAGGTCAACTTGTTGAGGGGTCAACTTGTTGAGGGGTCAACCAACTTGTTGAGAGGCCAACTTGTTGAGAGGTCAACTTGTTGAGAGGTCAACTTGTTGAGAGGTCAACATGTTGAGAGGTCAACATGTTGAGAGGTCAACTTGTTGAGATGTGAACTTGTTCAGGTTGTCTGGCGGCGTGTTGTGTGTTGTGGTAACGCCTGTTGGCGACCTGCAGCCCCCTGAGTACCCCAAGCCCCGAGTCTTCCGAGTCATCCTTTCGAGTCTACGAGTCCCTACGAGTCCCAATCAAGCGGTATCTGCTCGCCGCGCCCTTCCCTACATCCTCCGTCCCTCCGATTCGCGTTCCGTGCCACTTCCCCGTCCATTTCACATCCGCCGAGTACCTAGGCCACGTCGTCTCGCGCGAAGGGCTGGTCACGAGGGGCCAGGATGGGCGAATGGGGCGAGCCTCTGGGGGAGGGAGTGTGTCAGTAGGGCAGTGGCCTCCTGGCAAGCCATCAGGCATGCCAGGAGGATGGGTGGTTCCTCCCCCATGGCAGGGGAGGAGTGGAGAGAGGGGGGGGCTCGTGCCCCCCCATGGGTCAACCAAGTATAAACTTAGTTGAACCCTGAGGGAAAGGAGACCAAATGAAGGCAAGCCGCCTAATTGTGAGCGCGTACCTTACACGAATATTCATGCCTACAGCCTTCAGATGGGCAGGAATACAACAATCTCGAGCAGAAGATGGCTTTTAAAATGGCTGTTGTCGATCTCGCCCTTCCCTAATTCTAATCCTAATGGATCGTTCGGCCGGTGGTCGGTGGGACATGGTGAATGTGGCTATGGAGGGTGAGGTGGATCCAGAGGTCCAGGATGGCTGCCTCCTTGTGGGCTGTTCGTGCGCTGTTCGTGCGCTGTTCGCAGTGATGCAAGGGTGTGGCGAGGCGGCTCCTGTGCCCACCTGGCTGGGCGTGTCGTCTAGACGTCTGGACGCGGTCGCTTCGGCGACAGCGGCGTGTCCATCAGCAGATCGTCGATGTCAGCGAGGGCGGCGGCGGCGAGGGAGGGAGGCGGCGCGCGCTCCATGACCCTATCGTTTTAGCGGTAGTTGAGTGGCTGATATTCGGCTGAGAATAGGACCTGATATCATGCTAAGGGAGCCGAAACCTGACGACCGAATACCTGACGGAGCATCTATGTTTAGGCATGAATATTTCGGTATGAGCACGAGCCTTCTTCTTCATATACCGTCTTCTATGTTCGTCGTGGTCGCGCAAGGCGGGCAGATTCGGATTCTCCCTGGGCTCAAGTCCTGGTTCGCCGATTTTCGTCTCGAAATTCGTAGATTTGACTTTTGTTTTTACCACGGGCGGCCCACGCTGTACTCCGTACCTTTGATTGGGCGACCCGCCTTTTTTAAAACAAATCTCTCCTTACGTTCATACGTTAGGATTTGAACGGCGCGCCGCCGACGCGCGGCAGCCGCCGGTTCCCCCGGACGGACCGCCCCTCTCACGAATAAAACGCCTCGAAAGCTTAAAGAAAGAGCGCCGTGTGTTGGTGGAGACGGCCGAGAGAGATCTGGCCCGAGGGGGAGAGAGAGAGGGAGAGAGGGAGAGGGAGAGAGAGAGAGGATGTCGGGGTACGCTCCCGCGAGCTCTGTCTCCCGCCCACCGCACGTCAGCGTCGACGAGTCCATCCGGCGCGTCTTCTCCACATTCGACCGCGATGGCTCCGGAGATCTGGATGTGAGAGAGCTGAGCAAGGCTCTGAAGGCTCTAGGGCTAGAGACAGACAGGGAGGCGACAAGGGGCGTAATGGCGCGCTACGATGCAGGTCTGTCCACGAGAAGGAGGGAGAGGGGGGGGGGGGGGAAGCGAAGGCTCTATGGGGGGCTCCTCTCCACCTGTGAGGGCGGGGGGGAGGGGGAGGGGGAGGGACGGAGGGACAGAGGGAGGGGGAGGTTCGCTCGCTCTGTCTTCTGTGTGTGGCCGTGTGCATCCCATGGGATACAGAGGGTGGAGGGGGGTGGGGGGAGGGGAGCTGTGGGGGTAGTGGGAAGGGAGGAGACTGGGTGAGAGATGCCCGCAAAGGCGTCGCGGCCTCTCGGCCTTGAGACAGAGAGGGAGGCCATGCTGGGTACGCGATGGCTGCCGTCCACGTGCTAGCGTCAGCGTCGTGTCTTGCATCCCGTATGCATGGGAGAGCTAAAGCTGGGCGAGATACGGGCGTGCACGGAAGGCATGCGAGTGGGTGACGGCAGTGCGCTAAGGGTGCTTGGGCTAGGGATAGATGAGTAGGCCACACGGGGCACGCATTATGGTGTGCTAGCAGCTCTTGCCATTTGCGGAGACTGCTTTGCGGCTACTCTCCATGCCGTAGGAGTTCAGGGATGTGCGTGAAGGGAAGCGATGCGCGCGGAGACCAACGGGACGCCGCAGGCACTCGGCTCCATCACCGCTCGCGATTTACGTGAGAGAAGGCGCATATGAGCACAGGCTTCGGCAGCGTCTCATGTTCAGCGGCCCCGCAAGCAGAACTGAGGGGCAAGCCCAAGGAGCCATGTCCAGAAGTGGTGCACTTACGTTTCCAAGGAGCTTGCGCGGCATGACAGGACAGGGAAGGGGGGTAGGTGTAGGGGAATGCGGAGAAGGATGTCGGATGTAGGACCACACCGCCTTGTGGAACACGGGAGGCCACTGAAGGGGCAACGAGCAGACACCGGGCTGATCACAGGCTCATCGGAATGGCTTGGGAGCAAGGTCCGGAGTACTTTGGCGGATTTTTCCGTGCTGGTCAGCTGTCTGGTTCGGCCACAGCCAAGCCGTGCTTCCCCATCCTCGTCCCGATGACACCGCCCCCCCCCCCCCCCCTAGACGGTGGAGGCAAGCTCGACCTCGAAGAATTCGCGAAGCTCGCCGACGAGGTCCGCAAGTTTCAGCAGTCCAATACGCCGTCGTCCGCAGAGAGTCCGAGGTCGATGCAGCAGTCCAAAGTGTCGACGTCAGCAGAGAGTCCAAGGTCGACGACGGGTGTCGCAGTGACGGCGAAACCGACAGTGCGCATCGAAGAAGTCATCGGCGCGGCCGACGTGAGTGCGCAGGCATTGCGTTGCAAGGAGGACATTGACCGCCTGTTTAGCTTCTACGCGAAGCTGCAGGGATCGGGAGTCTCGACTGGGGCGCCGCCCACCCTCGAGCTCGAGGAGGCCTTCCACATGCTCGGAGACTTCGGCGTGCTGGTGCGCTGCGCGCCACGCTGGTCGCGATGGCGGCGAGATGCGCTGGGACGCCGCGCTGGGAGGCGGCATCTGCCGCGCGGTGCCGCGAGTTGTTTCCTTTCGTCGGGCGAGCTAAGGGAGCTTGGCCGGCACGGCTGCGTTCTTCCGCTTGGGCACCAGATGTCCTTCTTGCGCTCGGCGCTCAGGATTGGCACCACCTACACACACCCAACCACCACCCAGTCACCCACCCGCCTCCTCCATGTCCAGGCGAGCGCGCGCTCGAGTACCAAGGCGGCAAGCCCGGCAGCGGTCGTGCTGCCGCGGGATGCAGTGCGCACAGCCTTCTCGCAGGCGGCAACCGGCAAGGTCACGCCCAACGAGAAGCGCGATGGCCTAGGCCGACCAGCCTTCTGGGAGTTCTTGCTACGACTGGCGCTATCCCCATCGGCTGACGGCATCGACGCCGCGTCCTCTCCTGGTCGAAAGTTGCACGCGCTGCTTGGTTGCTTCCATGTCGGCCAAGGCGCGGAGAGCATGCGCTCCAAGTTCACCAATCTGCGGGGCGAGCCGGCGGCCAGACCAAAGCCCGCGCCCGCCGCCGCGAACATGAGTGGAAACGAGGCGGGATTGGGCAGCCGGGTAGTCGTGAGCGAGCCGCCGCTAGCGGACCGAGCAGCGGGTGGTGGTGGAGCGTCCGCCCGCAAAGGAGAGACGGCCAAGTTCCGCGCCACCGTCTCGTCGCACAAGCGCGCGCCACCGCTCATATTCATCCTACACGAGGTGAGCCTGGACGCGGGCGTACACAGTCGCAACGTCACCTCCTTGGCCGCAACCGCCGGTTTCGGGCCCGCCGACGTAGACGCCCCCTCTCAGCTGGCCGGGCTGCCGCGCGCCTCATCATCGGCATCGCGTTTCGACCCGCGTCGGGGATGCGCCGACTTTGGGTGGGAGCACCGCTGGCCATTGAACGCAGACGAGGCCCAAGTCGCGCTTCGCTCCACTTTCTTCCGTTACAAGGGCGCCGTGCCTCCGGCGGTGCGTCGAATGCGCCCATTCGCTGCCAGAGGGGTCGACGGGCGGGCGGCGGGGCACGATGATTGGTGGCCTGGTGGGTGGGCGCGCTGGCGGTGCACGAGCCGCGCGCCACATGGTGCTCGGCCCGCCCCGTTCATTGATACGTCTTCCTCCACCCGTGTAGATTCGCAAGGCCTTCGAGCTCTTTGACAAGGACAAGTCCGGAGACATCGACACGCGCGAGCTCCGCCCGGCACTCAGACAGCTTGGCCTCGAAGGTTAGGGAACATCCACATCCGCTTCTGTGCATCGTCTCAGCGCCGTTCCTCCCTCCCGGTGCGATAGAGCGCGGCGGCGTCAACCACCCCTTCCTCTTCATGCATTTGTCGCAGGCGTCGACATGGGTGCCACTCGCGAAGCGATGGCGAAATATGATGCTGATGGCGGCGGCAAGCTCGAGCTGCTTGAGTTTTGCAAGCTCGTTGAGGATATACGTTCCTTCCAAGAGCCTTCTTACGTGCGAGCCGCCGCGCCGCGTCCCTCCCTCCCGCTCAGCATCACGGTCACTGAGCCTAGCGGACGAGTCATCGGCACTACAGAGATTGAGCTGGGTGAGCTCGAGGTAGATGTGGATTATGCACAGGCGCCTCTTATGGCTCCCAGAGTGAGTGGCAAAGACGGCGGCACGGAGCCGAAAGTGGTCATTGGTCATGTTTTGTACTCTGTCAACGCTGGCGCGGCTCTGAGCTTTGCTCGGGCAGTGCGCGGCGCCTTTGTCGCTGCCGACGCTGACGGGACCGGCGGCGGCTCGCTCAGTCTGGAAGCGGCGGCCCAAGCGATCGAGGGGCTGGGGATCAAGCCCACAAGCGCGTCGGTGCTATCGAGAGTGCATGCAGAAGCGCTCGGCAAGCCGGTCGATGGTGCGATCGACCTACCCACGTTTGCTGCCCTCCATGTTGCCCTGATCAATGAGGCGTCGGCTCGTCTTGCCGGCGTCCGTAAGCGGCAGGGCGCCGGAGCCGATGGCCAAGGGAGTATGGCTGGCGGTGGCCTCGCGGCCATCGACACAAACGGCGCTGGTCAAGCCTCGGAGGAGGCGCTGGCCGACGGTGTCGACGCTATCCTCACCGAGAAGAAGGTGGCTCTCCGCATGGAACCAGGGATGATCTTTTCGTTTTATGTGGATGCGCACCAGACTCTCGAAATGCTTGAGGTGAGAGTCCGCGCAACGAGCATCCCTCGCGCACCTCTTGCCCACGCCACTCCCGCCTTGTCTGTTCGTACACGGCCGAAGGCCGCCACTCATATCACCGCCTCAGGTGCACAACACCAACGCTCGCATCCTCCTCTCTGCGAGCGACATGCACGCCACGCGCAGGGTCAGCGACGCTACCCTCTTCGACGGTTCCGCGTACTTCCACACACCCGAGGGGGCCCCGGTACGAGCTGGCGGGACGGCATGGACCCTCCCAGGGCCGTTTCTATATGAGTTGACTGCAATTCGGCCGCTGCAATCGCCGGGTTGCGCTCCGATGCAGCCCAAGGAGGGCACAACGCCCCAGGGAGGCACGCCACCCGAGGGCGGCTTGCCCTCCACGGAGCCGGTCTATGTGCTCTTGCGCACGCTCTCCCGTTTCGACAGGTCCGAGGTACTGACTGCCGATACCGAGCATCCGCTGCTCGCAGCGGCCCTCCCGCGCGCGGTCCCATTCTCGCGGCACGTAACGGCTCCCACTATGAACACGCAGCTGGTTGCATCTCACCACTCCGCAAGCCCTGGCGACAACGACCACGCCTCGCCCGCCGGCATGCGCAGCTACGCGTCTTGCGATGCAAATGCTGTGGCAGCAAGATCTAATCCTGCCTACTACACGGTACCCTCGGCCTACAGCCAGTTGAGATACGAGCAGTCTAGCTACGCGCAATGCGTGAGCCCCCACGCGCAGGCGCAAATAGCTGGGGTACCGCCATCATTTCACATCACCACACGGCCAGAGCAAGTGCCGCCGCCGATTCTGCCGGTGGGCCCCCTTCTACCTAGCGCAGCGCAGATTGACCAGGCCCAAAAGGACGCCCGCTCGCGTGCGGAGTCTTTGAGGCGTGCGTTCGAGCAGCTAGATGTGAGGCAAGTTGGGCGCGTCGCTGTCACCGACATCATCAAGGCTCTCAAGTCCATGAAGGTGCAGGTGAGTCGAGCGCGCGATGCCGAAGCGCTCAACGTTGAGGCGCCGCCGTCAGCGTGGCCGTCCTGCTCCGCGCTGTGCCGACGCTTCGAGCGCGATCTTTTGTCGCCCCTCCAACGAAGAGCCTCCACATGCTGCGACACGTCCGATGGCTCACGTCGTCACAACTTCACTATAAGGACTGCCGTGCTGCGATGCGTAGGTGAAACACAGTATCATTAGCAGCTTCGCTCGGGCCGATAGCGACGGCGTAGCTGGCCTCGACTTCCATCAGTTCTCCGACTTTGTCGCCAAACTTGAGGTGCCGCCTGCGTGCTTTGCCCTGCCGACGAGCTTGAGCGCGTGTCATGGTGCACCGCACGTGCCTCTACAACTTAGGCGGCCGCTCTCCCCAATTAAGCGAGCATACTACTACTTTTGGCCGTCGCACTCCAGATGTGTTTATGCTGCTAGAAATGCGCGCAACCCACCTTGTGCTCATTTCGCCCTTCGCTTGACTGAATTCATATCGTCTCACCCGTGCAACCTCTGGTATCCATTACACCGGCTTTACTAATTTTATGTTCCTCCGCACACCATCCGACTCAACTGGAACGCCACATTGTTTCCTTGGTACAGGCGAGTGGCGCATTTTCTGCCTTTGAAGTTGACGGGGCGCACGCGTTCGAGGCGAAGGCAGTCCTGGATCGTTTCGACAAAGACAGGCGAGCCGCCTCTTGCAGCCGATGGCCGTCTCGCTTCCGCCCATGGTTCTTAGCCCCTTCAGCCGTCCTATTCCAATTCCACCCGCACGTCCCCACCCCTCCTAAGGTCGGGCTCCATTTCCACACGTGAACTTCGGAACGCCCTCAACTCACTCAACCTCCAAACAAACTCCTCCGAGGCCTCTCAGGCGCGCTACTGCCCACTAGGAATTGCACATATACTTCAGATGCAGCGAAGCGAGCGCATTTGTGAGCCTTCGCGAGCAATCCGATACGAACGCCTTTCCCTTATCCACAGATCCTCCGGCAATTTGATGCCGATGGGTCCGGCTCTCTCGACATTTTCGAATTCACTTCGCTCTTGTCCAAGCTACGTGCCCACCTCGCACCCACGGATGAGCAATCGTCGGCCCCTGACGGAGCGCTCGTTGCCGCGTTCCGCTCTTTCGACCCGGCCTTGTCGGGAACGATTCCGACCTCATCTTTGCGCGCCGCACTCATCCGTGCCGGCATTGACACCTCGTCGGCGCTCGCCTCGCAACTCATCGCCGACCTGACGTCCAAGCGTGTGCAGACCATTGACATGCCTATGTTCCGCCGCATGGCCCTCGCAATCCACAATCAGCCGACCGCGAAAAGCGACAGGAATTCCGCCCTTCTTTCCCACACCGGGACTACGGACGCTGCAGTTTATGGCGACTCCGCATCGCAATTGCCGCCTAGTGCCAATCCATACTACAAGCCGCCGCCAAGTGCACCTTATGTTGGCCCCGATAGCGCCAATGATCTTCATGGGGCTTTGGCAACTCCCGGTGATGGCCCGCCACCCTCAGGCTATGAGGCTTACCTCCTTGCGGCATCAGCTGCGGGGCATTTGTCTCCGTCGCTCCATCATTGCCATGGTGTCAAGCATACACCCTGCAATTCAACAATAGTTCCCGAGCTTTCCTCGCCGTATGCCAGGGACCCCGTCTACTCGGATCATGCAACGCCCTCTCTACCTCATGCAGCCTATGCAGCACGAGCAGCGCTCTCGGTAGCTGAGGGCAGAGTTGGGACGGCGCGAGCGCGCGCAGCGCTTCTGGCAGATGCGCGCCGTGCCGCGCGCAAGCCGATGACCCCAACAAAGGTCCCGTCTCCATACACACCTCGCGCACTTGCTGCTGCTGCTTATGAGGCTGCATACATGTTGCCCGTGACGCCAATGCGACATTGAAGTGCAATTTGACCACGATCGCCGGCTTGGCACAGGCTACAAGACGTAAGTGCGCGTGCTTGCTGCCCTAGGGACTTGTGCAATTCGGCATTGTTGGCGCGTCGTTTAGTTGCACGACTATGTTCTGGTATTTTGCCGCGATCTGCTCAATGGATGGCCAGTTTACCGTGCACCCCTTGATGTGTCTTCGCCGCACGGCGCGCCCGGACCGTGTGCTGTGCAATCTTCTCGTCGCTCATGGCAACATCGAATATTTGATTTTGCGTTTAATATAAAAGTACTGGAATATTGGTGCCGCCACTGCCACTAGCCATGCAACAACACGCCAAGCGCACGATAGAGGTGGGGGAGAGTGGGTTGAAAAAAAACTCTTGTTGATCCGGAGGCCCACATTTTTTATCGTCGGACCGGGGGAAGATTTCCCCTCGTCTCTCTCCCCGCTCTAATCCGAATCCGAGGCAGAGCGATGGCGACCGACCCGCCTGACAGGCCGACCTTCGCCGCGCTCCAGCGAGAGCACGGCGGCGGTCAGCCCCCCTTGTCGATGGTGTTCGGACTGAATGGTCCGGGGACACCCGACGGCTGTCTCACCGGCGTTTCGTGCCACCTCACTCGGCCGATTTCTGCTTCACCTGCCCACGCAGCATGGCCGCCAGCCCCACCCCACATCACTTCCAACCCCAACCTGAGGAGGATGACACCGGCTTGCCTACGCGCTCCTACGCGCAGAACCCCATCCACACTATCAGTACGCTTCCTCCCAACCCCGCAGACTACCTACCCGCGCGCTCGGGAATCGTGGCGAGCATTGCCATACAGCCCTCTTCGCGCGCTGCGCTGCCACCGCAGGACTTACTGTGCCATCCACCGAGGCGGTCGCCAAGTGCATCGCGTTCGCGGACTCGTTGACGCCGGGGCAGCGCAGACTCTTAATATACTTCTTGGCCGTCCAGCCCGAGCCTCTTCGCACCAAGCGCGCCCGGTCGCGTTCGAAAGTTGGGCACTCCAGCCCATTCGGCCGGGTGACGTTAGCGTAGTTGTCGGCGCCACACACGGCCGACTACGGCGCAATGCGCGCGGGCGGCGGCGGCGATTGGCGTGGCTGCTAGGGCGGCATCTTTGGATATGGTGTCTGCTGGGGCATTCTATCTCAGTGGATGACCGAGAAAGCGCCGGCGGCTCGCCCGGTCGCATTCGAAAGTTGGGCACTCCAGCCCATTCGGCCGGGTGACGTTAGCGTAGTTGTCGGCGCCACACTGTGGAGATGGACTGTTCCCAGGATCCGGGTAAGGCTCCTGAGACTCCATCCTTGGCAACCCACGCGTCCGTAGGCGGCCTATCAACTTGGGTAGCGGGTGAAGATACTTGGGAAGGCTTGGGCACGGGTGCAGTGGTGACGGGGTCCGCGCGCGGCGGCGAGGGCGGAGTTGGCGGTGCAGAGGGCGGTGAGCGGTGATGGGTCCATAGGAACAGATTGAATCAATCTCTAGTGGGTGATTTCTAGCGAGAGACCACACACAAGGCAGTAGGGGCTCAAGGGTACGAGGGGTCACGGCATGGCTTCGATCGCAGAGCGCTGCGACGGCTGCTGGCTGCGTACGAAGACACGCCACACCACTTTCTAACATAAACAAGGGCAACACGTAATAAACACCGGAGCGAAAGCCACGGTGGGTCAACAGAGAGAGCAAAGAAGGAACCAATTGGCCAGAAGAGAACTCGTCGTCCTAGAGAAGGATTGCACACAGAAAAGGCGCGAAAGGGATTCATCCATGCTTAGTGAAGATCCTACAAGATTCATCGGCGAATAGCGTCTCAACGCGAGCACAGCGGCGTGCACTTTACCTATAGCTTTTCGTAGCTTAGCCATGGAGTAGCTGGTAGACTTAATAAAGTCTAGAAGCTTACAGAGGTGTTAGACTTATAGAGTCTAGACGCTTGAGGTTCTTGAGGGTGTACTTTAGCAAGCAAGATGCTCGCTACTTCCTTGGTCTTCATCGACACGTGCTTACTACTCCCTTGATCTCCATGCCTGGGCGATCAGTCCAGAGCTAGAGCATATTCATATTCCGAGTAGAAAGAAGCCTGTAGAAGCTGCTTGGCCACGTGGATATAATGGTAGCCGTCGGATCGTCCGTCGCCCCGTCGCTCTCTTGTCGGCATTCTCTTCCTTGTTCGATCTGCCAGCGGGTTCATGTGCGTTCCGTGATAGGGATACGTTAGTGTGGAGGGTGTTGATGTGAGTGTAGTGTCATCTCGTCGGTCCATCGGCCCCTAGCCGTCTGTCGTCTGTCGTTCTTCGTTCGTCGCTCTCGTCCTCGTTCTCGTTCCCGTTCTCGTCCCTCGTTCTCAACACTACCTCAATACCAAACTTCTCCAATCCCTCAGCCCCAGCCTATCCATCCCGATCCGCCCAGCCATGTCCGCTCCGTCGTCGCGCTCGCCCTCGCCCAAGCCCGTCCTCCCGCCTTTCTCTGCTGAGGAGGTGGTCCAGCCCGTCATTGGCCACTGCCCAACTTCCGCCGCGCCTCTCGCCGCTTCCCTTCCGTTCCCTCCGTTCCCATCCGAGGCAGTGGTAACCTCGGATCCGTCACCCCACAAGTTCATTGGGCGAAAACCCAATCAGTCGCCAATGCACAACGTACATTGAAGACTTGCCAGAGAAAAGGCCACCGGGGGGGAGGGCGGGAGCGAGCTCTTGCCGTCGTACAGTTGAGCGAGTGGGAGCGGCCGTTCGTTGGCCGTTGGGGGCCAGGCCGGTCTAGCCCAAGCAATCCTCCACAGCATAAGCAATGGCGCCCGCCGGGGAACCTTACTTTGAGAGGGGTCCCCGGGGCGAGCTTGCACTGCTCCTTCCACTCCTCCGCCTGTCGCCAACCTTTCACTCCGCCCGTTTATTGCAATTTAAATTTAAACGGGACTCGGTAAGCTGCCGTTGAATCCCCGGTACGGGGACCGACGAAATCCGCACTCCCACACGTCCCTCATTTATTTGGGAGCTCCCGCCTGTTCTCGCGCATCGATTGCACACTGCACGGTGCCCTCGCGTACCATCAAAACACCAAAGCGCAATGCGTTGTTGATGTGAAACGTGTGCTTCATCATGCCTTGCTCTTGGACGAGGAGGACTGCACTCCGTGCGCAACTACCGGCCTGATCGTAATGCATATGCATTGCCAATCGCCGCAGCAAGGATGGCCTGCCACTTGGACGTACATCCTCCAAAGATGACCATCAACAATCGAATACAGCCGGCCTACGTCCCAATGAGCATCTTCATTCCACATATTTTCCACCTATTTCTTCACTCCACTCCACCAACCTAAAAATGATTGTGCTACACATCTATCCGGTCCTATCAGCGGTTTGCATCAATGCAAGGCTTCCGGCTTCACAAACGCGAGCTCGTAGCAGCAGGTGTCGAGGGGAAGACCTGCGAATGCCAGATAATCCACAGCCTTCCAGTCAAACGGCCACCCCTTGTTGACCCCTGCCCACCACAAACGGAAGCCATGCGTAATGAACAACAAGTCGAATACGTTCACAAGCTGTTCCGGTGTCGGCGGCTGCATGGTCGGCGACACGTGAACCTCAAGTGTGAGGAGACGCACTCGGCGCAACACCTCACTTGACGATTTGGCCACCTTCTCCAACGCTGCCCATTCACAGCCTTCACAGTCAATTGATAGGACATCGGGCATCGCGTCCATAGGGGCTGACGACGATTGGGAATCCGAGGCTTTCGCGGCCAAGTGGACAAGCTCGTCCAAAGAGCGCATATCATTGCGCAAGTGTCCGTAGGCCTGCGCTGTCGTGTGCTGGGTCTGCGATGAGTCGCCTCCTAGGCCGACAAAGTGGAAAGTCACCTTCTCGCCGAGCTTGTTCGCTCCTGCCTCATGTGCAGCGCGGAGCTCCTCCGTCGGATCAAAGGCGTGGACACGGCAGCCGTGGAGCAACGCGGTCTCTGCATATTCCCAGATTCCCCCGATGCCAATGATGAAGGCCACGCACGGCCGGTCGGCCGGCCGCGGCCAGAAGGTGTCGCAGCTCGCCTGCGACTGCCTGCCCGCAAAGTCGGTGAAGTTGGCCGGGCAGACGTGCCTGAGTGGGCTTGTGGGCAGCTTGCCGCCGAGCCAGTAGCGGGAGCTGGAGAGGCGCAGCGTGAGCAGTCGCACCCAATCCCTCACGCGCTCGTGCAGCAGCGAGCGCAGCGAGGCAGACTGGCGAGCAGACGCGTAAGCGCAACGGAAGTCGGAAGGTCTCCAGTGCTTCCCCTCCTTCTGCCTCCAGTGGTGCTGCTCGTGGCCGCACGGGTTTGGCGCGGAGAGCGCCCGAGACAGCCACGTCTCGTTCGCGCCCAGCGCCTCGCTCCGTGCGCCCATCGGAGACGAGAGACAGAGAAGGAAGGGAAAGAGAGCCAGCGGAACCCAGGCCGCCATCGGTGAGACGCCGTCGTCGCTCAAGGAAGAGGATCTGTCGGAGTCCTCTTTCTAAGTTCTAAGCACTTTCTAACTACTAAGCACGCGGACGAAGAGCTCACTCACTTTAAAAACTTTCACCTTTCTAAATACTTTAAAACTGAATAAAACTTTAACCTTTCTACGCTGGCGGGAAAGGGGGTCGTCCCCGCCCTCGCGCTCTGCCTCTTCCTCTCCTTCCCCGCCTCGAGGCGAGAAGGGGGGTTAAGGGGGTGGTCCCTCTCCCCTCTCCCCATGCCATGGGAGAGAGTGGGAGAGCTCTGCGGCCACAGAGTGCCAGGCGTGCTGTGCCTCTCGCCTCTCTCTCCCTACCCTTCCCTCTCTTCCTCTCCCTCCTCGATAGAGGAGCCCACAACAGCCAGCGGAGGCTCCCCCTTCTTCTGCTCGGGAGGGCAGGACGGCACCATCCGGCTCTGGGACCTTGCCGTAGGCCGCAGCGTGCGTGCGATGATGGCGCCGCGAGGAAAGCCGGTCAATGCGCTCTGTATTGGTCGCGCCGCCTCCCACAACTTTGTGCTCGCCGCCGCGGGAAGGCTGGTCTTCGGCTATGACCTGCGTGCGCCGGGGATGGTGCTGCGCGTGCCGGCTGTGCCCAGTCTGGGCAAGGCGGCCGAGGAGGTGAGCTGCCTCGCGATGGACGAGAGGGGGCAAGCCGTCGCCATCGGCGATGACTCGGGCGAGCTGCGGGTCGTCGACCTTGACGGTGATGCACTTCCGGAGCTCGACGTCGCACACGGCAGCATCTGCGCGTGCGCGCAATTCCGCCCAGGAGCGCGGCTCGAGCTGCTCTCAGGCGGGATGGACTCGTGCATTGTCCGGTGGGATGGCTCGTCGGGGAGCGTGCTGCGCGCCTGGGATCTGGCGCCGCCGGCCGCCGAGGGGCCGCCAGCGCAGCTCGTCAACCCGCGGCACGTCCACTCGCTGGCATACGCGCCCGGCGGCTCCTGCTTCGCCGCGGCGCTCGGAGACGGCTCCGTCGAGATACGGGGTTCGGACGAGGGAGAGCTGCTGGCGGCGGTGGAGGACGCGCATCGCGCCGCAGCGTCCCAAGTGCTCTTTGCGCCGTCGCTAACCCACACGCTCCCCGCTTGTGACGCAAGCGCCGCGCTGCCGCTCCTCTCCGCGGGCGATGACTCGGAGCTGCGCGTGTGGCGCGTTCGAAGCGTGGCGGCGGACGACGGCATCTCGGGTGGGATCGTCATCGACGGCGTGGGCCGTGTAAGGCTCGAGGACAAGCCGAACGCAATCGCGCTGAGTGGCGACATTGTGTGCGTGGCGGGCACCAGCGACCGGCTTGCGCTGTTCCGATACGACCCACTCGCTGACGAGTTAGATCGCATGGACCTGTTGTGAGGCGGAGCGCGCGCAGCATCATGTGCGCGCGATGCATTCTCGGCTCGCCCATCTCCAGCTGCGTGCGATGATGGGGCTGCGTACGTCGAGACCGCACGCGTGTACACCACGTATTTGAGCTGGTTTATCAAAGGGGTTGTCTAGGGCAGCCAACCTCTAGCGTCCGTCCGTCATCCTCTGAGTTTTCGGGAGCCTTCCCTCCCCCTTCAGACCGGAAAGGCGCTGCTTCTACCAGTGCCCGTTTTCCACTGCTTGATGATGTGTGTTGACCCATGCGCGTCGTTCGATTTTCTGGGCTACGTGCCAGAGGTGGTGGGTGGTCAGGTGATGGCGAATATGATGAGAAGTGCATGATGCACCATGTAATGAGATTCACCATATCGACACATCCTAAACAACCTATTGTTATAATAGCGTCAATGGGAAGGCGCCCCGTGCCCTCCACATCGGGCACCAGCCCCCTTCGGGGCCGGTCACCAACGCTTACCGCTTATGCCCCGCCTCATAGCGTCGGTTGTGGGTTGTGAAAGCAAAAGTACTACCGCTCCGTTCCAAAACCCACAACCGAGCACTTATGCCCCGCTTACCGCTGGCGAACTTGGGCGCGCGAGATCGCCAGCGCGAGGCTTATGGCGCGCCTCAAGGTGGTGGAGCCACCCTAGCATGGCACCTGCAATGGGGGACCGAGCGCCGAGCGCGCCGCGCGTCGCAAGCGCGGCAGGGAGAGCAGCCCCGCCCCTCGCTCCTCGGCCCAGCACGCCCGACCAAAGCTGTAATGAAGGCGAGGTGCAGGCGGCAAAGCGGCGATGCAGTCTCACACCGAATCGCCCGGCAGCTACCAGACAACGTCTGGGCGCACCTCGCCGAGATATACACCTCACCAATGCTTACAGCGAGAGATATGTACCTCCACTTTAAGCACATCACGCACAGGCGCATAGCCACGGCCAACAGATTCGCGGACCGAGACAGGACGTGCCGTTTCTGCAAGGAAACGGACGAGTCCTCCACCCATCTGGGGGAGTGCCCGCGTCTATCGAACATTTTTGGCACGCTCGACGCGCTAGCAGGGCACCCTAAACAAACCGACACGACGAGAGACCAATCGATCATCGATAGACTCTTCCTGCACCCCGAAGGCTCTTGCTCTTGCCCTAAAGCACTGACTACACTATACTTGCTCGCCTGGAGATACATCATCACAGACTTCTATTGTCGAACACGCGATGACTACTGGCTCGTAGGCAGAGGGCCGTTCGATCGAGCCGGCAGCTGACGCGGCCGTGGAAGAGTCGTTGGTTGTTGCTTGCGGGAAGATGTCTGAAAGGTCATAGTAGAAGTCGGGTCTGACAGTGTCTGCCATCGAATGCTACGAGCGAAGAGGTAGACGGAGGTTCGGAGGCTCGCAACGCGTGGCGTCGGAGGGTAGGGACGAGGCTAGCTAGCGAGCTAGTGGTAGATAGAGACTGAGAATGAGAGCTTCTTCGGTCCAAGGTAGACACGAGGTACTACAACGCGTGGACTCAAAAAAAGTTGCCGGTCCACAGAGACACCCAAACTAAACCAAACGGGGGGAACCAGCTCCCCGACTAAAGCGGAAGCCTCGGAGTGCATCCGAGGGTTTTCCACCGCAACGAAGGGAGCCTTGGAGAGGGCCATCGAGACGAACACTCGCGCCGCCGATTCGAGAGCGAGCCGCCTCATGGGTTCCTTGTCGAACCATTGGCGGCTGACCGCGGACAGGTAGGTACAGGGTGGGTGGGCCACTACCAGGTCCCAACCTAAATCTTGGATGTGGCGAGCGTCGCCTCTGAAGTGGGGGATGTAGTCGATGTCCGAAGGGCGGAGGTCACAGGTGGCGACGCTAGCGCCCCCTAAGTAGAACATGGTCGCGACAACGCCGCTGATTTCGCCCAGGACCAGGACTTTCGGGGGCGGGCGACCCGCCGCCGCCTCGGAGCGAGCTTGGTCAGCTAGGGAGGAGAGTTGAGAGCACAGGGCGTCGAAATGCCGGGGGATGACGGCGGCCGGGGACGCATAAGTACCGCGTAGCGGCCTAGGCATGCGTATTTCGAGGGCGGCCTCCGCGACGTGACGGGGCAAGACTACCGCGGAACCGCTGGCCTTGGCTCGGGCTTCGGCCAAAAGGCGAACGGGGTCGTTGGCGGCGGCTATAGGTACCGCTACTGTAGCCACGCCCAGATCATCTCAGATCCCTTCCTCTCCCTAGTAACTAAGCTCAGAAGTCAGAAACCAATCGTATTCATATTATAAATCATACTGATAGAGATCTATAATATTACTAAAATGAGTTTTATTTTGACCTGTTACGGACTTATTGCGACCTGTTATTAACATGTCCTCTTAATAGGAAGAGGCCCCCAAAACGTGTTGACCTTGTACCTGTTGTCCCATCCGGGCCTCGAAGAAACCCCAGAAAGAAGAGACAGGCGCCGCGAGAGAAAGGTGACACGTCCACAACAAATCACTCACATCAACACAACGAGAAACGGGCCACCTAGGGGCACAGGAGGAAGGCGAGAACAGACTACTAGGGGCCGGTGCACCCCCACCCTACCCAACCCCCCCCACAACCTGGGCCCCTAAGTAGAGCGCACGAGGGGAGATGCCGCAAGGCGGGAAGTGAGGGAAAGGAAGGGAAGTGGGCGTGGCTACGATAGTCAGCTACATAGCCGCGCGCGAGGTGAGAATATTAAAAGTTTTTTTTTGCAAGCCAATGCCGTGGATAGTCTATGATAGTGATCGCGCCCATGCGCCTCGTGCCCTTCCCGCTCCTCACCGGGCTTCAACTAACTGACGGGCCTCCCACTAACTGACTGCCCTCTGGGAGGCCCGTCAGTTGTCTGTCACACTCAGTTGGTCAAACTCTGCCACTTGACATGAGAATGAGAAGGTGCAACTTGAGGTTCCATTTTTACACACACACACCGTCTTTATTGGTATATAAGCAGTTTTACCCCTCAACTTCGCCGGTCGGAAGGGTTGCGACCAGTTCTAGCTGCTCACGGTAGTTTGTCACGGGGTGGATCGTGTTTGCTACGGACAACCGGTTTCGTGCCCGGCGGGAACCCGCGGTTGCCATGAGTCGATGAGAT
Organism: Isochrysis galbana; assembly: GCA_018136815.1. Classification (NCBI taxonomy): domain Eukaryota; phylum Haptophyta; order Isochrysidales; family Isochrysidaceae; genus Isochrysis; species Isochrysis galbana. Next base: position 306,308 of record CM030941.1, on the reverse strand, counting down.
TCCGCTGGTGACAGCTTCCTTACTGCGTGCTAAAGCTAGAAGTGATGCAAGACGCGAGCGCACTCGTGCATTGCTCACATTGTTCTGGATAGCTCCCGAGGGCCTGTCCCGTAAATCGACGCCTCGCGCGTTGGAGAGAATGCTCTTCCAAGCATTTGGAGTGCTCTGAGCAACGTTTGCTCGCTCGCACGCCGAGAAAGCGTAGGCGCCGTCAAGCATCGATTGCTCCGGCCTAGCGGTGTCGCAATCGGCATCAACAAAGGAAATCGTATTTGCATCGAGATCAAAAATGACCTCTCGATGGCGTAATATTGACGCGCCGAACACAGTGCCACCGCGACCATTGTTGAAGATGGCCGCGCAAAGATGGCGTGGGCGACTCCAACGTGTCTGATCCCTAACGGCATTGCTGGCGTCCTTGTCAGATGAGAGTGTTGATGGAGCCTTAGGGAATTCGACCATGTAGTGCCTTGGCTCCAATGTGAGCGGAGTGGCGGGAATCGCGTCGAATACAATCTGACCATAACCAAGAGGGAGCAAGGGGCTGAGCGAGCCGTGCCCTACGGGGTCTGTGCGGGCATCACAGAAGAAAAGCAATGGTGCCGGCAGGTTGAGCAGGGTTCGAGCGCTTCTAGCGATTTCGACACAATACTTTGAATGGTGGGTGGTGTGGCCACCTGCAATCTCGGCATCAACCTCGCGAGCTGCTCGGAAGACTCGAAATAAGAGCACAGCTTCGCCCCTTTCTCAACACTTGGCATATGAGGCCGTAGCGCCGCGAGAAGTGCGTGATGCACAGGCGCCGACGCGTACAAGAAGGTTGTTCCAGAGTCGACTATCGTTGGATTAAGTGATGAGCTAGGAAACCCGCTGAGAGGCACGAAGACAGGAGGCGAAGGAGATTCCGCCGACGACATGTTATGCATGTGGAGCTTCGGGGAATCAGCTTGTTCCTCGATCAGTATTTGTCTGAGACGCAGGGAGAAGAGTGCACGGGCATGCGGATCTAAAGGTATCGAGACCGGAGGCGCGGCTCGTCGACCATGCACCCACTGCAGTCGAGGAGCCAGCGGCCGGATCGGCGAGCCGCCCAGAAGGAAGAGCCCGCCCGTGTCTGAGAGGCAGATTGAAAAGGCGTTCGTGGAATGCGTTTGCTGCGCGAGCGCAGTGAGCCAGGAAGGGACGCGTCCGCTGCCTGCACGAGCCTGCAAGCCAAGGATGCCGTCAGCACGCTGACGTTGGAACATGCCCGTCTCATGAGTCTGACAGCCGAAGAAGACGGAGACATCGACCGGAGTCGACGGGCGCCCTCCGCCCCCGCCCCGAGCCACCCGCTCCATGTGCACCACGTCGCGCACGATCCGCCCACGGATCGAGGAGCCCTCGGTGTAGTGGACTGAGTAGGAGCACTGGGCTCCGAGGCACTGATCGCACCTCACGCCGGCCTGCGTGCTCTCTCGCGCAGCGCAGCCGACGGGGGAGGCAGTAGTCGAGGTTGCCGGGTCAAACCGTCCCTCCAGCCCGCAAATGTGCTTCCCACAGCTCGTGCAGGCGGCGCAGGGCACCGCAGAGAGTCCGGAGCCACTGTCGATGATCACATCGAAGGGCCTTCCAGGAGATCCGAGGCAGACCTGGGTGGAGAAGTAGCCGAGGGTGTGCAGCGCACCCGAGAGTTGCCCTCCCACAGACAGACGGCGGCCTGACGACGCGTTGGTCTCTTCCACACGCCATGGGAGCGGGGCGGGCGCCGAGAGCGCGTGGAAGCGCAGCGAACCCATCGCGCGCAGCTCTCTCCTTTTTCTCGAACTCTGCTCTCCCCGCTCTCTTCTCTCTTCTCTCTTCTCTCTCTCTCTCTCTCTCTCTCTCTCTCTCTCTCTACTCTCTCTCCTCTCTCTTCTCTCTTCTCTCTCTTCTCTCTTCTCTCTCTCTCTCTCCCTCTCTACTCTCTCTCTTCTCCCTCTCTCTACTCTCTCTCTCCCTCTCTCTCTTCTCCCTCTCTCTACTCTCTCTCTCCCTCTCCCTCTCTCTCTCTCCCTCTCTCTCTCCCCACTCATTCTACTACTTTAATACTACTCTACTTTTTTTTTCCAGGGCGCGCGAGGAAGCCCACTCCTAAAATAGCTCATAGCTCCGTTCATTTATGCCTTGACGCCGGGGCGAACAAAGTAAGAAGTAAGAGAGTAAGAGCTACAGTACATTTACTAATAGCCAGAACCTCTCGCTCAGCGACATCACCGGTAGGGCCAGTAACCGGATAAGCTGGGCATTGTGATACCCAGCTAGTCTCCACCCATTTCTGTTGTATTCCTGCCCATCTGAAGGCTGTAGGCATGAATATTCGTGTAAGGTACGCGCTCACAATTACAATTGAACAGTTCCCCGTGTTGCCACTGACGCACAAGACACACAGATTCGGATTCCCCATGGTCTCAAGTCCAGGTTTGCAGGTTTTGGTCTCGAAATTTGCGATTCGAATTTTGTTTTTGCTGTTACTATAATTGTTGGCTCGTTTAAGGTAATAAACCGGCATGACTTCGACTTCTCGTTCTGCAGTCGCTCTGCGAGACTCTCTCTCTCTCTCTCTCTCCGTCCGCCTCGCCTCGGCCGACGGCAAGAAGATTCGTCCAAAACATTCTCCGGTCCCAAGATATCTCGTGGGGGGTCTCTCCGCGCTCCGCGAGGGAAAGGACGCGATCTCGCTCCGAGATCGGCCTCGCGCCCTCCCACGCTGCCCCGCCGTGCCCTCGGTCCCTCGCCCCCCCCGCGGCAGGTTCTTTCCCTCGGCGTGCCGTCCGTCGCCTCCGGCCGTTATATTAATCCCCCCCCCCGCGCGAGGTTCTCTTCTCCCCCGCGCGCGGTTCGTTTCCTCCGGCTGTCGTTGTTCGTTGTTCCCCCCCCCCTCGCTTCGATTCCTCTCGCGGTTCCTTCGATGATTGCCTCCATCTCGTCCGTTCTTCTTCGCGATCCTCGCGGAGGGGGCACCGGCGTTTAATGTTAGTTTCGTCGCGGTTTCGATGAAAGAAAGGAAGAACGAATGGCACGCGCCTCGCGTCTCGCGTCTTGTTTCGTCGCCCCTTGCTCGTCGCTTGTCTAGCTAGAAGGTCTCTCCGCACATCGCCTTCTCCCCCCGCGCGAGTTTGGATCTCTCCTCGACCCTCCGCGTTGGCTTCAGCGGACGAGTTTCACTTTAACGATAGTTCGAACCCTTCGGTGGCGTAGTTATGCGCTCTCTTTCCGTATATCTTCGCGCATGACGAGCGGTCGCGACTTCAGCCTTCGCCGCGCGGGGAGGGGTTTGTTTATCGTATGATTCCGGAGTGTTTACGTTAGTTTTCTGAGCCCAAGGACTTTGGTTTTTGGTTTCTTGTGAGTGATTTTTGTAGCAACTTCGTCGAGTCCCACCGTGTTCCCAAGCGAGTCCCCCCGAGTTCCCAAGCGAGTCCCCCCGAGTTCCCGAGTCTATACCCCGAGTCAACGAGTCAATACAAGTCAAGCACGCGCCTGAGCCACCCCCAGTCGCCTGCCACCACCTCCCACAAGCCTCCTTCCGCACTTCCGCGCCCACCGTGCTCCGTGCGTGCGTCGTAGCTCTTCGAGAACACGAAGACTGCGCCATGCTCGTGGACCGACTCCCTACGCGTGAAACGATCGATAGCTCTCCTCTCGTCATTCCTCAAGTAGAGAGGTCGAACTCCGACCACACCATCGCGGTTACGGTGGTCAACACTGACCCCAAACCTCTACACCTTCCGTCGTTCCATCCTGTAGCTTCGCTACAGGTTCGATTCAAAATTCACGCTGGAACATATCGCCGCGTCGGGGCCGTTAACTCGCCGGATGTGATTGAGTCGCTCGACGAGGACCAGCGTAAGCTCCTCGAGGCAGCCAAGATCGACCCCGAAGGCCGTCTCTCGATGCGGTGAGCTGAGTGTAGCTGTCCTAGTTGCTCCATCAGCCTAATATTAGGTCCTGATATCATGATATAAGGTCCACCACCCCTGATACCTGATATTAGGTCATCCATTTATAAGTATAACTTTCAAAGGAAAAAGAATAGTTCGCACTATCCGGCTAGAGTCGGGAGATCGCCTAGTCACGACGACGACATCACATATACAGGCGGCGCCCAGGACAAGGAGAAGGAGGTAGGTAGGGTGAGGAAAGCTCCCGGGCCCCCCTTTCATAATCACCACCCTAGAAAAACTAGCAGCCCAGACGCCCAGATACCAGATACGCAGTGCAGGAAGGAGGTCTCTGTACTAAAACTAAATAACACCATTAGACCATTAGCCATTAGATCTCATTACTATTATTACACTACCATATTATAACATTAGTAACCTGATATGAGGACCTGATATTAGGTCCTGATATGAGGTGTAAGGTCGCCGAGACCTGACGACCTGACACCTGACGGAGCAACTGGGGTAGCTTTAATGCAAATGTACATGATTTGAATTCGATTCTGTCAGATGATAATATCAAGAAAGATGTAAGGACATTGGTGGATAGGGTGTTGTCAGTCTCGCGTAAGAATTAACAAAAGATGCGAGACCCTCATGCTTGAAGGTCACGTTGACGACCAAAAGCGTTCAATTATCCCCGTCCCTTTCGTTGAGGCGAGAAGCGTTCAATCACCACTAGCTAACGTCACACCGCATCAATACACTAGCTAACGTCACACTGAGGTTGGTCAATCCGATGCTGTCAAAAATATAATGAGCTTGTGTGAGACGTGGATCGTGATTTCAACGAGATATCGACCCTGCCCCAAATCGAAGGAATGGAGTCAGACCCACGTGTGGGTTTCAACATGTGAAGTGTCAAGTTGAGTCAAGTAACCTCCAGGTGACAACGAAAGGTGTTAGCAGGGATGGGGATAATTGAACGCTTTTGGTCTTTTGCGGTCGCGCCCGCGGGGGTGCACCAAATGAAGGCAAACGCGACCTCCGGGCTAGTGGCAGTAGTGGTACTAACGCTCAGATACTTTATTATTAGTAACGCTCAGATGTTATATGTATAGGATGAATGCAACAGTTGCACCTTCTCCGCCGCAAGGAGTAAGGAACTCCGCCGCACACGTAGCGGCTGTTTTTCAAGATTTTTTTTTATTTGACCGCCCCACCACAGCTCCGAACGACGTGCCACCATTGATTGATCCGACTCTGGAGTGCATCCCGGGCAAGCTAACCCCGCAAATGTCAGGGCGAGAGCTATAGCCTGCGCAAGTACCCGTACCGACCTTTGCCCCACGTGTATGCGAGTCCCCGCCGCCAAAAGCCCGCGAGGCCGATGAGCGCTGAAAGGCGAGTCGAGGCGTGCTGTTGGCAGCAACAGAGGCGAGGGCTGCAGCAATGCTCCCGGCGTCCAACGAGGGTGTGCCTGCTTCGGAATCTTGGGCATGGGGGCCGTTTTCACCCGGCAGCCTGTGGACCGCCCTCGATGCGGAAGCTGAGCCCTGTCGCGAGATTGGCCGGGGCCCCAGTGCTGCCGGCTCCCCACTCCCCGGAGCCACGTGGGTCGTGTACGCCGGTGTGGCGAGCGTCCCAAGCTGCCCGACCATAGATGCGGCCGCTGCAGCTGCTGCGGCGGAACCTGCGCACCCAGCCCGACCGTCTGTTCGTGCAAGGGCTGCATTGCTAGCGCGCAAGCTGGCGATTTCTCGTTTCAGGGAGACAAACTGCTGGAATTGTGTGCCTCGGGAGCCCGCGCGGCGCTCAGCACAAACCTCGGCGAGCTGGCGGCGGAGCAGGCAGATGTCCGTTTGCAGCATCTCGCATTGCGACGACAGCTGGCGAGCGTTCTCTCGCGCCTCGCCAGCCGCTGCCTCAGCAGCGCTCGCTCGCTCATCGGCAGCGCGTTCTCGCGCCATACAGGCCTGCTCCTGCTCGCGTTCGCGCTCCGCCCACTTCCGTTCCGTCTCAATCGCCGCTGCGCACATGGCCTCCACTTGCGTGCGAAGTTCATCCGACTCCTTGACTGCCGCTGCGGTTGCGATGGTCGCTTTGGCCATCGCTTCACTCTCTTGCGAGCCCTCGGCGAGTGACTTTATGGGCGACAAGCAGGCGTCCATTAACACTGGCGAATGCCTATGCCGCACAAGCTCGGCCTCTGCATGCTCGGCACGTCTAGTGGCGTCGGCAAGCTGTGCCATCAGGTCGCGGTTGCGCTGTGCCTCCAATTTGGCCGTCGACTCGGCCTGTGCGATCGCTTCCCGGAGCGAGGCAGCTTCTTGCCCCCGCTCACTCAGTTCACGTTGAAAGATAGTGTGGGCGTCATCCAGATTCGCCACCGCATCCTTGCGGATCTGAGACGCCTCCTCCATTGCTGCCGCGAGTTCATGCGCCCGCTTCTGTTGGGACGCGACGGCCGTGTCGCGCTCCCTTGTCAGTGCCGCCTGGGCATCCATCAGCTCGGCGAGCTGCTCGTGCAGCCGCTCCAACTGCTCTCTCTGCGTGTTGCTGCTTGGCCGCTCGCGCTCCGCCGTCTGGAGTCGCGCCTTAAGCTCCGCATTCTCGCGCTCTAAGTCCTGCAGATCCTTGAGCATCCGGATGTTCGCCGAGCGCAGCTCCTCGTTTGGAATCCCCATGGCCTAGAAGCGGCTGCCGGTAAGACTACACTCCCGCCTAAAGCTTCCCTCTCCGTATCCCCGTCAGTCCCTCCGGTTGCTGCTCTCCTGGCCGCAGGCAATGCGACGGGAGGAGACTGTGCCCCCCCTTCCCCACCCACTTGGCCCCTCGCTTTCCCCCCCCTCCCCCTTCCCCCCCTCCCTCTCTCTCCCTCTCGGTGGCAGACCGGGTGATTGTGGGCCGTTGCTCTCGCCCCTTTGAGCAATGTAGAGTAGTCTTGTAAAATCAACTTGTTAGCTAGCACCCCTAGCCACCTACACTTACACTTAGGAGTGCACCGGACGGGCCATGCGCTTACCGCTTACCGGCCACATCCCCATCGCGAGTTACCTCTTACCCAAGTTTTGTTTCGGAAGGGCCCAAATTTTGTCGTCAAAATTTGAGGGTTGGGCACTTGGCTATGACGTAAGGTTTGAGTTTTGCCATTTTTGGGTCAAATTTGTGGGTGGTCGAGTGGTCGAGTGGTCCATATGGTCATGGTCGATCGAAATCGAAATCGAAATCGAATTTTTTGACCAAAATTTGGGGTCTTTCACTTGTCACTTGGAAAGAAACAAAACTCGGGGGCGTGGCTGCGCGGAGCGCGGCGCGAGGGACGAGCGACGGTCCGCCGGTCCGCCGTCGCCGCATCTTCATTCATGGGGAGGATTAACTTCTTAATAGTCTCACCGCACACGCGGCCGTGGACCCTCTACTTTCTACTCACGCAGCAAAACTTTCTACACCCCCAATCCGCCGGCCCTTTCCCCCCCGCCATCAGGCGACTCCCCCCGTGCACTACTAGGGGGATAGGGGGAAAGGGCTTAGATATGGTCGGTGGCCCGCGCCCCCCCCCGGTGATCCGTTCCCCTCTTCCTCCTATGCCTACCGGGCTGGCGGCGTCCTCAGTCCCGACTTCTCCTGTAAACAGGTGCGGGACTTACATATTTTCCGGTGAGCGGAGCCCTCGCTCCGCCCACCCCCTTCTCCGCGCTCTCTCGCTCCCCTCTCCTGCAGGCACGCGCGATGGCGCGCCTGCGACAGGCCTGCAGCTGCAGCTGCCTCTGGCGACCCCTGGAGGCTCCTGGAGGCCAGCTCTGTTGTATTCCTGCCCATCTGAAGGCTGTAGGCATGAATATTCGTGTAAGGTACGCGCTCACAATTACAATTGAACAGTTCCCCGTGTTGCCACTGACGCACAAGACACACAGATTCGGATTCCCCATGGTCTCAAGTCCAGGTTTGCAGATTTTGGTCTCGAAATTTGCGATTCGAATTTTGTTTTTGCTGTTACTATAATTGTTGGCTCGTTTAAGGTAATAAACCGGCATGACTTCGACTTCTCGTTCCGCAGTTGCTCTGCGAGACTCTCTCTCTCTCTCTCTCCGTCCTCCTCTCCTCGGCCGACGGAGGGAAGTTTCGTCCAAAACATTCTCCGGTCCCAGGATGTTCCGTGGGGGTCTCTCTGCGCTCCGCGAGGGAAAGGACGCGATCTCGCTCCGAGATCACCCTCGCGCCCTCCCACGCTGCCCCGCCGTGCCCTCGGTCCCTCGCCCCCCGCGGCAGGTTCTTCCTCTCGGCGTGCCATCTGTCGCCTCCGGCCGTTATATTATTCCCCCCCCGCGCGAGGTTCTTCTCCTCCGCGCGCGGTTCGTTTCCTCCGGCCGTCGTTCGTTCCCCCCCCGCGCGCGCTGTTCCCCCCCCTCGCTTCGATTCCTCTCGCGATTCCTTCGATGATTGCCTCCATCTCGTCCGTTCTTCTTCGCGATTCTCGCGGAGGGGGTACCGATGTTTAACGTTAGTTTCGCCGCGTTTTCGGTGAAAGAAAGGAAGAACGAATGGCACGCGCCCCGCGTCTCGCGTCTTGTTTCGTCGCCCCTTGCTCGTCGCTTGTCTAGAAGGTCTCTCTGCACATCGCCTTCTTCCCCCGCGCGAGTTTGGACCTCTCCTCGACCCTCCGCGTTGGCTTCAGCGGACGAGTTTTCACTTTAACGATAGTTTGAACCCTTCGTTTGCGTAGTTTTGCGCTCTCTTTCCGTATTTCTTCGCGCATGACGAGCGATCGCGACCTCAGCCTTTGTCGCACGGGGAGGGTTTGTTTATCGTATGATTCCGGAGTGTTTACGTTAGTTTTCTGAGCCCAAGGTCGTTGGGGTTTGGGTTTCTTGTGAGTGTTTTTGTGGCAACTTCGTCGAGTCCCACCGTGTTCCCAAGCGAGTCCCCCCGAGTTCCCGAGTCTATACCCCGAGTCAACGAGTCAATACAAGCCAAGCACGCGCCTGAGCCACCCCCAGTCGCCTGCCACCACCTCCCACAAGCCTCCTTCCACACTTCCGCGCCCTCCGTGCGTCGTGCGTCGTGCGTCGATCACCATGCCCGTAGTCACCCCCGAGGAAAGCTCCATGAGCTCCCCGCAAGAACCGCATTCCGCGCTAGCTGCCGGCGCGCCCTCGCAGGCCATCTCCAAGAGTGAGATGAGCCTTGCTCTGACAAGCACAAAATCTTCGCTCGCGCCTTCGGCTCCGGTCGTCACGTCGAGTTCTTCCCTTGAGAAATCTTCATCGTCCCCGCGTCATGAGCCCGTCTCTTCTTCTTCTCTTCCCGAACTGTTCGGGTCGAAGTCTCCTGGGGAAGAGAGCCTCGTGGGACCCCTCCCTTCTTCAAAGGAGAGCCTTTCCGAGCCAGTTCTCCCCCCCTCTCGCCTCTCCGCGCCGACGGTCGAAGTTCCGCCGCCTCCGCGGGCCTCTACTCACACCCCGTCAACTGGAGCTGGAATGGGTCCTCTAGCCTCGTCCGTTGCTCCACCGGTGGCCTTTCCTCTCCTTTCTTTCGCTGATCCTTTGCCAAGTGTTCCTTCCTCTCTCAATCCCTCTGTGGTTGGTGCTGAAGATGATGTGGGTTCCGTCCGGTCCCTCCCTCCTTTCGAGCCCCACCATATGAAGAGTTTGTTCCACCCCCGTCGACGTATTCGTACCCCAAACGTAATGTCGTTCCACCTCCGACCGCCACCGTCGGCGCCGCCCAAATCATGGACCAACAAGTCCAGATCGAGGCTCTCCGCGGCGCTGTCGACCGCCTCGAGTCCTCTACCCTCCAAGCCGCCCAGCGCCACGAAGAATTTCAGCGAGAGGTGGGGTCTACCTTCAACACGATACTCAACATTCTACAGGGCCAAGCGGGCACTACGACTTCGTCTCGAGTCGAAACTTCGCCACCGCTTGTGGAAGAAGGAGACAACTCCATCGGTGCTCCCCCTGCCTCGGCCAAGTTCCCTTCTCAACCTTTGCCCGCCGCGCCGTTCTCCGTTCCGCCAAATCCGATTTCCGATCCCGTACCCAATACACCCGTTCCTGTCCCGTCTGTCAAGCCTGTTTCTGATCCCCAACCTCCACCCACCGTCGCGGGCCTCCGCTCGCTTCCAAATCCGGCGACTCGGCGGCATCCCGTCGATCCAAGCCTCGCCGGGGATGTTTCTGAGCGAGAGGTCATCCTAGCCTCATGGGACCAACTGTTTAACATGTCCCCCTATGAGGTAGCTTCTCTCTACAAGAACTCCGACGATTTCGAGCTAATCCACGCCATTCTCAACGGCGGCCTCTCTCGGGCCGGCAATGTTTGGCACTACCGTGTGTTTTTCGAGAAGGAGCACGTGACCAAGTGGGCTCGGAGCCGCTTCTTCCTCGACCGCACCCTCCATCACCAAGTCCGAATGGGCAAAGAGCTTTCCGAGATCAAGTTCCCCAAGGGCCTGGCCTCGGACAACGTCCAGACAGCGGCCACCTCCTGGAATGATTTTCGTCTGTCCTTCATCAAGCCACTCGAGCGCGCCCTCTCGCTCGGCTGCGACCACCGTGAAATCTTTACATCCTTGCTAGCGGCCGCCAACTTGTGCACCACCGGCAACCAAAGGATTTACGCCTTCCTCCTCGATCTCGCCGAAGATCCGGTTCTCTCTCTCAATCCCGCGCTGGCCTGCGACGTGCTTCTCCGCAAGTGCGACGCCACCTTCGCGGCCAACGTGCCCGGCTTCGCCAAAGACTCCGCCTCCATGGAGTGGGACCGCCTCGTAGCCCGTGAAGCCGGCTCCGATCTCTTAGAGTTATCCAAGAATTTGGTGCGCGCGTACGTCCGCAAGATGGGTGACGCGAAGGTGGATGCCACGACGGTCTGGGACCACCCAAACATGTCGCACGATATCAATCAACGATTCGAGTCCATCATTCGGAACGACAAGGTCGACGCGGCTCGCGGCGTGGATAACGCGACCAAGTTCGGCGAGTATCTTGCAAAGACTCGCTTCCGCGTCGAGAACCACGAGCTTCCTCGTTCGGCCCTTTCGTGCGTCAACCTCTGCCAACGCTACTTGAGCCCGTACGAACAGTCCCGTGCTGGCCAACAACAAACGTCGGTCACGGTCGCCGCCGTGACGCCGCCGGCGACTACTTCCAAGTCCACCAAGACCGCCAAGGTTGCTAAGACTGCCTCTAACCCCGCAGACACTACGGCTTCGATGGTCGCCGCCGTCCAAGCGGCGGTGACCGAGGCATTAAAATTGCAAAACAACAACTCGAACCGCAAGGCGACTGGCGCTGACAATCGTCGGGCTCCGCCTCCGCCTACGAATTACTCCGCATCGTCTCCGTTACCGGACGCACTTCTTGACCGTCCCCTCGGCAAAAGCACGTCTTCCCGTCGCCAATGTGATCCCCCTCCGAACGGCCTTGGGCTTCCGGCCGATTCGGGCCTCTCGGAATGGGATCCAGGTAGCTGGTCTCGAGCGCGAGCCCGCTTCTGGCAAATCTCTCGTTACGCGGGTCACCCGGCCCTTCGCGCTGCGCTCACGCGCTGCCGTCCCTCGGATGCCACCATGACGGCGCCGCGTCTCGACGACTTAGACCGCGACGTCAAGGAGTGGACCGACGCCAACAGCTGCGCGTACTGCGCCTTTCGTCCCCGGGCTCCATCTGGTACGCCCGAGGCAGACTTGTGGAAGTATGGCACGGGCGACGGAGCTCATAACCCCGTCGTTTGCCAACCATACATTCGTTTTCTCTGCGAAGGCGGCAGTGGCGAGTGTGGTAACGACCCAGAAGTCCACCGCCGCCTCCGCACGATGGTTGTTCTCCGTCCGGCCCAGTAGGTCGCCGGCGGGGCCCACGTCCGCGCTGTTACCCCGCTACCAGTCCAGGGTAGTGGGCCTGAACGCCACCCACCAAAAGATCGTATTACGCTACGGCCGAGTACTTCTACGGCCTCCAACCGGTACCCCAAGATTCCCCAAGTTCCAGACAAGCCCTACCACCTCCATCCCCCTCTTTCTCCTGCCCCTCGCCGATTGCCCCTATTTCTCCCAATGCCGATGATTCCATCCTGATTCTCGATATCACGCACGAGTCCTCAAAACCAAGTCAACCGTCACCGCCTCTCTATCAACTCAAGCCGCTCAACCGCTACCCCCCGCCACTCCTCAAGCATCCCCAGTCCAAGACCTCACGGTCTGCGAAAATCCAGCCGCCGCAGGCCCAATCCAACCTTCAATCCTTCAAATCAAATTTCGCATGTCCGAGCCACAAAACGTCTCCCGAGTACGAGTCCGAGTCCAAGTCACGTTCAGAATTACCCTCTTCGTCTTACGCCACCGCGAGCCCATCTACGAGTCTGAGCCCAGTCCAGTCATCACCGGTATCACCAGTCTCCATTACTACGACGATGGAGGCGCAGTTCTCCGGTTCTTCCCCACTTTCTTTCGAGTCCGAGTCCAAGCCTGTTTTGAGCAAACCCCGTTCTGAGCCATCCGAGTCCGAGTCCGAGTCCGAGTCCGAGTTTACAACGTCACCGAGTCCTACCACGCGGTCGACCGCAGGATTAACGGAGCTCCAGCCACTCACTGAGCCTCCGACGACCACTCCTTCCGCGGGAGTGTTCACCTTCGGTCCTCCGCGCCCCGAGTCTGAGTCATTTGGAATCTCCGGTCACGTCCAGAATCCCAACCACAACCGAGCCCCGTTTCACGAGCCACCGCGTATCGAGTCCAAACACAAGCTGACGCCGAAGCCCTCGACGACAGCCACTGTGTCCTTGTCCGAGCCACCGTTCCGAGTCTCGCCGCAGCCGGCCTGCCACTCCAGCAGGCTGCACGCCGCCGAGCCGATCCCTTCCGTTTCCGTTCCGAGTCCGAGTCCAATCGCACAAGACAGTGCATCCCGAGCCCGCGTAATCAAGCCCGTCACCGAGTCCGAGTTTACGGCCGCACCGAGCCAACCGGTGCTGGCCACCATGCCCCTATCGTCATCACAAGCTTCCGCTTCGTCCTCATCGACGGTTGCGACGCCAGGGGGCTTCACCTTTGGGCCGGCCCCGTCCGTTCCCATTTCGAAAGTTAGCCCTGTTATTGGCGTCCAGCACGCCAGAAACGACGAGTCCGAGTCCGAGTACAAATTAACGTCACCGCGGAGTCCGCGGTCGACCACCGGCGTTCCCACGCCACCGCATCAACCGAGAGCCATGGAGGAGCTTGCACAGCCGTCTCCTAGCCCCTCTCAAGTCGCCGAGTCTTCCGAATTCGAGTCTGAATCCACCGTAATTTCAGCGGTCCATCCACCCGCTAGCCCGAGCCAAGTCCTCCGAAGAATGCTTCGCATTGCAGAACCTCTTCGGCCACTACCCACGCCAGCCGCTGCCGCAGAGCCACCACCCTGGCCCCAGCCTTCCCCGCAGCCGGCTTCTACGACAGCCACGTCCCTTCTTTCGCCGGCGCCGACCCCGCCGACGACAGAATGCAACGACGTCGATCCCTGGCCTGTTTCCTCTCCCGACGTGACCATGGAGAGTGACCACAACTCCCTTGCACGTCGAGGAACGGCCGCCTCCCAAACCGAGCTTCTACGCCCATTGAGCCAGCCCAACCGAGTCTCTGAGCCATGTCCTTCATGTCTCTCACCGGTGGTCTCGCGGCCGCGGCGTCCGTCGCCGCAATCCGACACCCCACCTCTCCGAGTTTGTTCGTCAATCCCGTCCTCCGAGCCTGTCTCCACGTCGTCGATATCCGAGTCTACTTCCATTCGTCCTACGTCGCTGCGGCCACCGGTCGCCGCCTCCGAGCATTGCCTGCCTCTCAATACCACTGCCACCACCATCATGCGCGTGGCAGCGATCAATGCGTCCGCGATCCAGTCCTTCGATTCCTCTCAAAACAACTCCGATGTCGGCACCCGTGATGATACCCCGTCACCCGCTCTCCACGCTCTCGCCTCTCTTCGTGCACGAGCGAGCGGCTCTGCGGTGGTATTACCTCGGCACCTCACGGAGGCAGCCCAAGAGCTTCGCCGGCCTCGCAATGGCACCCTAGCCTCGCCTGCCGCCGCGCTACCCAAGCACTTCGATGAGCTTTGCGCTGAGCTCACGAAGATGAATCAACGAGTCCAAGACGGGCTGACGTCTGGCTGTCACGCACCACGCGTTCTCGTCGTTGGCGAGACGAGCGGCGTCGTCTCCTCCATGTTCCTACTCGCCGGTGCTGATGTAGCTACGTGCGATTTGTATCCTTCCGAGATCGATTACGTGCCCCACTTCCAAGGCGACGCGCTTCATGTCCAAAACCTAGGTTGGGACCTAGTCATCGCCCACCCGCCCTGCACGTACCTCTCCGCTGTCAGCAGTCAATGGCTCTCCCAAGAACCCGGACGTCGTGCCGCTCTTGAGTCGGCCGCTCGCGTCTTCAAGTCAATGGCCTCCGCCACTGCTCCGTTTGTAGCGGTCGAGAACCCTCGGATGCATGCGGAAGCTCGCCGTTTAGTCGGGGGGTTGACCCCGACCCAATTCGTCCAACCCTGGGAGCACGGCACTGGACACCAGAAAGCCACCGGGTTGTACCTCACCAAAGGGCTGCCGCCCCTCCAGCCAACTTGCGTCGTGGATGGCCGTGAGTCGGCCATGGCTAACCTCTCTCCTTCACCGCACCGTGGCGCTCTTCGCAGCCGCACCTACGTCGGTGTAGCTGGAGCGATGGCGATCCATTGGATGCCTGTTCTTCTTCGACATTTGAGCCAACAGCGAGACCAGACGTCGACGAAGAAATTGTCCGCGTTAGAGCTACTCGCTTGCGCGCGGTGCAGCCTATTGGACCGGCCTTCACTTAGCTCGACCGAGGCTACCGCCTACGAGCCGTGGTCGGCTCTTCATCGTTATGAGAGGGGGAGGGAAACGAGTGAAGTTTCTTCCGACCCCGTTGTTTCCCGTCCAGCTACTCCCGAGTCAGACAACCACGAAGACCAAAAAGAAACCCACGATAACCGCGACAACGACACGCCACTCCACGCCTCCGAGTCTACACTCCACGACCCATTCTCTCCATGGACCGCCCCGCCTCCGGCACGCGCGAGCTCGCCGCGTCCGACGACGCCGACGACTCTCCGGAAGCGGCGCCAACAATGGCAATCATTCGGAGTGAACGGGGACCAGAAATGGTCCAACGTCACGCTCGAAACCGCTGACGAAATAAGAGCGCAAGCTCTAGCCGGACGAGGCGCCGACGAGGAATCCGACCTTACCGCTGCCGTCCGAGCGCCAATCGAGTTTGTGGAAGCCAAAGGCATCCGCGCCGAAGAGCTAGCCTCATTAGTTCGAAGACCCAAGACAGAAGCCCAAGCCCGTCTCGAGAAAGATTGGGAAAAGATGTCCGACCACCCGAGGCACCCCACCGACAAGAGAGGCCTGGGCTACACTAGTCCCAAGCTATCACCCTGTACCGCTACCAACGAGGACGACCCTCTAGGCCCTCTGCCACGATAGCGGCAGTCGGAGTACCCGAAGAGACGACGACCAGTTTGACGACGAATTCACCCGAGCAACGACGCTGGCGACCAACCCCGTCCCTGTCCGACACCATTGCACACGTGACCGCGCACCGGCCGGAGAGCGTCGTGGATACCCTACCATCTGCCTACCCAAGGCATTGTCTATATGTTCGAGATCTAATGGTCTGCCGCTCCGGCGAGGCTGCCGGCAAAGAAGGAGTAATCTTAGCGACTCCGCCCTCACGGTCAACAGCACACTCGCTGACACCGGAGCTGGCCCGTCGGTCGTGACCACTTCCCTCTTGTCCAGCCTACCCAACGACGCATGCGTCGAGCGGCTGCCGCAAGCCGTAGTGACACCGCTCCATGGCCCAGACGGCCTACCTCTTATCACGCGAGGCAAGCTCGAATCGTTTTCTCCGTCGGTGGATTTCTCTTTCGTCATACGTTCATGGTGATTGAAGGCAACCCGATGCTACTGCTCGGAACGACTTCTTAGCTACGCACGCCGCTTCGATTCAGCTCGCCTCCGACAGCGCGGACGGCTCTATCACCCTCGGTGCCCATCCACGGTGGCTCCTCTTGAGGTTAATGGCAGTCCAAGCCCCGACGCTCCGCCGATCTTTCGCGTCTCGACGTCACCGATAGCGGTGGTCCCTGTCAGCATGATTGTGCACAGGTCTGTCCGACTCCGCGAACCCAATCACGACTGACTTCTTCCGAGGGCCGCAAGCCGCCGAAAACGACAACCAGCTAGTCTCCGAGCCGCTCTTCAACACGGCCGATGAGTTTGCCGCCAAAGCGCCGGCGTCTTGTGGCTCCGAGTACCTCCTATATACCCATGAACCTATCACGATCCGGCCTATCATCGGGCGACGTTTCACGTCCGAATTCCGCTAGCTCTTCGAGAACACGAAGACTGCGCCATGCTCGTGGACCGACTCCCTACACGCGAGACTATTGACAGCTCTCCGCTCGTCATCCCTCAAGTAGAGAGGCCGAAATCCGACCACACCATCGCGGTTACGGTGGCCAATACTGACCCCAACCACTACCCTTCCGTCGTTCCATCCTGTAGCTTCGCTACAGGTTCGATTCAAGATTCACGCTGGAACTTATCACCGCGTCGGTGACAATAACTCGCCGGATGTGATTGAGTCGCTCACGAGGACCAACGCAAGCTCCTCGAGGCAGCCAAGATCGACCCCGAGGGCCGTCTCTCGATGCCCCAACGTGAACAAGTTCGTCGTCTACTGGCCCGACGTATCGCTGCTTTCGCAATTGACCCGACTAACCCGAATCAACTCACGTGATGGAGTAGAGCTACCGCTCAACCCCGGAGCCGAAGCTCACGTCACGCACCGTCTAGAGTTGGACGAGAGGGTGAGAAGATCATAGAGGACGAAGTTTGCAAGATGGAGTCCGCGGGCATCATTAGGAAATCAAATTCGTCGTGGGCCTCTCGAGTCGTGTTAGTCACTAAGAAGGATGGCTCCGTACGTTTCTGCGTAGATTATCGCGACGTCAACTCC
>CM030941.1:238938-289273 GCA_018136815.1 Isochrysis galbana | reverse complement strand
CTATGAGGTAGCTTCTCTCTACAAGAACTCCGACGATTTCGAGCTAATCCACGCCATTCTCAACGGCGGCCTCTCTCGGGCCGGCAATGTTTGGCACTACCGTGTGTTTTTCGAGAAGGAGCACGTGACCAAGTGGGCTCGGAGCCGCTTCTTCCTCGACCGCACCCTCCATCACCAAGTCCGAATGGGGCAAAGAGCTTTCCGAATCAAGTTCCCCAAGGGCCTGGCCTCGGACAACGTCCAGACAGCGGCCACCTCCTGGAATGATTTTCGTCTGTCCTTCATCAAGCACTCGAGCGCGCCCTCTCGCTCGGCTGCGACCACCGTGAAATCTTTACATCCTTGCTAGCGGCCGCCAACTTGTGCACCACCGGCAACCAAAGGATTTACGCCTTCCTCCTCGATCTCGCCGAAGATCCGGTTCTCTCTCTCAATCCCGCGCTGGCCTGCGACGTGCTTCTCCGCAAGTGCGACGCCACCTTCGCGGCCAACGTGCCCGGCTTCGCCAAAGACTCCGCCTCCATGGAGTGGGACCGCCTCGTAGCCCGTGAAGCCGGCTCCGATCTCTTAGAGTTATCCAAGAATTTGGTGCGCGCGTACGTCCGCAAGATGGGTGACGCGAAGGTGGATGCCACGACGGTCTGGGACCACCCAAACATGTCGCACGATATCAATCAACGATTCGAGTCCATCATTCGGAACGACAAGGTCGACGCGGCTCGCGGCGTGGATAACGCGACCAAGTTCGGCGAGTATCTTGCAAAGACTCGCTTCCGCGTCGAGAACCACGAGCTTCCTCGTTCGGCCCTTTCGTGCGTCAACCTCTGCCAACGCTACTTGAGCCCGTACGAACAGTCCCGTGCTGGCCAACAACAAACGTCGGTCACGGTCGCCGCCGTGACGCCGCCGGCGACTACTTCCAAGTCCACCAAGACCGCCAAGGTTGCTAAGACTGCCTCTAACCCCGCAGACACTACGGCTTCGATGGTCGCCGCCGTCCAAGCGGCGGTGACCGAGGCATTAAAATTGCAAAACAACAACTCGAACCGCAAGGCGACTGGCGCTGACAATCGTCGGGCTCCGCCTCCGCCTACGAATTACTCCGCATCGTCTCCGTTACCGGACGCACTTCTTGACCGTCCCCTCGGCAAAAGCACGTCTTCCCGTCGCCAATGTGATCCCCCTCCGAACGGCCTTGGGCTTCCGGCCGATTCGGGCCTCTCGGAATGGGATCCAGGTAGCTGGTCTCGAGCGCGAGCCCGCTTCTGGCAAATCTCTCGTTACGCGGGTCACCCGGCCCTTCGCGCTGCGCTCACGCGCTGCCGTCCCTCGGATGCCACCATGACGGCGCCGCGTCTCGACGACTTAGACCGCGACGTCAAGGAGTGGACCGACGCCAACAGCTGCGCGTACTGCGCCTTTCGTCCCCGGGCTCCATCTGGTACGCCCGAGGCAGACTTGTGGAAGTATGGCACGGGCGACGGAGCTCATAACCCCGTCGTTTGCCAACCATACATTCGTTTTCTCTGCGAAGGCGGCAGTGGCGAGTGTGGTAACGACCCAGAAGTCCACCGCCGCCTCCGCACGATGGTTGTTCTCCGTCCGGCCCAGTAGGTCGCCGGCGGGGCCCACGTCCGCGCTGTTACCCCGCTACCAGTCCAGGGTAGTGGGCCTGAACGCCACCCACCAAAAGATCGTATTACGCTACGGCCGAGTACTTCTACGGCCTCCAACCGGTACCCCAAGATTCCCCAAGTTCCAGACAAGCCCTACCACCTCCATCCCCCTCTTTCTCCTGCCCCCTCGCCGATTGCCCCTATTTCTCCCAATGCCGATGATTCCATCCTGATTCTCGATATCACGCACGAGTCCTCAAAACCAAGTCAACCGTCACCGCCTCTCTATCAACTCAAGCCGCTCAACCGCTACCCCCCGCCACTCCTCAAGCATCCCCAGTCCAAGACCTCACGGTCTGCGAAAATCCAGCCGCCGCAGGCCCAATCCAACCTTCAATCCTTCAAATCAAATTTCGCATGTCCGAGCCACAAAACGTCTCCCGAGTACGAGTCCGAGTCCAAGTCACGTTCAGAATTACCCTCTTCGTCTTACGCCACCGCGAGCCCATCTACGAGTCTGAGCCCAGTCCAGTCATCACCGGTATCACCAGTCTCCATTACTACGACGATGGAGGCGCAGTTCTCCGGTTCTTCCCCACTTTCTTTCGAGTCCGAGTCCAAGCCTGTTTTGAGCAAACCCCGTTCTGAGCCATCCGAGTCCGAGTCCGAGTCCGAGTCCGAGTTTACAACGTCACCGAGTCCTACCACGCGGTCGACCGCAGGATTAACGGAGCTCCAGCCACTCACTGAGCCTCCGACGACCACTCCTTCCGCGGGAGTGTTCACCTTCGGTCCTCCGCGCCCCGAGTCTGAGTCATTTGGAATCTCCGGTCACGTCCAGAATCCCAACCACAACCGAGCCCCGTTTCACGAGCCACCGCGTATCGAGTCCAAACACAAGCTGACGCCGAAGCCCTCGACGACAGCCACTGTGTCCTTGTCCGAGCCACCGTTCCGAGTCTCGCCGCAGCCGGCCTGCCACTCCAGCAGGCTGCACGCCGCCGAGCCGATCCCTTCCGTTTCCGTTCCGAGTCCGAGTCCAATCGCACAAGACAGTGCATCCCGAGCCCGCGTAATCAAGCCCGTCACCGAGTCCGAGTTTACGGCCGCACCGAGCCAACCGGTGCTGGCCACCATGCCCCTATCGTCATCACAAGCTTCCGCTTCGTCCTCATCGACGGTTGCGACGCCAGGGGGCTTCACCTTTGGGCCGGCCCCGTCCGTTCCCATTTCGAAAGTTAGCCCTGTTATTGGCGTCCAGCACGCCAGAAACGACGAGTCCGAGTCCGAGTACAAATTAACGTCACCGCGGAGTCCGCGGTCGACCACCGGCGTTCCCACGCCACCGCATCAACCGAGAGCCATGGAGGAGCTTGCACAGCCGTCTCCTAGCCCCTCTCAAGTCGCCGAGTCTTCCGAATTCGAGTCTGAATCCACCGTAATTTCAGCGGTCCATCCACCCGCTAGCCCGAGCCAAGTCCTCCGAAGAATGCTTCGCATTGCAGAACCTCTTCGGCCACTACCCACGCCAGCCGCTGCCGCAGAGCCACCACCCTGGCCCCAGCCTTCCCCGCAGCCGGCTTCTACGACAGCCACGTCCCTTCTTTCGCCGGCGCCGACCCCGCCGACGACAGAATGCAACGACGTCGATCCCTGGCCTGTTTCCTCTCCCGACGTGACCATGGAGAGTGACCACAACTCCCTTGCACGTCGAGGAACGGCCGCCTCCCAAACCGAGCTTCTACGCCCATTGAGCCAGCCCAACCGAGTCTCTGAGCCATGTCCTTCATGTCTCTCACCGGTGGTCTCGCGGCCGCGGCGTCCGTCGCCGCAATCCGACACCCCACCTCTCCGAGTTTGTTCGTCAATCCCGTCCTCCGAGCCTGTCTCCACGTCGTCGATATCCGAGTCTACTTCCATTCGTCCTACGTCGCTGCGGCCACCGGTCGCCGCCTCCGAGCATTGCCTGCCTCTCAATACCACTGCCACCACCATCATGCGCGTGGCAGCGATCAATGCGTCCGCGATCCAGTCCTTCGATTCCTCTCAAAACAACTCCGATGTCGGCACCCGTGATGAT
The DNA here is from genome assembly GCA_018136815.1 of Isochrysis galbana. NCBI lineage: Eukaryota > Haptophyta > Isochrysidales > Isochrysidaceae > Isochrysis > Isochrysis galbana. The sequence continues at coordinate 285,577 of CM030941.1, read as the reverse complement.
ACCCCGTCACCCGCTCTCCACGCTCTCGCCTCTCTTCGTGCACGAGCGAGCGGCTCTGCGGTGGTATTACCTCGGCACCTCACGGAGGCAGCCCAAGAGCTTCGCCGGCCTCGCAATGGCACCCTAGCCTCGCCTGCCGCCGCGCTACCCAAGCACTTCGATGAGCTTTGCGCTGAGCTCACGAAGATGAATCAACGAGTCCAAGACGGGCTGACGTCTGGCTGTCACGCACCACGCGTTCTCGTCGTTGGCGAGACGAGCGGCGTCGTCTCCTCCATGTTCCTACTCGCCGGTGCTGATGTAGCTACGTGCGATTTGTATCCTTCCGAGATCGATTACGTGCCCCACTTCCAAGGCGACGCGCTTCATGTCCAAAACCTAGGTTGGGACCTAGTCATCGCCCACCCGCCCTGCACGTACCTCTCCGCTGTCAGCAGTCAATGGCTCTCCCAAGAACCCGGACGTCGTGCCGCTCTTGAGTCGGCCGCTCGCGTCTTCAAGTCAATGGCCTCCGCCACTGCTCCGTTTGTAGCGGTCGAGAACCCTCGGATGCATGCGGAAGCTCGCCGTTTAGTCGGGGGTTGACCCCGACCCAATTCGTCCAACCCTGGGAGCACGGCACTGGACACCAGAAAGCCACCGGGTTGTACCTCACCAAAGGGCTGCCGCCCCTCCAGCCAACTTGCGTCGTGGATGGCCGTGAGTCGGCCATGGCTAACCTCTCTCCTTCACCGCACCGTGGCGCTCTTCGCAGCCGCACCTACGTCGGTGTAGCTGGAGCGATGGCGATCCATTGGATGCCTGTTCTTCTTCGACATTTGAGCCAACAGCGAGACCAGACGTCGACGAAGAAATTGTCCGCGTTAGAGCTACTCGCTTGCGCGCGGTGCAGCCTATTGGACCGGCCTTCACTTAGCTCGACCGAGGCTACCGCCTACGAGCCGTGGTCGGCTCTTCATCGTTATGAGAGGGGGAGGGAAACGAGTGAAGTTTCTTCCGACCCCGTTGTTTCCCGTCCAGCTACTCCCGAGTCAGACAACCACGAAGACCAAAAAGAAACCCACGATAACCGCGACAACGACACGCCACTCCACGCCTCCGAGTCTACACTCCACGACCCATTCTCTCCATGGACCGCCCCGCCTCCGGCACGCGCGAGCTCGCCGCGTCCGACGACGCCGACGACTCTCCGGAAGCGGCGCCAACAATGGCAATCATTCGGAGTGAACGGGGACCAGAAATGGTCCAACGTCACGCTCGAAACCGCTGACGAAATAAGAGCGCAAGCTCTAGCCGGACGAGGCGCCGACGAGGAATCCGACCTTACCGCTGCCGTCCGAGCGCCAATCGAGTTTGTGGAAGCCAAAGGCATCCGCGCCGAAGAGCTAGCCTCATTAGTTCGAAGACCCAAGACAGAAGCCCAAGCCCGTCTCGAGAAAGATTGGGAAAAGATGTCCGACCACCCGAGGCACCCCACCGACAAGAGAGGCCTGGGCTACACTAGTCCCAAGCTATCACCCTGTACCGCTACCAACGAGGACGACCCCTCTAGGCCCTCTGCCACGATAGCGGCAGTCGGAGTACCCGAAGAGACGACGACCAGTTTGACGACGAATTCACCCGAGCAACGACGCTGGCGACCAACCCCGTCCCTGTCCGACACCATTGCACACGTGACCGCGCACCGGCCGGAGAGCGTCGTGGATACCCTACCATCTGCCTACCCAAGGCATTGTCTATATGTTCGAGATCTAATGGTCTGCCGCTCCGGCGAGGCTGCCGGCAAAGAAGGAGTAATCTTAGCCGACTCCGCCCTCACGGTCAACAGCACACTCGCTGACACCGGAGCTGGCCCGTCGGTCGTGACCACTTCCCTCTTGTCCAGCCTACCCAACGACGCATGCGTCGAGCGGCTGCCGCAAGCCGTAGTGACACCGCTCCATGGCCCAGACGGCCTACCTCTTATCACGCGAGGCAAGGCTCGAATCGTTTTCTCCGTCGGTGGATTTCTCTTTCGTCATACGTTCATGGTGATTGAAGGCAACCCGATGCTACTGCTCGGGAACGACTTCTTAGCTACGCACGCCGCTTCGATTCAGCTCGCCTCCGACAGCGCGGACGGCTCTATCACCCTCGGTGCCCCATCCACGGTGGCTCCTCTTGAGGTTAATGGCAGTCCAAGCCCCGACGCTCCGCCGATCTTTCGCGTCTCGACGTCACCGATAGCGGTGGTCCCTGTCAGCATGACTTGTGCACAGGTCTGTCCGACCTCCGCGAACCCAATCACGACTGACTTCTTCCGAGGGCCGCAAGCCGCCGAAAACGACAACCAGCTAGTCTCCGAGCCGCTCTTCAACACGGCCGATGAGTTTGCCGCCAAAGCGCCGGCGTCTTGTGGCTCCGAGTACCTCCTATATACCCATGAACCTATCACGATCCCGGCCTATCATCGGGCGACGTTTCACGTCCGAATTCCGCTAGCTCTTCGAGAACACGAAGACTGCGCCATGCTCGTGGACCGACTCCCTACACGCGAGACTATTGACAGCTCTCCGCTCGTCATCCCTCAAGTAGAGAGGCCGAAATCCGACCACACCATCGCGGTTACGGTGGCCAATACTGACCCCAAACCACTACACCTTCCGTCGTTCCATCCTGTAGCTTCGCTACAGGTTCGATTCAAGATTCACGCTGGAACTTATCACCGCGTCGGTGACAATAACTCGCCGGATGTGATTGAGTCGCTCAACGAGGACCAACGCAAGCTCCTCGAGGCAGCCAAGATCGACCCCGAGGGCCGTCTCTCGATGCCCCAACGTGAACAAGTTCGTCGTCTACTGGCCCGACGTATCGCTGCTTTCGCAATTGACCCGACTAACCCGAATCACACTCACGTGATGGAGGTAGAGCTACCGCTCAACCCCGGAGCCGAAGCTCACCGTCACGCACCGTCTAGAGTTGGACGAGAGGGTGAGAAGATCATAGAGGACGAAGTTTGCAAGATGGAGTCCGCGGGCATCATTAGGAAATCAAATTCGTCGTGGGCCTCTCGAGTCGTGTTAGTCACTAAGAAGGATGGCTCCGTACGTTTCTGCGTAGATTATCGCGACGTCAACTCCAAGCTTCGTCTAGAGGACAGCCCTCTTCCCCTCACGGTAGAAGCCATCGACCGATTGTCGTCCGGTCAAGGCAACCTCGATTCTCTATTCCTTTGCACCCTGGACCTGGCATCTGGTTTCTGGGGTATACCGATCAAAGAATCCGATAAACATATCACCGCGTTCACTACTCATCGCGGCAAGTACGAGTTCAATTACTTGCCTTTCGGTGTTCAATCCGGTCCCTCGTATATGTGCCGCCTCATGGACGCCGTTCTCGGTGGGCTGGCATGGGAGATTTGTATGCCATACTTGGATGATGTCGGCGCCTGGTCGACAGGTGTAGGTGACTCGCTGCAGGCCAGGGAAGAGTCGTCATTCCAACAAATGTTACACCGTCTTGATCTTGTCTTGGAACGTCTCATCTGGGCGGGCCTCACTTGCAAGATGTCGAAATGCGTTTTCTTTGCCACCTCGGCTGAATATCTCGGCCACGTTGTTTCGCGTGAAGGTCTTCGGATGGATCCCAAGAAAGTGGAAGCCGTCTCGAAAATCGACCCTACCCAAATCAACTCGATCGAAGCCGTCCGTTCGTTCCTTGGATTGTGCTCCTACTACCGCCGTTTCATCCGTCGTTTTGCGATCCGTGCGGCGCCGTTAACCGCTCTCACGCGGAAAGGGTGCGACGTCCCGGTCGAGTCGCAAACAGAAGCCTGTCGACAGGCTATCGAAGATCTCAAGCAAGCTATCTGTGAAGAACCCGTACTTGCACCTCCTCGAGACGACCGTCCTTTCCTCGTTAAAACCGACGGTGCTAGCAAGCTCGGCATCGCCGGCGTCCTCGCCCAAAAAGACGACGAAGGGAGAGAGCGCGTCGTTGCATACTACGGTCGTAGCTTGAGTCCGGCTGAGCGCCATTGGACAGTCACTGAAATCGAACTTCTAGCAGCGCTAGAATCGATCCGAAATTGGAGGCCTTATCTTTGGGGTCGCCACTTCACCCTCGTCGTAGACCATTCAGCTTTGCGCTGGCTTCACACGATGAAAGATCAAGTCACCGGTGGTCCAGCCTCGCGCCTCATGCGATGGGTCCTAAAGCTAGCCGAATATAGATTCGACGTCGTGCACAAACCTGGAGTCACTCACTGGGACGCCGACGGCTTATCCCGCTTAGTTGCTCTCGAGCCTGATGACGATCCTCTCCATCTCGAGGAGAGTGACGCCCATTCTTTCGATTCTTCTGAAATTCACGACATAGTCGCCGCCGCGGTTACTTCATCCACCCTCACCGCTCGCCGCCAACAAGCAAGCGATAGGCTCGCTCGTCAAGCATCGGAATCTTCGGAGTCGATTACCTCCTCGTATCTCGATGTGGGCGTGCCTCATGCCGACGAATTACGTCAAGCGCTCTCTACCGACGATCTCGCCAGCTCGATCCTTTCTGAAGTCGAGTCGATCCTTCCGAAAGCTTCCTCTTCGATTGACTCTAGCTCGTCGTCGAAGAAAAGTTCCCGATTCCTCCTTCGCGATGGCCTACTCTACTACCGCTCCTCAGAAGCGGAAGAGGCTCCTCTTCGTTTGTACATTCCGGAGTCCCTTCGTGACACGTACCTCCGCGCCTACCATGACCACCTTGGACACCCAGGTGCGACAAGGATGTCTACCCTACTTCGTACTCGAGTGTACTGGCCTGGCATGTCCGCCTCTGTATCGGAATACGTTCGAGAGTGCCACGAATGCACTCTTGGCAAACCGTTACCGCGACCGCTCGCCCATCCATCCGGTCTTTCCATCGGATCTTATCCTTTCGACGTCGTCTATTGCGATATTCTTTCGATGGCGCCCACTCACGATTTCGTATCCGGCCGCTCCGGTTTTGACAAGCTGATTGTTTTCGTCGATTCTCTCTCTCGTTGGATTGAAGCTGAGCCTTGCAACGGTAACCCCTCGTCCTCGAAATGTCTAGACGTCTTCATGCGTCTCATCGTATCTCGTTATGGAGTCCCTCGCCAACTTCGAACCGACGCCGGCTCGAATCTTTGCTCTCGATTAGTGGACCTAATTCTCAAAGCGACCGGCACGGACTTGAGCACTACTGAAGCCTATCGCCACGAAGGCGTAGGGCTAGTAGAAAGAGCTCAACAAACTCTCCTCACGATGACTCGAGTCTCCAATGAAGGCGGCGCCCATTGGGTCGATCACCTTCCGTTTCTTCTCATGTCTATGCGAGCGACCGCCGGTCGCGTCGTACCCAAGTCACCCGCGGCTATCTTGTTTGGTCGGGAGCTTCGTCTTCCAGCTCAACTTGCTGACCCTGCTCCTGTTCTTGAGTTGCTTCCATCTAGGCCTCCGTCCGATGCCGTCACTTACGCCACCGAGCTCAATAAGAAGCTTCTCGAGTCGTGGCGTTCCGCCCTCGAAAGTACTCAAGAAGCCCAACGTGAATCGATGCGCTCCGCCTCTCAAAAGTCTAAACTCGGTGTTACCTTCAAACAAGGAGACAGAGTTTGTCGTCGAATCCCTGGCCACGCCAACAAACTTCAATACCTCTACTCCGGTCCTTACCGAGTAGAAGAAGCCATCTCGGCCACTCGATACCGTCTACGCGATCTCGAAAATCGTCAAGTCAAGGATGAAGTTCACATTTCCAATCTTCGTCCGTACTTTACCGTCACCGATTCGTCTCCGCTCGCTGGAGATGAGTATTTGGTCGAAGAGTTACTCGATCGCAAGGGCGATGGAGTTTCATTCAAGTATCTCGTCAAATGGCGCGGCTATCCTCGTTCTGAAGCTACTTGGGAGTCTCGAATTGAGTTGCTTCGGCGTTGTGCTGATCTAGTTGAGTCGTACGACACCACTTTCGACCGCCGTCCGGTTCAACCCCAAGCTCACTCCGCTGTAGACTCCTCTTCAAGTCCAAGTTCAAGTCCCCAGTCTAATCAAGTTCCACGTCGAGTTCAAGAGTCAAATCGTATTCCTCCTGATCTGCCTTCAAGTCGTACCCGTTCTCGTTCACGTTCGTAGCGCTAAGTGCTAAGTCGACCGGAAGTGGATGATTAGCGTCGCGTCAGCGCCTGACCCAGCGCAACTGCCCGAGCAAAACTCCTGTAAAAGGGAGAACGTGGTAGGACGTGGCGTACGAAATCGGGGGCCGCCGCGCTAAGCTGCCGATTTTGTGCTCGCTTTGGATCCATGGGTTAATCCTCCTCTTCTAAGTCTCTCGTCTCGTATGGTTAAATGAACTCTCTTGGCTCGACATCGGGAGACGTCTCGATTTAAGTCGGGGGGTGTTGTATTCCTGCCCATCTGAAGGCTGTAGGCATGAATATTCGTGTAAGGTACGCGCTCACAATTACAATTGAACAGTTCCCCGTGTTGCCACTGACGCACAAGACACACAGATTCGGATTCCCCATGGTCTCAAGTCCAGGTTTGCAGATTTTGGTCTCGAAATTTGCGATTCGAATTTTGTTTTTGCTGTTACTATAATTGTTGGCTCGTTTAAGGTAATAAACCGGCATGACTTCGACTTCTCGTTCCGCAGTTGCTCTGCGAGACTCTCTCTCTCTCTCTCTCCGTCCTCCTCTCCTCGGCCGACGGAGGGAAGTTTCGTCCAAAACATTCTCCGGTCCCAGGATGTTCCGTGGGGGTCACGGCGATCACTTTGGATACAGATCGCAACGAGATGTCTTCACGACAGAGGAAATCTTGCCGTTGAGCGTGAACCTTCTAGACGCTTCTAACGAACAACCCTGAGTAGCAACCAAGGGGAAGGAACACCAAAGGGGCCAAGGCTTGCATGTAGCTTGCATCAAGGGGAAAGATTCCCTCACCAAGGAAGCGAACCTACACCGGTCTCCAAGGGGAGATGGCAAATTAAACCTCAAATCTCGAGCGGCTAGAGCAACCGACTCGCTCGCCAAAACCTTGACCGAGAAGAAAGAAGCAAGGACCTACAAGCCAAGGGTAGCGGACCTAGGGAATGTGAGAGGAAATTTCCGAACGCCAACGCCAAACGCCGAACGCGGGAAGGCAACGAAACCCTAACCAGGCCAAGCAGAACCTACGAAGAACAGGCCTGGACGACAACGAAAGTGAGCAGGTCCCAAGAAAGAACCGGAACCCAACAAGAAACGACAAGCCTTGCAAGAAGCTAAACAAGCCTTCACAAGGTAACCTGAGAGCCTGAGACAAGCGCGCAGCGAGTGACAGGCGACCTGGCTCCTTTGGGTCAAGATTACCCGAAAGGAGGAAACCTGGAATCTAGACCTGACAGACAGGCTAGAAGGAACGAAACGAGAACTCGAATTCTAGATCGCTAGGGACGAACCCTACCAACCTAGAAGTACCTGAGCTTCACCGTGTGGCCGCACGGCGAAGGACCTGGAAACAAGAGCCTGGAAATCGCATCATCTAGGATGAATGCGACACCTGTCAGGGAGAGAGTGGGTCAGCAGGGCAGTGGCCTCCTGGCAAGCCATCAGGCATGCCAGGAGGATGGGTGGTTCCTCCCCCACGGCAGGGGAGGAGTGGAGAGAGGGGGGGGGGCTCGTGCCCCCCCATGGGCGAACCAAGTATAAACTTAGTTGGCATTCATGGGGAGGAGGAGGAGGAGGAGAAGGAGGAGGAGGAGTAGGAGTAGGAGTAGGAGTAGGAGTAGGAGTGGGAGGAGGAGGAGGAGACCTCGACGGGCACCGCGCGCCGCGCCCAATGCCGCCGCAGGCTCCTCGCGTCGCCATTCCTCCAGCCCCCAGCCGGGGAACCGGGGAAGCGAGCCCTGAATCTTCAGATTTTTATTTTTCCCAGCCGGGGAAGCGCCGCTAGCAGAGGCGTCTAACGCCCCTATAATGATGGGACAAAATAATCGAAAGCGTAAAAAATTTAATCAAAAGTCAAAAGTGAGGAGTGAGGGGTGAGGGGGGCGCGAGGCCCCCATTCCCCCATTCCCATTCCCCCCATTCCCATTCCTTCCCCATTGCCCATTAGACCATTGACCACCACTTCTAAAAGTAGGTCCAATATTCATTTTTTAGCGCAGGGTGTGTTGGATTGATTTATTGTGCGGCTGTAGAGAAAAAGTGTGTGGCGTGGGCGGGTTTTGCAGTACTCACCCTCTACTCTACCGAACACCTGGTAACTGGTAACTGTGACTGTAACTGTAAGTAAGTGCTACCAAAAGAAAACCACACCACGTCCTGTGTGTATCCCCTCCCGGTATCGCGCCACGTTTTTTGAACTCGCCTTCTTCTCGTCTTTCCCTTTCGGTGGTCTACTCAGTCCGACCGAGAGAGAGAGAGAGAGAGAGAGAGGAGAGAGCCTGCTGCTTCTCCCCCCCCCCCCCCCTCTCCACCCCATTGCCTCTCCCCCTCCGCCTTCCCCTCCCCGTCGCTTCGCCCCTCTCCTCTCTCCCTCTCGCTGCGCTCCACGGCGTACGGCCACACACACACACACGGACACACGAGAACCACTCAGTCTCACACACACCGCAGCCGCAAGGGTGTGAGTGAGCTGATGACTGCGGCAGAGGCCGAGGCGGTACGCGTGGCTGTGCGGATTCGGCCGCTTCGTCAGTCCGACCTCGCCGATGGAGCGCAGGTCATCCTCAGAAAGGTGGGAGGAGAGCCGCAGGTGAGCGCAATTTCATGGGTGGCACGGCGAGAGACAGCAAGTGCCGTGTGATACGATCTTGTTGAAGAGTGTGAGGGTCGCACATGCGCGCGCGCGCGCGCGCACACACACACAGAGAGAGAAAGATAGATAGAGAGACAGAGAGAAAGATAGAGACAGAGAGAAAGAGAAAGACTGAGAGAGAAAGAGAGGGAGAGAGAGACAGACAGAGAGAGACAGAGAGAGAGACAGAGTGAGAGAGAGAGCCAGCCGCAAGGACGATCAATGCGAGAGCCGTGCGCCCCTCGCAGGTCGTGCTCGGCGGCGACCGCGCCTTCACATACGACCATGTGCTCGACTCGACGTGCGCGCAAAACGATGTGTTTGATGAGTGTGTGCAGAGTTTGGTGAGTGGGACGCTGTGCACACTCCGCACTCGGTGCGCTGCCAGGTCATGTTGTCTGAACGCGCACACCATGCACCGGACGCTGGCAGGTCACACGCGTTCTCAAGGGCTATAACTCGACAGTGCTCGCTTATGGCCAAACAGGTTCGGGTAAAACGCACACAATGGGGTCAGGTGGTGACGATCAAGACGCCGACACGCCTGTTACTGAGATGGGCATCATCCCTCGCACCGTGCGTGAAATTTTCTTGCGCGTTGGCACCGAGGGAACCGACCTGGAGGGTGCAACGCTCTCTGCGAAAGTCTCCTTCATTGAGGTCTACAAGGAGGATATCCTGGACCTTTTGCAGCGCCCCGATTCCAGCAGTTGCAGCGATTCCGCTCCGCCAGCAAAGCTCGCCACCCTCGACATTCGCGAGTCCAAGGATGGGGGTGTGTCCCTGCCCGGAATGCAGACGCGGCCGGTCTGCGCACCTGAGCAAGTGATGGCTGTACTTGCCGAGGGCTCGCGGAATCGTGCTACAGGAGCCACCGCGATGAACGCCACTTCATCACGATCGCACGCTATCTTCACAGTCTCTCTTGAGCTTCGTCTTAAGAGTGGTAAGCTCCTCACGCCGCGCTTCAATTTCGTGGACCTCGCCGGGTCGGAGCGGGCCAAGCGCACCGGAGCATCCGGAGATCGCTTTGCCGAGGGCGTGCAGATCAATAAGGGTCTTTTGGCACTCGGCAATGTGATCACCGCCCTCTGTGAGAAGCAAGGACACGTGCCATACAGGGACTCCAAGCTCACGCGCCTCCTGCAGGACTCCCTTGGTGGCAATGCGCACACGCTTATGATTGCGTGCGTCTCACCCGCGGATTCCGACATGGAAGAGACGCTCAACACTCTGAAGTATGCGAATCGAGCCCGACAGATCCAGAACAAACTTTTAATTGCCCAGGATCCGGTGCAAGCAAGAATTGCCGAACTAACCGAACAAGTGGCAACCCTCACTGCTCGCCTACAACACTACGAATCAGGTGGAGAGCTGCTGCCGCCAGTCGCGAGCCAAGGTCTGAGCACAAGTCAGGACGCGCCTCGCGACGGCAAGACAGCGGTCCCAGCATGGAGCGGCGGCAGCGCAGGGCCCGCAGCCGGAGCAAGCACTACTGACATGGCGCTGCAAAGATGCCAACAGCTTCAGCGAAGGCTGCAGCAAGTGCGTGCAGCCCAGGCTGCCAAGCACACGGTTGAGCCTGCCGAGGATCATTCCGCCGCAGTCGATCCCGGAAGCGGGTTGAGCGGCGCAACGGCCACTCGTAGCGTTGGCACCGTAAGTGGCGGCGACGGTCTTGTCGACGGAGACACGGAGGGTGAGTTCCGACGTCCAGAGGAGGTGGCGCTCAAGCAAGAGCTTCTCGAGGAGGAAATTGAGTTTCTCACCAAGCAGGGCGAGCTGTCGGAAGCCATGGCGACGCTAGATGAGTCGCTCGCCCTGAAAGTCGCGTTACTTAAGCAGCAGGAGGACACCGCCGATGGTGACACTTCGGTGGCGGGGGAAGTTGAAGAAATGCAGCGCGTCCTCGCCGACCTTGAAGCTTCAGTTAAGGAGACCGGGCGGGAGCGCGATGAGCTAGCACGCCAGATTGCGGAACTTCAGGAGAAGAGCGACGCAAAGGCGCAGGCGTTGCGCGAGTCCTTTGCGCGGAAGCTCGAAGCGGCAGAGGCCCAGCTACGCTCCCTTCGCAACCAACAAACAACGCAGACGGCACTCCTCAACGCTCGTGTAGCAGCGGAGCGCCGAGTTCGACAGCTCGCAGAAGAGATCGGCTCTATCAAGGCGCAGAAGGTCGCGCTCTCGCGGCGAATGCGTGAGGAAGCCGACGCGCACCGCGCGCAACACCTAGCGCGCGAGCGTGAGCTGAAGGCCATGCGGCGCAAGGAGGAACGCACTGCGGCGCAACTGGACAAGCTGCAGCAAGACCATGCCAAGCAAGCTGCCGTGCTCAAGCGCAAACATGAGGAGATTGCGGCGTTGCAACGGCGAGGGATCGGGCCTCTTGGATTATCGGGCCGTAGCGGGCCATCTCGGCCCATGTCGGCTCGCAGCGGCCAGCTTACTCGACCGGATGCCTCGCTCCCGAATGTAATGAGCAAAGTGACCGCCGCACAACAGGCACGGCTCGCTGATTCGCGCCACGCCCAACATGAGTGCGCCACCATTTTGGGTGCTAGGCCCAAGGAATGGTTCGTCGGCGAGGTCGAATCCGCCGTCGCGCTGCATCAGGCGAGAGAGGAGAAAGAGGTCTTGATCGAGAAGAGGCGCCAGGCGGCGTCGCTGCTGGCTGCCAAGGAAGAGGCCGCGACGACGAATGGCGACTCGGTGGCGGCCCGTGAGGTGGAAGAGTTGCGGTCTCGCATCTCGGCGCACTCCCGAGAGATCTCTGTGCTCAACCAAAAGTTGTCCCAACGTGAGGATGGGGCGCACACTAAGATTGAGACTATTTCCTCAGTGTCTATGTCGAAAGCCCTACTGCGTTGTGCCTTTGATCAAACGGTCGCCGCACAGATAGCACTACAGGTACACCCGAACCGCCTGTGGGCGACGCATCCCGCTCACCGGCACAGCGTGTGGGTCACCTTGCAGACTGCCTCTTTTTGCAGTGGTTTTCTCAGACCGGCTCACTTTTTGGGCGCGTTTGTGTGTCAGGTTAAAGTTGCACAACTCAACGCCAAGGACCGGGCCTTGCGCGACGCAAATGACCTGACCAATAACATCCGCCTCCAGATGTATGCAGAGCGCGCCAAGGCCCAGGCGCGTGAGCAGCGTGACGCGGATGAGCTTGCAGCATTACAGCGCGCGCTGACGGCTCTTCGAGTCGAGAACACGCCACTCCCTCGGAAGCCGGAGCCGGAGACGAAGGCTGAGCCAACCGACGAGTCGTCGGAGATCGCTCGACTTGAGCGACGGCTACGGCAGAAGGCGCAGCCGCTAGCCGAGTCGCACGACAAAGACACCGACGGTGAGGTGACAACGGAAGATGAGACAGACACCGAGTTCGAGTCGGAGGAAGAAGTGATCGGCTCGGATGTTGATTGGTCCGACACGGAGGAGGCCAAGGAGGCTTTGCGCCGTGGTGGTCGAGGGAGGCAGGCGGCTACTGCAGCTAGAGCTGCTGCCGCAACCTCGGGTATGTTTGCGAACCTTGGCGATGAGGCGTCGGTGGCAACGCGTCGCGGGCGTCGCACGTCAACCGCTCCGTGGGCAAATGCGGACGCCGGCGCAAAGTTGGATGGCCATTCAAAAGCGGGCACCTCGCCGCGGGACCCGCCGGCGGTTTCTGCCTCAGCTCGAGAGCGTGAGGTCGAGCCCTTGCTCGATCGCTTGTCGCGTAAGGGCACAAAGCCGCCGCCCCCGCCCCCGCCCCCGCCAATAGCCTCTCCTACCAAGGCTGGGCCAAGCTCCTCACGTCAGGCTGCCTCAGCCGCCGACAAGGGCATGCACGAGCGCCATGGGGTCGATGAGCTCCGCGCAAACCTTGCCAACGTTAGGCGCAAGCTAGGTCAGATTGACTCCAATAAGGCGCCCGAGCTGAATCGTTCGAGTACAAGTAAGGAATCGCTGCATGCGGACTCACCTGAGGCGCTTGCTGCCGTGCAGCCTGCGGCGACAGCGCCCCCTCCACGCCGCAAGTTGAATAACCCGAAGATGTTGAAGCAGGGGTCGGGTATGCAATCCTCAGCTTGGACAGTGCAGGTGGACCTATGATTCGACCGAAAACTTGGGATTTTCCAAGGGGAAGCGCGGCACTTGCCCCAGGATAGATATATTCGACGTGGAGGGTGGCCGAAGATGAGACCCTTGAAGCTTCACATCGCGATGAAGTTGTATGGGCTAGCTGCCCTAAAATGACTCCGCCGGATTGCGCAGCCTGGCCACTTGGAGTGGGCAATGCAACCGCATCCGTGGCAGTGATGTCGACATACACGACGACAGAGACGGTACGAGAGCTTGGTTAATCTGTCGCCTAGTTGCGGTTTAGGGAGAGCAATAGCCGCTTCGTGCAATGCAGTCGCTCTCTCTTGCGACATCTGTTCGTCGAATTTTGAAGGCTGTCTGCCAATTTCAGACGCCCCCTCCTCCACTCGATATCAACGACACATCTTCATCATTGACTTTGGCGCGTGCATGTGTATGAACACGAGCTGAACCAGACAATTTACCGCTGCCTGTTTGACCGACGGAGACTGACACGCGGACGCTTGCGCTGTTCGTCGAACACTTCTTGCTTTCACTTTGGATATTCCATCTTGCTCTCCGGTTTCACTTTGTGCTTTGTCCTTGTCATAGAACCGCGATGGGACGGTCTTTGGTCGTCATTTGTGTTGTTCGTACGTTCGTACAGTTCATAATACGATGGCCATGAATCAAATTTGGCTTGCATGAACATGATAATGTTTCAGAAAACTGTTAAATATTCTCGCCTCGCCCGCAAGTTCATGTATCTGGACCCACAAATTACCACTTTTACGCAAGTATAGTCGGCACCCCTCATAAGTAGAGGTGAGGGAACCTGGTTTGAAAAAAAATCGCTGCATCATGGATAATGGGATCAGAATATTTTTGTTTTTGTCGCGGGACGGGGGGGAATTTCCCAACGTCGGGAGGATACGAGGGAACGGAAGGAAGGGATCCCGGCCGTGCGTGAGTTGCGTGCGCGGGAACTCGGGGCGGGAGGAGAGGGGAGGAACGGGGTGTGGGGGAGACACGCTCTAAAGATAGAACGCGCGGCGGAAGGGGAGGGGAGACAGGGCGCGGGAAAGGGGGCGCGCTCTAAGGGTAGAGCGTGCGGCGCGGAGAGGCTCCCTTTATCCACGACATACCCGAAAGGAGGAAGGAGGACACCTGGAGCATCGAGACCTGACAAACAGGCTAGAAGGAACGAAACGAGAACCCGAATTCTAGGTCGCTAGGGACGGACCCTCCCAACCTAGATGTCCCTGAGCTTCACCGTGTGGCCGCACGGCGAGGAACCTGGAGATAAGAGCCTGGAACTCGCACCATCTAGGATGAATGCGACATCACTCTTTTTAACCATTATTTTCCACGCCCTCTACCTCTACATGCCCGCCCCAAAGTAGTGTACATGGGCCGACCCCCCAAAACCGAAGGAAAAGGAACGAGGGGGGAGCGGAAGGGACAGTAGTGGTAGTGGTATAAAAAAAAACCTTTTAATATTCTCGCCTCGCACGTGGCCACGGGTTTAACTGCTGTAGGCACGCCCACTTCCCTTCCTCTCCCTCGCTACCCGCCTTGCGGCATCTCCCCTCGTGCACTACTTGGGGCCCAGGTTGCTGGGGGGGTTAGGTTGGGCGGGGTGCCGCACCGACCCCTAGTGGAGGTTCCCCGTCTTCCTCCTGTGCCTCTAGGCGGTCCGTTTCTCCTTGTGTCGAGTCGTGTGTGTCATCGCATGGTGTGTTGTTCGTCTCTTGTGCTGTCATTGTCATTTTCGCGGCGTGGTTGTTTGTCGTTCTGTGGTGGGGGGTGCGTGCCTGGGTCTCAGGCGAGCCTCTCGGCAAGGCCGATTGCTTTTGCTACTAAGCCTAGGCGGGCGCTCATTTTTAGTGTTCCTTTGTCGTCTTCTATGAAGGTCGGAGCGCTGAGCTCCGGCAAGCTCTTGAGTTTTGGTTTTCTCCCCTGGGCCGCCTTTCTCGTGCGCGCCAGGCTGTGTGTCCTCGGCGCAATATGACCTCTTACTAGCCTTTTCCAGTGCTAGGTTATATAGTTTGGTCAATATTGGTGCGGCTATCTTCTCGTGTGCTTTGTACACTTCTGCCGGTAGCCCGTCCGGGCCTGCGCTTTTGCCGGGGCCTATGCTCCGGATGGCCTGTATTGTCTCTTCCACGCCAATGCGGCCTTCCATGCGGCATTTGTCTAGGTCGCTGAGCGGGCGGTCCGACAGTGCGGCCTCTAGGTCCGGGACTCTTTGGGCTTCCTTGGGTGAGTACAGCCAAACGTAGTATCTACGGAACTCTCTCCTGATGTCGTGGTCGGAGACCGCGGTCTCGTGTTCCGAGTGTGCGGGCTGGTCCCAATTCTTGGTCCGAAATATCTCGGTGATGTTGGCCTTCCACCTACGGGTCTTTAGTTGCGCGAAGAATTCTTTGGAGTGCAGGTCTTCCTGTCGGAGCTGGCGGTGTAGTGGTCGGTCCTTTAATGGGATCCTGCTGCGGATTTCCGCTATCTCTCTCTGGACTTGTGCTAGTTCCTCTGTTAGCTTCCCGTTCGGCCCTTGCTTCGCGAGCTGGATATTCAACCTCGCGGCTTTCAGTTCTAGGTCGGATTGTATCGTGGGTTTCGCTCTGGCTGCCGTTTCCTCCCTCAGGAGTGTGGCTACGTGGTGTTTAGTGTCCTCCCACACAGTTTCCGGGTCTTCCCCTTCGTTCATTTTGCGCATGGCCCTCTGCAAGAGTATTTCTATCGTCCGCGTCGTTCCTTTTTCGTGTATAATCTCTAGGTCTATCGGGGCGTCGAAACTGCGTCCGGGCTTGTAGCCCGGCGTCTCGAACGCTGCGAGGACTGGGAGGTGGTCCGACGTGGCTCTTCCCGAGAATAGATCCGGGCTTGGCCCGTGTTTCTGCCATTGAAAGGCATCTGTGTCTTTGCTGTGGTATATTCTGTCGATTCGCGTGTGAATCGTGGCCGCCATTCTTGTGTAGCCCACGCTCGGGTCTAAGCCCATCGTGTGGTGCACGTCCCGGAGTCGGTGGCTTCTCGCCGCCGCCTTCCATTTCTCCCCGTGCGCGTTGTGGTATGTCGCTTCCCCCATTTTCCGGGTGTCTTTTTGGCTGTCCTCTACGCAGTTGAAGTCGCCCCCGATTAAGGTCGGGGTTGCATCGTGCGTTTTAAACTCCCGTTTTAGTTTCGCGATTTGCCCTTCTCGGGGGCCGGGTGTAGCGCTAAGGTATACAGATATCACACGATATTTTGTCTCGTCAATGTTTATTTCTATTGATACGCATCTACCTTTGATTATGGTCTCTAGTGTGTCCGGTCTGACGGTTATTCTCCCGGTTGCGTCTCTTATCGCCACAGCGACGCCGCTGGCAGGGTCCCTCAGCTCTCCTGGGGCGGCAAACCACGACCATCCTAGTAGGGCGGCCGTTCTATGGGCCCGGAGGTGTGTCCCATCCTCGTATGCATGCAACTCTTGTAGCAGCAGTATGTCTATCTTTGCCTTTCGCGCTTGCGACAGCACTGCGGCCAACTTGCCGCCTTTAGTGCCGTTCAGGTTATAAGTCGCGATCTTGATGGGTCCTTCACCTGGGTACCCGAGTGTGGAGTCAAAGGTGAGTCGGGGGCGCGGGGGAGTCCTCCCCTTTGTCGTGTGTCGCGGTCGTAATCCCCTCGCGAGTGTAGAGGGGCGTGCGAGGGCGCGGGCGCACTCTGGGTGAAGGAAGAGGCAAGCCGGGCCGTTCAGGCAAACGCCCGGAATCTTTTTGTGTGGGTGTAGTCGACAACGGATGGTGCACTTGTTGTCAATCCATGCGCCTGGAACTTCGTGGGAAAGGTTGCAGCGGATACCCCGCTTGTTCCTGAGGCACAGTCCCTGGGAAAAGCGCGAGCATTGCTTGGGCGGGCCTTTGCCAAGTGCTTCATGCGCCGTCTTGGGGCGAGGGTTGAGTTTGAAGGCCTCGGTGCGCTCGCGGCGCTTAGCCGCTTCTTGTTCGCACACGCAGAAGCGGTGCGTGAATGGTAGACCCTGTGCGGTCTCTGGGCGCCAGCCTTTACAGCCACGAAGGCTGCCGTGAATCATCAGCTTGTGCGGGGATTGGATCGTCGCCGGCATGCTTAGCGTTTTGCATGCCCTGACCCCGTAGTTGACCGGAATCACAGTGTTATCGACATTGACGATTAGTTTGCGGGGGAAGCTTCCGTCCATAAAGGATCCTTGGCCCGCCGAGACGTATAGGTGCCAGCGGGTGGAGTAGGCTGCCTTGGACACGAAAGTGCCCGCACCTCCCTCGAGCTTCATTCGCTCGCGGTTGCCTTTCAGGAATGTCAGTCCCTCCTTTTCGACCGCCTTGATTAGCGCGCCTAAAGTGAGTTGCTTAGCTTGAGCGAGGCCATCAGCTTCGACGACCAGGTGTGCTGCCACGTCCTGGAGAGCGTTGTAGAGTGACTTTCGCGAGGTGGCGCCTCGCTTGTTGATCTTTTCCTCGATTGATACGATCTTGATGCGTACGGTGATGTCGGTCTGGTTCACGCGAAGGGTGGTGGTTTCGCCATACCTTTCTTGGAATTGTTGTGCGCAGTCTTCATTGACGGCTACGTGCCAGGGGCCTGCGATGGACCGTGCCCAGAAGTCTGGCTCTGGATCGACTCCCTCTAGCTCGAGGAGCAGTTCAACTATCGCGGCGTAGACGGTCGTGTCCAGAAAGGTGTAGTCCCCCTCTTGGTGGAAGGAGAGGTCGAAATTTGCGTCTGTGTCTACGTCCTCTTGCTCTCCATCTGACGCTAGCTCCTGCGTCAGGGGAATGTGGGTCGGCCATGAGTATGAGTTTGGTGCTTGGTGGCGGGCTGGTTGTTGGTGGTCGGTTCCCAGTCCCTCTTTCAGAGGGGCCCTGGTTGTGTTGTGTTGGGGCTCCAGTTGTGACATTCTTCTGTTGTAGTACGTATGCAGGGTGGGGTGTTGGTTGTGCCCATAAGGGCCACCCGGTCTCGGGCCGCGCCGCCAGGGCGGCGCGACCGTCACCAGGGTGGGAGGAGCCTCTGCCATGAGGCATGCCCAATGGTTGCTTTGTGCGTCTTGTCTGCTGTGTCTGTCCTGCTGTCTGCAGTCTGCTGTCCCCCATGGGGGGGACCAGCATGGCTGCTTAGGGTGGTGCGGCCGGGGCCACGGGCCGTGTGGCGCGACGCGAGTCGCACGCACCTGCTCGGCCTCCGCGGGTGGACGCGGTCGCTTCGCCAGCGACTGCTCCATGGGTACTGGAGGGGCGCCCTCGGCGGGGGGCCCGAAAGAGAGGGGAGTCGCGCCGGCGCGCTCCATGGCGACCAAGTATAAACTTAGTTGTAGTGGTAGTGGTATAGGCGATGGCGACGCGATCGTGTGCGAATGCGAGTCACTAGTACTAGTAGCATAGCGGACACCTTCAAGAGTGTTTTTTTTGTATTACCTCACGTAAATGCGAGATACAACTCCCTGTCATTGTCCTCTCGCACCGCTCTCTCATATGTGGACAGCGGCCGCGGCGCCGTAGACAAAGCCCATCATCTAGCTAAGGGTGTGCCCGTGGCGCCGAGTTCGAGGACCACACCGCGTTTGCGTGCCTTCATAAGTGGAGGTACAACGACTTGAAGGGACAAAAAGTTCAGGACCCAACGGAAAGATCTGACCACATGGAAGGTTTTGCGGTAGCTCGGCCGTTCCTTATACCGCCGCCATTCACACTGATCAGGTGCCGCCAACACACTTGGGCTGAGTTGCACAAGTAAATCGAGTTGGTATACGCATCGGCAGCTCTCACAAATCGTCTGAAAGCATGAGCGATTAGTCGTCAAGCGCACATATCACACTACTCTGAAAAGATTCATGCTGTACGACACGACCGACGAGCCACGTGATGCACATTCATACCGGCTACGCTGCTACGGGTTCGATTTTCGTATCGTCTGGGACGTCGAGAGAGAAGGCAATCGTAATTCACTCTTCACAATCAATTTTGTGAGGCAGATGACGATATGCTTGTGGCAACCCTCGTTGGAATAATAAACTAATGCGATGAAGAAAGCGCTATCACTTTGCAATAGCTGTTGTGAATGATCTACTCGAGAGCCACTTCAAGAGATGGGCAGATGCGTGTTACAAGCGCGCGGGTGCAAATGGTGTCCGTTCCAAGGGACC
Organism: Isochrysis galbana; assembly: GCA_018136815.1. Lineage (NCBI taxonomy): Eukaryota > Haptophyta > Isochrysidales > Isochrysidaceae > Isochrysis > Isochrysis galbana. Next base: position 266,578 of record CM030941.1, on the reverse strand, counting down.
GAGTCCTGTCGGACGTCTCGCGTAGAGCATGCAAGCATCGGGTTGGGCGGATGCACTACGCGAGTAGAGCATCCCTGTAGCCAAACGTTGTCTCCAGTAGAACCTTATTCGCAGCGGCGGATGGATCGGAGGCAAGATGCCGCCCCCATAGGGAGGGACAGGGCTGGCATGGTGGCAAATGTAGCCCAATTTACTACTCATGCGGCTCACGAGAGTGCGGCGATCACCATCCCTAGCGTCTCGATGGTCTCGCGCAACTTTGCGCGGCGCGTGGCGCTGCTGGCACCGTTCGACGTGCGCTCAGCTCGGCGAAGTTCCTCCTCTGCCTCCTCCACCGCAGTTCGTCCGGCGAAGTTTCGGGCAGTGTGTGAGGCGCCAGCCTCAACCATCCGTGCAGCCACTTCGACGAAGCCTTCACGTGCAAGGCTGTGCAATGGCGTGAGGCCCTCATACGGCTCCACGGCGTCGAGCGAGGCGCGATACTATGAGGATAATGATGGGGGTGGGGAGGAACGGGGATGGGTGCATTAGAGCAGGTCGGAGCGGGAAGCGCCACGCTGTTTTGGTTTGTCGACGAGCTCATGGCGACTTGGAAGGAAACGTGCATGGATACGGCTACTGGTAGCTTCCAAAAGGCGGCACACCTTGATAAGCAGCTCCAGAGTGATCATTCGATCCTGCGCATCGTCACACAAGCGCAAAAGGTGCAGAGAGCTCTCACCATCGCCGGTGGTCTCGTTGACGAGATCCGGGTGCATGTGTAGCAAGATACGGACGACATCATGAGCGCCATTAGCAACCGCATTGTGCAAGGGAAGATACCTGATTAGGGAACGCAGGGGGCATTGGCGAGAGGTTAGGGAAGCCGGCATCGTCCCACGTCCAACGCCGGCCCCCGCTGTGGGCCAAAAGTTGCACCAAGCCTACTATTAGAGCAGATGACGCATAGCCCAAGCGATGATCAGTCTCCCATGGGCCGGGCTGAGCGCACCATTTTTCCAAACCGTCGTCGCGTCTTGGATCTGCGCCATGCTCAAGCAGAAGTTGTACGAGCTCGGGGGCGGGCGCGCCGATGACGTCGGTCCACGTCGCGACGTAATTCAGAAGAGTAACATCTTGAGAGGGCTGCGTGAAGCGCCATTCGGGGCCCACATCCCAGCCATACAACTCCTTGTAAGTAGCGTCGACGTGCCCACCCTGCTCGAGGTATGCCCGAACCTGTAGAAAGCATTTCAAGGATGCAGCGCTTTAGCGAGCCATAGCCGCGCGCATAATGCGGCCAGGGGATGCATTTGACATTGTCTTTGTCTAAGCTATCTCAGGCGTTCACAGTCGTGTGCATAGCATGAATGATGCCATTCCGTCAGTAGACCAAGTTTACACCACGAGGGAGCTTCTGCGGGGAAACACTTGCGCACCTCATCTACATCGCCCGACATGCATGCGATGAAGACGGCGGAGGTGATGGGGGCGGATCCCATCCGTGCCGGGTGATGGACATGCGGCGCGGCGGGGAAGCCGCCCGTGAGTGAAGCTTCGGCAAGGTATGCATCCTGCGTGGGCCAGGTGTGCGTCCAGTCGAGACTGGCTAGACAAGATTCCCGCACGAGCCACTCAGGTGGCGCCGTCACATTCGTGATCGTGTGATCTCGACGACGCTTTGCCCAGGTCTTTTCCAAGTACATAGATAGCAAAAGCATCTGATACGGGCACACACCTGCAGGTCGACACCACCAAATTGCGATGCAAGTGAGGTCTCGCTCGACCCTTCCGGAGCAACAAATAACTGCTGAGGCGGCAAGTCGCGACCTCCTTGGGCATGCTCAAGCCTAATCTTGTCGACGGCAATACGCAGTTGGGCTATATGCGGATGCTCCAGTGTGAAAGTGGAGGCGTCGGCGGCAGTCGCGCCAAGGAAGGGCATTGCAGATGGATCGCCCTGGCGGTGAGCAATGCCCCATTTCAAAGGCGCAGGGAGAGGGATCTCCAGCGCTTTCAGAAGGAACCACTGCAAGGACGCGTCGGGATGCATCTGTACGAGGATAAAAGGGTCAACCATGTGAACTTTTGAGACGCGCGCCTGAGTGTTCTAGTCTACAACATGAAGCGCTCAAGACGCATGTTAGCCAAGGGTAACATGCGCCGGGAGAGCCAAGGGACCAGGAGAGCCAAGGGATCAGGAGAGCAACGGCTTTAGCACATTAGTCAAGGGTACAGAGAAGTAGGAATCTGTGAGTGAACCGCTAGCGACTTACATGGAATGCTCGGACGTCCAAAGTGTTGGCTATGGCTTTGAGCGCAGGGAGCAGCGGTATTAAGGCCGGACATAGCGACACGAGAGGCTTCGGGGAGCTGCAGACCTGGGGAGCGATTGACATACGCGGGAGGGTGCAAGAGAGATATGACGAAAAACAAGATTTTGGCAAGGTCGAGTCGATCCACGCCATTGTGGTGTGCTGTGGGAAAGCAGAATCGCCCCGAGCGCCTATGCAATGGGCACGGCACCAAACACGGGACAAGATCAAGCCTCATGAACGATGATTCACCTCGCAAGCGTCAGTATATGCCCGATTCAGACAAGTGCACTCGATGCAGGGCCACTCCTTGACGGCCGAGTTGTGCTGTTGCCATCTCTGCTGCGCAACCGATAGCGAGCATCGATGAGGTCCAACAGCGGAGCCGAGCATCTCCTACAACAAAGTAGCAGGTTGGAGGGGTGCGGATGGGCGCCGGAATACGAGCGTGTCAGCATAGTAGCACCGGTAATTCGGGTATAGCAAGCACGGCACCAATCGCAATGCAATAGTAGCGCGAGATGGTGCGGCTTGTGAGCTCTTCTCACTTCGAGCGTCATGACCCACAGAATGAGGACTTCGGCAGCATCGCCATCTTTGGCACCGAAATCGAAAGATCGTGACGGGGTGTGTAGAGAAAACCTGCGTGCGCACGGGGCGTGGGCTGCTCCGATTCGCGTGCACGAGAACCAAAGACGCGGTGCCTGGCCTCACCAATTGTACGCTGGGATGTCCATTGCTCCGGAAGAGTATAGCTTTTGCAAGCCCTTCGTCTCCAGGCCGACCGAAATGCGCACTACGTCTGACAAAGTCACCGTCTTCTTGCCACTCTCCCAACATATCTATGGTGAGCCGAGCGTGTGTGAGTCCAGGGCAAAGCTGCGAGCACTACGGGCGTCGTGAACATCGGGCTAGGCGCGTAGTGCATCGACTGATGCTGCCACGTGAGTGTACAGCTGCGCGGGCCGGCAAAGCGTCAAATCAACGATCCGCCGCTGCTCCGCACACCTGCTTGCAGTCTTCACTGAGGCAGACAATCTTCTCCGTCACCTTGCTCCTCGTGAACATGCCTTCCGCAACCTTGAGCAAAGGCGTTCCCCGCTTTAGTTTATCTACCCTCGCACTCATAGGCCTGCACGGAACACCGCCCTCGCCCTCGGCTGGTTGCCACACTGTCGGGCCACTGGCGATAAGAGAAGAACTCGAGCTGCCGCTCACCAAAGCCATAGAGGCGAACGAACCGGGCGGGGGCTGGCATTGCGCGGCAGCAACCGGTGTAGAAGGCACCGTGACGGCGGCCGCCGCCTCGGACTCAACCTCCGCTAGGACACGCTTAGCGTCGTCAGCAGCCGCCGTGAATTCTACGGTCCGCGTGCGTGCGTCAGCGGAGTCCGCACGCGAGATGGCATGTCGCAGGGCGTGTGGGTCGCGCATCTGAATCGCTTGCTGAAGGGTGCCAAGAAGCTTAGCAGCCTCCTGCAGCACGTTGTGGCGCACGTTGGCGGAATCCACAGCACTGCCCGTGAGGCCAATCTCGGAGGCGGAGGCAAGGAGAGTGGTGAGCGTATGCAGGTCGCCTGACGCAGCCGCTGCGGCAAGCTGGGTTTCGAGCTCTGCCTTCTTGGCCAAGCCGGCAAGGCGACGCTGGGCGGCTTGGACTTGACCGGAGTGGAGACCGCACTTATCGGCGAGTGCGAGAGCCGCCTCTAACTTCTTTGTGTCGTTTGCAGAAAGAGCTTCGGCAAGTGCCGCAGCGGCCGCCGCCTAGGGGACGGTTGAGAGTGAAGTTGGGGTGGGGCTGGGATCAGCCGATGAAGTGTGACCAACAGTGGTCGCGCGATTGGCGAATCCCAACAGGGAGCGCGTGCGTTGGGTGCCCCCTGCGACAGGCGGGTGGTCTTTGCCACCTGAGCTTGAAGAGTAGCGAGGAGCGATTTGGCATCGGCGACGACTTGGCCGGAGAGGCCGATCGTGGTGGCGGCTTTGATGGCCTCGCCCAAGCGCACGAGGTCTCGCTCCTCAATCGCATCCTTGAGAGCCTGCGCCGCGCGTTCCTCCTCGCGGAGACGAGTGAGGAGAGCGCGCGCCTCGTCGACAAGCTTGCCGACCATGCGGACCTCGACAGCTATGGAGATATGGGATGCGGATGGGTGGCTCAATCAGTTGGACGGCAATGGGGTGAAATCACGGGTGATGTAGAGGAGTGGGGTGAAATGGGTAAATTTGGGGTGGAGGGAACTGCTTAGGCACCGCCCCAAAGTGGCCACGCCCGTTGGGGAACCAAAGGGCTGAGGGCGTTGTTGAAAGAGGAGCGATGGGCGGGGGGAAGGGGCGGGGGCTGTGGTGCCGTCGCACCTGCGGCAACAGCCTTGTCGAGCAGGGCGAGGTCTTTCGCCTGGATAGCTTGTGTGAGTTGCTGGGTTATGACACGCTTCATGTGCGACTCACGAGCAATCTGAGCGCAAAGGCAAGCATCAGCGGTATGTGAGATACGGGTGGCTGGAGGACGATGGCGGCTACGGTTGATGACTCGCACCAGGCACAAGGATTGTGCCCTGGCCCACCCGACCTTCAATAGCCCCCCCACCCCCAATCCCTCGCCGCGCTCGCCCACCCACACAACTGTGGCCCTTGTGCCTTCACTCCCCAATTCCGACAAGTCGAGACACTGACCTCTAGCTGTTGCTGATGGGACGCCTTGAGAAAGAGCTTGGAAGTGCCCAGTGCCCAGCCTTCAGCCTCGAACATCGTATTGCAGGCGAGTGCGGCTAGGAGCTCGACGACGTCACGCTTGGAGCCTGCGGCAGGAGAAGCACAGCCCAAGTGCCTGTGCCAACGGAGCGGGCGAAAGGATGGACATCATCGAGTACGTCACGCGAGGGCGCATGAAACCCGTGCGGCAAACCACGAGGCTGGTTTAGGCGGGTGAAGCGTCCTCGGACTTATCGACAAGCATCACCCTCCACACCCTTGCCGGGTATCGCGAGCGTGGAAGCTGGGCCCATCCGGGGTGCGCGTCAGCTAAGACCTACCTGGAGAAGAAAGGTGTTATCATGGTGGCATCCGCGGAGGCACCCTCGAGAAGATAGCCGTATCTGCCCAAAAATTGGTCGAAACCGTAGCGATGCGCGTAGCCTTGCTTGCGCGCCTTGACAACGTGGACCATGCCCATCTGTAGGCGGTACTCAGGGGTAGGGGAGCCTTGTCATGGCCGGAGGCTGGGGCCCAACGACACCGTGTGGGAGCAAGGGATTGAGCACGAGTAGCTCGTCGCACCGCTCTGCACCACGAGGAGGGGAGCTGGGCTTGAGAAGTGCACCTGCCGGAGCTGCCTCATCACGTACGCTCCATCGAAATTGTTGGGCTCGAGGGCATAATTCGGCTTGACGCAACGGACAAAGTGTGGGGAGCACAGCTTGAGCATCGCCATCAGCTGGTCGAGCGAGTCTTGGAACTGCCGTCCAATAGCTGCTACGCGCCGTGCCCCGGCGCCACCCGAGCGAGCACGAGCGCCGCCGCCACCACCGCGGTGCGCGAAGCTCATGGTGCGGCTCACGGAGCGTTCCCCGGCCGCACCGCCGCCGGCACACGCACTCTCTTCGCCGCCAAAGAAGCCCTTGACAAGGGCCATCTTGGAGGTGGACAAGAGCTGCGACAGCTCGGCAGGCAGCGCATCCCGACTCTTGTCGACGAATCCAAGAATCTGATAGTCGACGTCGCCTGCGTAGTGCGAGACGATGAAACCCTCGCCGCGAGCGCGGGGGAGTGCCTTGAAGGAGGCAGAGGAGCGATGGCGCTCCTACGAACGCACAGGGGAAGGGACCGAGTGCCAAAAGGGCGTCTGGGGCTGGGGAGGCAGTGCAGCAGGGTGTGGCGGCTGTGGAGCACGTGCGCAGCACTAGGCGCATACCTGCATCTTGGAGAGCAGGTTAGCGTCCGAGGAGTTAGGTACCATTACCTCCTCGTTGATAAGCGACATGAGACCCGTGGGCTTCATTTCGAGAAGCGCCATCACCTACGCGCAGATCGGAGTGCGGGCTAAGTCCGAACATCATGCTAGCCAAACCACGCGCGCCGCTAGCCCCGCCCTGGCGCATTGCTGGCCGGGGCCTCACCTCAGAGTTGTCAGCGAAGGCGAGCTGAGGGCAGGCAACGCCCTCGGCGCGGCACTCCTCCTCCTCCATCTTGAAGATGTATATGTTGAAATGCTGCTGCAGCTTCTCGTTGGCGAAGTTGATAAGCAGCTGCTCGAGCGAGTTGCGAACAAAGGCCTGAGCACGAAAAAAGGGGTGTGGTTGGGTTGGGGAGGCGTACGAGCTAGCGATGCTGCGCAAACGAGGCGATGGGGGCGCGGGCAGGGCGACGTGCCTCGAAGCCAAAGATGTCCAGCAGGCCGATAATGCGCCGAGCGTCGGCGCCCCCACCGCCGCCGGGGTTCATTTTATCGTTTATCTTTGCAAGCATCCAGTCAAAGAGCGAACCGTATAGAGCCTTTGCCAGCGAGTCGCGCGCAACGGCAGCCTTATCCGGCGGTTGCGGCACCTATGCAGCGAGACAACGGCATGAATAAGCGGTCAAGTAGTCGACCGGCTCCCCGCGAGAGCTTCGTGCTGGCTGGCGTGTGCCCGCCCGTCTGCGCGTGCGCGCCCTTGGCTAACGGCTCTTCAAGCGAGGCGCTCCGCGCGCATGCTCAAAGGCCGCATAGTGTCGTCACTCGCGGCATGACTCGGAATCCGTGGCGCTCAGATGAATATCCTTCGGGCTCACCTGGATGACTGGGAACTTGCCGACTGACTTCACGGTTAGGGCTCTCTCCAACGCCTCGGGCTCGATCTCGAGCAGTGCGGCGACCGCTTCGAGCGAGGGAAAGGTGGACGGCAGGACGCGCGAACCGTCGTCCTGTTCGGTGTGGGCGGCTCGCAGGGAGAGTGAGGGAAGGCCGACGGTGCGCGGGTGCAGGGCCATCTAATGCGCGCGTCAACTTACGGAGAGGGCACGGGCGCAGGGCAATGCACCTGCGCGGCGATCTGTACGGCATCGAAGCCGATGTTGCCCAGGTTGAGCACGGCAGCAAGAATGCGCTGCATGGACGAGACCTCCTGTTGGCCCAGCTGGAACACACCAAAAGCAGTGGCCGTCGCCTTCCAGTCAGAGGCGTCATCGATGCCTGCAACCTTCAGCTTAGTCGAAGCGCCGAGATACTTGATAGACGAGCTGCGGTGCATGGGGGGCCGCGCGTCGAGCGGCCGACTTACCCCGACCCCCCAACCCCCTTGCTATCTGCCTCGTCCCTGCGGCGGAGCCGAGTTGAGGACCTTGAACCCTTCTCCCCGCCATCCACCCAAGCCGACTCACCTGTCGGGCAGCCGGAGCACTGCTTTCTCCTTGGCGCTGAGCCCGGCGCATAGCTGATAAAGCACGTGGTATGAGCGCTCTCCCTCCGTGTGCTCTACCACCCTGGACTTCTCAAGCAGGTACGATGTAGATTTGGCCGATCTAATCTGGCCGGAGGCATCAAAGTGGATCTCAGTCCACTTGCCGAAGCGTGACGAGTTGTTATTACGGATCGTCTTGGCGTTGCCGAAGGCTTCGAGGATGGGGTTCGCCTCGAGAATGCAGCGTTCGATGAACTCCGCTTTGGACGAGGCCGAGTGGACAGAGGAGGAGCGCGCAACAATGTACTTAACGCACGCCTTGGCGGCTTCCGTCTTGCCGGCGCCCGACTCGCCTGAGATGAGGATTGCCTGCTGCTGCTGCTCGTTGAGCATCCCGCGAAAGGCCATCTCGGAAAGCACATAAACATGAGGCGGCAACTCAGGCAGGGACTTGGCATCCGCCTCCTGCGGAGTGCGACAGCCAGGAAGCGGTGGGGTTGGGGGGGATGAAAACAGCGTTGGGTTGTTAGAGGGAAAGGGCACAGGTGGCGAGTGCCAGACAGCTTGCCCGATCGCACATGAGCATTCGCTCGTGTGCACCGCTGCTCTCTCGCCCCAACTTGCCGTCGTGCGCGCCCTTACCCCATAGCCTGCCCTTCTCGCCCTTGCTGCCTTGTCCTGTGCCCTCTTCCTTCTGCTTTCCACGCCCAGTCAACTAGCTGCCCACTACACGATCGACAACATTTTCATCCCCCCAACCCCCATCCTCTTCCGCGTCTGCCTCCCCGCCCTCTCGTGGCACTTCCCCTTGTCATTCCATGCGATCGCAACCCCACTCCTGAATCTCCTGTGCTCTGTCTTCCCTCCCCTGCTCCCCCGCCCGCCCCCGCTCCCCCAAACCTCTCCTTCACCTATCACTTCTCCATCTCCACCCACGCGTGCATTTCGCTTCTTTTCCGTTCCCCTCACCATCAAAATATTCCTCTCCTTCTTGTACAATGTCCGCTCTCGTTCCCGCTCCCGTTCCGCTCCGCTCGTCTTCACACCCCTCCCCTCCCCTTGTTCTTCACCTGGCACTCCGCCATGGCTTCTTTTGTGTAGACCCCCCCCAGCGGCTTGAAGGGGTTCACCGAGAGGAGGATGGCGCCCGCGGCGGAGTAGATCTGATCTTTGCCGTACCTCACCCTCAGGTTGTGCAGCAGCGCACCCTCCGTCAGGTTGGCGAACTTCACCATGTCCGGAGCCCCCTTTAACGATAGCGGGTCAGCTTCACACACATGGCACAGCTGATCAGGAGGGATCTCGAGCGACCTGGTGGGCTGTGCGAGGGTGTGGACCTTGAGGATGGCGGAGGCTCCCATCCCCGTGCATGACTCCACTACGCACGGCTCGTAGGCTGCGTGGGGGGAAGGTAGGAAGAGAGTTTGCCCCGGGGCGAATTGGGCGGCCTCCATCGCGAGGGGAAGCTGACGGCGGGGTGGAGAACCAACTGGGAAGATGAAGAAGAGGATTGTTTAGGTGAGTGTTGGAGGAGTCCGTAGGCCGCCGCGGTCAGAGGGCTGTGGGGCGGGGGGGGGCGGGCCGCCGGGGGGGAAGGGGATGATGTTTTGGGCGGGGGGGGGGGGGGGGGGAGAGAGAGAGGGAGAGAGAGAGAGAGAGAGAGAGAGAGAGAGCGAGAGAGAAAAAGAGAGAGTTCTTTTAAGTGGAAGAAGGCGAGTCGGAGACCAGAGCTCTAGTTGGAAGGTCAGAATACTTCCGAGGCAAGAGGAGAGAGAGTGAGAGGCCGGAGGAAGAGAAGAAAGAAGCGCAGGCGAGTGGAAGAAGTGGAGCGCGAGAGGGGGAGCGGGGCGGGGAGGAGAGAGAGAGGGGGGGGGGGGAGGAGATAGAGAGAGGGGGGGGGGAGGAGGAGAGAGAGAGAGAGGGGGGGAGGAGAGAGAGAGGGGGGGGGGGAGGGAGGGGGGAGGAGAGAGAGGGGGGGGGGGAGGAGAGAGAGTGGGGGGGGGAGGAGAGAGAGAGAGAGGGGGGGGGGGGAGGGGGGGAGAGTAGGGGAAAGGCCCCCCCCCCCCCCCCCCCCCCCCCCCCCCCCCCCCCCCCCGCGAGAGAGAGAGAGAGGAGAGAGAAGGGGGAAGGAAGCATCGCTCTACTCTACTCTAGAGAGCAGAGGAGAGAGCTTCGTAGAGAGAGCCTTTTGTTTTTTAAACGTTTGAACTCTCTACTGCCGGAGCATGCACATGGCGGCTTCAAATCTATCGATCTATATTTAGGAATTGCTTGCCAGCGCCTTGACGGGTGGGCATGTGGTCATGCGGTGCTGGGGGATCCTCAGGGACATCCTTCCCCACATTCCCACACATATACCACGTAGTATGTCGAGGTTCTAGTACGTAATTATGGTGAAAATAGGCCCAGGGGCGAAGCAGAAGCAGCCATTTGCATGCTTCATGCTTCACTTTAACAATTTCACGTGAGAAAGTGGTGTTAGAGTGTTAGAGTTCGTTTACCACGTCGCAGAACGGTCCACCTTTTCCCTGTGTGTTGTTGTTCCCCCGACACGCGGCGCCGCGCCGCAGGCGCAGGGGCTTTGGCTAGAGGCCACCGCGTGGGCAGAGGACCCGTCCATGGAGGTGGAGGAGGAGGCACTTCGGACTTCGCCGAGGAGCCCGAAAGTGGGCTTCCATCGGACGACGACGACAACTGCGACCTCCTCATCCAGGCCGAAGACATGGTCGAGGAGGAGGACTACGCTTCCGACAAGGAGGGAGAGGAGGGCGACGAGATGGAAGAGGAGGAGGAGGAGGAGAGGGAGGAAGACAAGGAGACCAATGCAGAGAACGTCCCCTCGGCCGGGGAGTGTCCTCCGCAGGGCGTATGGGTTCACGTTGACACGCCCTCGAGGGCCCATTACAGTAGCTTGGGCAAGGTGTTAACCCATCTGGCCTCTTACAAGTGTTGACGCAGGGCACAACAAGTGTTGACACGGTGTTGACGCACTTCCACTTGCCACTTGTCAGCTTGTCAGCAGTGCTGTAGTATTTAATTTTTAACAAATTTTTATGGGTCGCGGCGCGGCAAAGGAACAGGACTAGCGCTCACTCAAGACAGGACTCCCTGCCGCGGCAAGCGCAAGCACCCTTCCCCCTTATGCCACCCAGCTCCTCACTAGCTTTCTAGCTGCGCTAGCCGGAGCGCCCCTCCCTCCACACTCAGACAGCCCCCTACGCCCTCCTCCCGGTCGTCATCGCCTTGTCGCTCACATTTGGGCTCGTGCCCCGCGATAGCTCTTGTAACTGCTAATTTGGTTTTTTTTGCTCCGCGCGCCTCGCCCCCCCCCAAATATCCGGCATATATCCGGGAGCTATCTATTTTGGCAGATCTGCCCAAATATCCAAAAAGATATCCGGGATATCCTGGCCTGGGCCTACCCCCCCCTCCGCTGTTCCCCCCCCCCTCCGCAGATTTCCCCCCCCCCCCCTCTGCCGTTCCCCCCCCCGCACGCCGAGACGGCGGTTCTCTTCCGCGTCCGCGCGTTGAGACCCCATGCCGCCGTCCCAAAGTATCCCTTCGTCCTCGTCGTCTCGTCGTCGACTCCGGCGGCCAGAGGTTTCACATTTGGGGGCCGATGCCTTCTCGCCCCATCTCGCGTGTCAACCCTGTTCTTGGCGTCCATTCCGTCGAAATCGTCGAGGATATTAACTTCTTAATAGTCTCACCGCACACGCGGCCGTGGACCCTCTACTTTCTACTCACGCAGCAAAACTTTCTACACCCCCAATCCGCCGGCCCTTTCCCCCCCGCCATCAGGCGACTCCCCCCGTGCACTACTAGGGGGATAGGGGAAAAGGGCTTAGATATGGTCGGTGGCCCGCGCCCCCCCCCCCGGTGATCCGTTCTCCCCTTCTCCTCCTATGCCTACCGGGCTGGCGGCGTCCTAAGTCCCGACTTCTCCTGTAAACAGGTGCGGGACTTACATATTTTTCGGGGGGCGGAGCTCTCGCTCCGCCCACCCCCTTCTCCGCGCTCCCTCTCCTCTCTCCTGCGGCACGCGCGATGGCGTGCCTGCGCCAGGCCAGCAGCTGCTTGCTGGCGACCCCTGGAGGCTCCTGGAGGCCAGCTCAGGGGGCAGAGGAGGCTAGGGCTGGGCCCTGGCCTCCCCTGCCTCTCCCTCGCTGGCGTTCCTGAGCCTCTGGGGCCCCCAATCTGCACCTGTCTGCCTGTCGAACAGGGGGGGAGGGGGGATTGAAGCGATGGGCTGGCCACGAGGGGCCAGAACGAGCGATCCAGGCGTGCCTGTCAGTGGGAGAGTGGGTCAGCAGGGCAGTGGCCTCCTGGCAAGCCATCAGGCATGCCAGGAGGATGGGTGGTTCCTCCCCCACGGCAGGGGAGGAGTGGAGAGAGAGGGGGCTGGATGAGCGCTTCGTTGTAACGAGACTGCCAACGTTCACGCTCTGCTTCTACTGCAACTAGGCGCGCTTCCATTCGAGCTTGAAGCTCACGTAGATTGTGCTCGCGCAGATTATCTACATTTGTCCGCTCATGCTGCTGGATGAGCGCTTCGTTGTAACGAGACTGCCAACGTTCACGCTCTGCCTCTACTGCAACTAGGCGCGCTTGCATCCGAGCTTGAAGCTCACTCAGATTGTGCTCACGCAGATGATCTGCGTTCGTCCGCTCTTGCTGCTGGATGAGCGCTTCGTTGTAACGAGACCGCCAGCGTTCACGCTCTCCCTCTACTTCAGCCAGGAGTTCTTGCACCCGAGCTGGAAGGTTCTGCTCCTCATTCTGCTGCATGACCGGCTCGCCTGGACGAAGTCGCCGATAAAACGCTACTGCAGCACTCACCATGGTCCACACGAGCATTGCCACTGGCATGGCATGCCTGCCAGCGCTAAATGAAAATTGCTGCTCCTCAATTGTCTTCTCGTACTGAGCCCTCTCGTCAGAATGGTACGAATCGAGCTTACAAGCGCAGTCGCTGCTAGCGATTGGATCCGTTGGCGGCAGCTGTGAAAACAATGTAGACGCAGCTGTCTTGAAGACTGAACGAGGCGCACTCTGAAAATGGGCGAGGGTAGCATCAAGGACCTCTTCTGTGCGATTCGTGAGCTGAGAAAGAAATACATCGAGGCGTGTTGTCGAACGTGTTGTGGATTCCCATGTAGGAAGAATGCGAACCATGCTTGTCGCGCCAATCGTGGCGGGAATCCAGCTCGTCGAACCAAATCGTTGTGCCTCCGCCCATGAAGGAAGCATTGATGAAGCCTTCACTGCGCCGTCGGTCATCCATTCAACACGAGCAGCAGCCGATTGTCGCCATTGAGAGAAGCTCTGTGGAAAGTGGATCAGCGGGGCGGATGTGTCCACCTTCGAGTTGATGGATGTGCTGAGTGGCGGCGAATCGCTCATCAGGCCGACTCCAATCAATATTGAGAGCATACCGACGATACCACCGCCGGCCGCCTGGAGCACCATTTTCCCTTCCTGGCCCCGTGGACTCGAGGGAGAATCACGTATTATCTCACCCGGATTTCTCTTCTCCGTCACCTGGACACGGTCAAAAAAACCAAGCAGTTTTTCGATTTTGTAGACATGTACACTCCAGGTCCAGAGATTTTCCCTATCGTTCTCTGTCTCGCCTTCCCGGTCTCTCCCTCCCTAAAAACTAAAAATAATCAAACAGCTTTGCGGTTGTTTCTGTGGACCAAGTCTAGAGAATGTTCCCCATTGAATAGAGGGTTTTTGAGAAGGTTTCACTCGGGTTTCATTCGGGTTTCACTCCGGCTACCGAGGATAGCTGAGTGAAACCCGAGGAAGAAAGTGCAACTCGAGGTTCCTTTTTTTTTGTCACGCCCATCCTGTCTATTTAGGTATAAAATTTGTATTGACCTCTAACTTAGCCCCTACTCCACTCCAACTCGGACGATCGTCCCGCCCTTGTTGAAGAATGCAACCATGCTCACTGCTCTTGTTGAAGAACGCAACCCGAGGTCTTGTTTTTTTCACCCCCAAACGAAACAAATGATTGTAGGACTTGTCACGTTGTGTGGGCACTTTTTGTGGGTGTTTGTGTTTCGTGACGGGTTTTAGTTTGTGCCTCCCGTTGCAATATCGCCTCCGCATCAAAGGTCAGTTGCATGTTCTCCGTCTTGTAAAAGCGAAAATACTTTGTCTTCCACAGTACCAAGAGGAGAAGAATGAACAGCGCGAAGACCACCCCGACCGCGATCCCGACCCTCGTGAGGCCATCCCCCGACGCGATAAGTGTTGCGCCTGAAGCACTAACGAGAAACCAGAAGGTGATGCCACCCAAGAGACTCATCAAGCGGACGACGTCGTAGGGGCCATCGTCCCATAGCCTGTCACAGACGTAGACCCACAGACCCACATCTTACGGTATGCAAAGTAAAATTTGTTTGAGATCGCGTCATTGACATCCTTAGGATTGTGAGATCCTCGGTGAGTCGAATGCCCAGTGCTTGCGAGAGCCTCGTAGGAGGATGGCATCCATGGGTGATCATTGTCAGAAGAATGGACAGGTGACGGGTGAATAGGTCGTCAGTCACGACCATACGACAGGTGAGACGTGGATCGTGAATTTCAACGAGATATCGACCCTGCCCCAAGCCGAGTGAATGGAGTCAGACCACGTGTGGGTTTCAACATGTGAAGTGTCAAGTTGAGTCAAGTAACCTCCAGGTGACAACGAAAGGTGTTAGCAGGGATGGGGATAATTGAACGCTTTTTTTTGGTCTGTGTGTGGTGTCTTGGTGTGTGGCTCTCAGTGTGTAGTGCTCGTAAGATGATGAATGCTATCTATGTACCATGTATAGTTACTATCTACATTTCGATAAGTTGGTGGTGCGCGCGAAGCGCGGCCGCTCTGAACGCTCCTATATGCCTCCAGCGCCCAACGCGAGGTCAACTGCCGGTGCTCGGAGCCCCTCTCACAAGTGCCCATTAATGGTACAATAACGGGCAATTTTGAGCTTCTCAGAGGGCCCAAACTCAGCACATTAACAGGTTTAGTTTTGGGCTGGGTGTTAACAGGTCAGATGTCGCCCATTACCCATTCCTGGGTATTAATGGTATTAACTTGTTAACGGGCTCAACCTAGCCCTAGCCTTGGTGCGCACCTGGGTCAGAGCTGCGCCCTCTCGCGGGCGCTTCAGGTGCGCGGCGTCAAGCATGGCCTGATCGTCCGGCGTGACGGGGGTGGCGGCAGGAGGGGAGAGGAGCGGCGCGCGCTCCATGACCCTATCGTTTTAACGATAGTTTCGCACTCTGAGTAGAGCAACTTGCGCGCCTGAAGTGCTGCTGCCATGGATTTGGCTGGGATATAAAAGATCGCGATTTGCCTTCTTCTTATATTCTCTAATATATGATCTACACATACATACACATACACGTGACATAAATACCGGTGAAGCATTTATTAGGGCGGTCAAACAGGAAACCGTTGCTTTTTAACTATTACTACTACTAGTTTGTAATAAGGGTTGGGCTGCATTTTTTGACCGTGGCGCGATGCCCAATAATAGAGCTCCGGGGGGGGCTACATGACGCTACGAAAATCTTCCCCAAGAAATGGTTTCGTCGAAAACGGGCGCGCAGCGCGACCGGCATGAGTTCGAAGTTGGGCTCTCAGGGCTTCCCTGGGAGACGTCAAACGTCAAACGTCGAATGGGCTCCACGGAAGGCTGAATTCCACGAGATATCGGCGCGCGGCCCGCCCGATTGGTGTGACTGTCTGGGTGGCCCCTGTATATTTGGTGTCTCGCGGGGCCCCCCATCCGGATGGATCGTCGTAAACGGGCGCACGCACCGCGCCCGATCTCGATTTGAAGTTCGGCTTTTCGGCCTTCGCGACTGTGGCGTCTTTTGCTGTTGGTTTTTGGTTACGTTTTGTTGTGGGGTCCCAAGGGGGGGTCTTGGTCCTAATGGGCCCCGGATATGTGCTTGTTGGGTGTATAGGGAACTTTCTACCGAAAAAAATCCTCAAATTTTCTCAACCCTGAGAAGGTCATTTTCTTACCCCTAATAAATAAACGTTTGACCACCCTACATTTATATTTACTAAATCATTTACAGCATACCGACTGCTCTGCAAAGATCTTACAGTTGCAACCCGCAACCAACCTGCAGCCCACACACTTACCACACCTCGCTCGCACCGCATGCACACCTCCCCGTTGCTGCGCAAGTGCCTTTTCCGCTCGAAGCTCTCACACTCTCACTTGCTCACCCGACCGCTTCGTTTTTCCGCGGGTGACGCGGCGCGTCGCAAACGACTTCCATCATCCTGTCTTCGGGCGTCGGAGGCCTCACCTTGAATCGCAAGAGCTTGCTGTAAACGTGCAACCAGTCAAACAAGTATCGGGCCGCTTGTGCAAAGCTGAAGTGCTCTTCGGCGAGCCTCAATAACTGCTGTGCCAGTTCGGCCGCGAATTTCTTGTGTGCACGGAGCCAGTGAAGGGAGGGCACTAGATCGGACAGGTCCGGCGCAACCCAGCAGATCGTGCGTGCCGAGAGCAATCGAGGGTAGAACCACTCGACCAAGCCGTCCCAACGCTTCAGGATGGTT
Organism: Isochrysis galbana; assembly: GCA_018136815.1. Taxonomy (NCBI): domain Eukaryota; phylum Haptophyta; order Isochrysidales; family Isochrysidaceae; genus Isochrysis; species Isochrysis galbana. The sequence continues at coordinate 250,331 of CM030941.1, read as the reverse complement.
CTGTTGGCGTGCGCACGCAACGTGAACGAACTCGACCAGCCGTTGCCCGTCATGTCCAACAGGTACCGATGCTGCAGCAAGGTCGGCAGGTTGGGGCTGGCGCCTCTGTTTCCGTCTTGGTGGAAGGGCGCAAGCCACTCTCGAAATTGCCGGAGGTCGTCCCGATCTGTGGAAGATGTTTTGGGATCGGAGACCTTGCGGTCTAGTTGTGCTGGGCTCACGCCGGTGTTGAGCAATGCCGGGTATAGCTGACCCAGCTTGTGAAGCACCATACGCATCCACAAGGCGGAGCCCACCGGATCGATGCCTTCATCACCAGCTCCCCGCCATCGTCTGAACAAGGCCCTCGCGTTGAATGCTGAGCCAGCGAGCGAGTCGCCAGTAAGGCTTCCTCGAAAGTAGGCAAGATCGGAGGTGATGGCGCCTTCACTGCGATCCAGCTTATCAATGGCGGCGAACTCATCCTTCTCACATGACAGTCGGCCGATGCGGATGGTGGCAGCAGGCTTGACCAGCCCCGACATGGCCTCCACGGCTTTGCTGATCGCACTGCCGATCCCGCTGTGCTCAGAGCACGTCATGCCAAAGTGGTAGTCGGGAACCACGAATCCCGGACCGAGCGCAAAGAGTTTGGCCAGGCGTGCTAACCTCCCCACCCATGCTTTCCGGAAGGCAATTCCTTCATTGGAGCTCGCGTTGCCGAACGTGTAGTAGCCGGTGAGCGCCCCACCCGTGGGCCCATCTCCAAGGAGCAGCAGTAGCTCAACATCAGGCAGCGCCCCTGAGGTGGTGGAGGAAGCCTCACACAGCAGGCGAAGGAACATCCGAGCGCGCCCGTCTTTCCCGCCACTCGCATATACCGTACCGTTGTGGATGATCACCCGCATGCGCGGCTCCCCCGTCGCAGCCGCCAGACTTAGATCAGACCGATGTACACCTCGGTCGAGCGCCCAGCGGGGCACGAGCACTGGCATGCCGCTGCGACACTTACGGCAGTCTGGGGCGATCCTCAGGTCCGACATAACGGGATTGGGCGCTGTGCAAGGGCTATTGGCGGTACACAACACGGAGAGGGCTGCAATCAGCATAACTTCAGCTAGGATCAGAGTTCACGTCTCCCTTATTGCGCAGGGCTGCACGGGGGAACCCCTTCCGACCAAGCGCACCACGGTTTCAAGCCCACGTGCCGACCACCGTCCAGGACTTGTACTCTAGGCAGTGTCAATAGAGGGCGAAAACGGATAACTTGACGTAAATTTGAAGTTTGAGGGAAACCTCAAGAATTGCGTATTTCTGTATTTATCAAGGTTTTAAATCGTGAATAATGATCTGGGGAAGCACTCCCTCTCTTCTTTCCTCCCCTCTCCCTCCCTGCCCCGACTCTCCCGCCCGCTGGCGAGTGCGGCGAGGTGACCGTCCGCCCGCAGACTCTGCCTACAAAAAATTCTTGAAGGTGTCCGCTACGCTTCTAGTGACTCACACCACTCCGGTATCGCGCTCGCCATCTCGCAATCGCCTAAACCCCACACTCTCACCCCCGCACCGACTACCCCCCCAAGGGGGGTGGGCCCGCGTGCACTACGGCGACGGGCCAGGCGGGGGGGGGGGGGGGCCTGGGGCAGGCCTGTGAGGTGTCAGCTATATCCTGTAGTCAAACGTAAATGCGTGCGTTGCTCACATTATTTTTCTCTGAATCCTCGGCCGCTAGATGGGAAAATGGGCTGAAAGGCCCAAAATACATGGAATACCCGCTAGCGGACGAATACATAATCGGCGCGGCGGGATTCCGATTTAGAGGTCGGGTACGCCGACCGTGGAACCCTAGTAGCCGGTAGCCGGTAGCCGGAGAGGCGTGGCCCTTTGGGTCTAGAGCAGGAGGCTCGCCCATGGATGGTTCCCTCTGAACCGGCCTAGCAGAATCCGCCGCCGCCTCGGTCCGATCCATGGACGGACTTGAAGCGTCACGGCGCGCGACAATGAAACCCGTCAACTGTAAAGTACACTAAGCCCCCCTACAAAAGTGAACGTGCGTATTTTTTTATACCACCTACTTGTAGAGCATCATTCTGAGAGGAAAGAGGGCGAGAGGGAGCGAGGGGGGGAGAAGATAGAAGATAGTGGAAGAGAAGTCTCTGAGTGGCCCAGATTTGCTCTCTCTCTCTCTCTCTCTCTCTCTCTCTCTCCCTCTCTCTCCCTCTCTCTCTCTCTCTCTCTCTCTCTCTCTCTCTCTCTCTCTCTCTCTCCCTCTCTCTCTCTCTCTCTCTCCCTCTCTCTCTCTCTCTCTCTCTCTCTCTCTCTCTCTCTCTCTCTCTCCCTCCCTCTCTCTCTCTTCTCTCTCCCTCCCTCTCTCTCTCTGCGTGTCGGTCCTCCCCCGATTTCTTTTCGATTCTCCATTTCTTTTATCTCTCATCGACGGCTGCTCTCTTCCCTTCCGTCTTCCCGCGTGACACTCACCTCTGCCGTCCCACCTGGCAGGCCACCAACTCCCTTCGATTCCCCCGCGGCTCGAATGCACAAGCGGCCACTGGGAGCAAGAGGCAAACCCGCGGGGGTGGGACAGGGGAAGACCCCTCCTGAAGAGCCGCGAGAGAGCGGGCAGCTCGAGCGTGTGGAGGGCATCGACTCGCAGAGTGTCGTTCTCCTTCGCGACGCTGCAGATGTCGAGCCCAAGTGGCGGAAGAGAGGCCTTGACGGGGAGAAGGGCCGTATGGGAGGTGCAACGGGACAAAAAGGCGTGTCAACAAACATCAAATCGGAAGTATTGCACCCGCCAGGACCTCAAGGAGAGGAAAATCCGTATGCGGCGTTCGTCCTGCCACCGTCATTTGTCGCGTGCGAGACAGACCTGTGGGACCCTCAGGCTGAGGAGGCCGAGCAGCCGTGCTCAGTTGTCGAGATCTCCGACGTTGAGCGGAGGAAACGCGCGCGCAAAGCCGCATCAAGGTGGTTGACTCAGCGGATCAACGCGGTGTGTGCTGCGATATGTGCGCCTCCCGCTGCACCTGCATTCATGCACCTTCTTAAGCGGCCAGCATTGTATGGCGAGCTGACTGAACGTTGTGACTGTATGACAGGCGCTTGACCACCCATTTGCATTGTTTATCTTTATGATCTTTACATTCTGGGCTCTTTTTATGGAGGACATCCGCGTTGCTGCCGATATGGATGTCTTGTACGACAAGCCATTCGGCTGCATCTCCTTCTCTATCATGACATTCTTCCTGCTCGAATGGGCATTCAAGACGTGGGCCGAACAGGGCTACGCTCTTTCGTTCTTCTTCTTCATCGATTTTGCGGCGTCTCTTTCAATGATCATTGACTCCCTCAATTGCTTTGCGACGAATGGTCGTTGCGCGCTACTCCCATCGGCCGGTGGACTGAGTGGGGTGCTCCAATCGTTGCAGCAGACGACACGTCTCGCTCGCATCTTGCGCCTGCTCCGTGTCCTTCGCATCGTGAAGATCGTAGCCCTCCTTCGAGCTCGGAGCCGCAGAGTGAAAAATAGCTCCGCCGAGACCTCGCGGCTCGGCAAGGAGCTTGAAGACAAGATTGTGCGCAGCGTGGTTAGCACGGTGATCATTCTAGTGCTCGTCGTGCCCTTCCTCGAGTATTCCGAGACGGACTATGGCGATGTGCACGGTCTACAAATGCTGGCACTCGCTCGTGCTACCGCTAGTTTTCCCGCGATGTTGGCGGATTACGAGGCAAGGACCGAGTACTACTCCCAGAGGTACTCGTACGAGATGTCCTTGCTCACGGTGAAGTTGTTCGACCCGGTTCGGTGTGTGCGACTTATGCCATTGCGTTGTTGCCCCTCCGTTCAGTTCGGACAATCTGCCGCTCGAAAGCCTAGAATTACGTCCCCACCCAGAATCACATTGAAAATCAACGTAATTGTTGTCTGATGGCCAGCGGAACAAGCGGCTTTCTTACGAGTATTTCGTCCCTTGTCACATGACAGGTACGAGTCGGAGCAAACGCCTTCATCTGTTCCCGAACTTCTAAAGAGTGATACGGACGAGGTAGAGCTCCGTGGGAGTTGAGGCCTGGGTCGCCGAGACCGATCTCCAGCCGATTATGCGTGTCGTTCTCCTAACCGTCGAGGCACTCCTTGACATGCATTGGCGTCGGCCGCACATCCTTCTCATACTCCTCGTACCCCCATGCGCGCCTCAGGACTTCACTCTTGTCTCGGAAGTGGAATATCCATTGTGCTTCGAGCAAGTTCTTGATGCGACGAAGGGCTGCCCGGCACAGATGGAGAGGCAGATCCGATGTTCTTACATCAAGACGGCAACTCTAGGCGTGTGCCGAGCCGATGCAGTCTCAGGGCGATTGGATTGGACACTCTGCCGAGGGCTCTCCGTCTTCAGCATCAAGCGACAACGCATGGCAGAGGCCGCCGTCGGCATCACAACGCAGCTCTTCATCGCCGCGCTTCTCATCGCCTCGTTCCAGTTGTTCTCGGCCGACGTCCGTGCGCTTGTTGTACATCCAATCGAATCGATGGTGGATATGGTGCGCAAACTCGCCAGCAACCCGAAGATGCAGCTCGAGTCCAAGGGGACCAGCCGCTTTGAGACCAAGGCGGTGCGCATCGCTCTCGCTAAAATCGTAGGCCTCATGCAGCTCGGTTTTGGCGGGGCAGGGCACGAAATCATCGCAGCCAATCTCGCAGACGCCGAGGGTCAAGAGTTGGACTTGTTGCAAAAGGGGCGAAAGCTCGACTGCGCATACGGTTTCTGCGATATCCGACAATTCACAGACACGGTCGAGTGCTTGCAAGATCAGGTGATGCTCTTCACCAACTCGGTAGGGGAGTACGTCCACCATGCATGCAACGACAATCGCGGCGAGCCTAATAAGAATATTGGCGATGCCTTTTTGATTGTGTGGCGCCAGCCACCGGAGACGAAATCCAACCTTCCGATAGGCGAGAGGAGCAAGGTGTGCGACGGAGCTCTTACGGCCTTCCGACGATGCGTGCGGGAGATAGCATCCTCTCAGACGCTCAAGCTCGTCACCGACGTGCCCGCCATCCACAAGAAATTTGGCAAGGACCAGTACAAAACCAAGATTGGATTCGGACTACACCATGGGTGGTCTGTTGAAGGTCCCGTGGGAACCGCAGCGAAAATCGACTGCTCGTATCTCTCTCCTGAGGTGAAGATCTCGGACCGGCTGGAGGCCGCTACCAAAATTTACTGTTGCAACATCCTAATGACCGGGCAGTTCTACGACTTGCTCTCGGAGCATCTCAAGGTTGGCCTGCGCCTCGTAGATCACATCACGCTGAAGGGGGGGACGCGGCCCTTTCGAATCTACACGTGTGACCGCTCCAATCTGTGGTTGAAGATAAGCACGCACATGCTAAACATTTACGGCGCAGCCGGGGCGTACAACCAGTTCTCGCAGGTGTTCCACGAGGGAATCAACGCCTTCATCAAAGGAGACTGGCGGCTTGCGAGCGAGCGGATCGAGGCGGCGCTTGACTTTTGCCCCGAGGACATGCCCTCGATCCTGCTGCTCGGTGAGATGAAGAAGCGTTCCATCGATCCGCACACCCCGACTGCACCGAAAGACTGGAAGGGCTACCACGAGTCCGAGGTCTAAGTACAGAGTGTCGTCGTCAATTCGGAAGGCGTGTTGGATGCGTGACCCATGACTTGCCCCAGCCATCCCTCTTTATCCCAAGTTAGCTACGCAGCGCAGTGGCTATAGATATAGATAGCCTAGTAGTGTAGTCTTCAACTATCTTGAAAACGATAGGGTCGTGGAACGCGCCCCGCTCCATTCCTCCTCTCCCATTTCCAGCTCCGCCGCATCCTGCTCGGCGATCCATCGCTGAGAAACTATAAATAACAATAGTGTTTGTCATCAGAACCTGTATAGCGTCGTGGGACATCTTGTGAGCTAGAATCCCTAGCCACATACACCAGACACCGGACGAGCCATGCACCATCCGCGCAAACCCCCGTCTCGGGGTAGGGAGGGGCTCTGTTGCCGCACATCGGCCCCGGTCCCTCAGCACTAAGGTTATACTCACACAACAAGAAAACTCTGACGGAGAGAGGGAGGGGGAGAGAGAGAGAGTTGGGGGCGGGGGGAGTTGAGAGATGAGAGATGAGAGAAAAAAGAAAGTTTTGTGTTGGGAGATAAATTTACTTTACACAGTGGGCGACCGACCGGTAGATCTGATCGCTCGATGCCACCGCATGCTGCCTCTAGCTCTAGCTCTCCATCTTTCGTGGAGTGCCGACACGGGACGTCGGCGGTGCGGCGGCCAGAGCATGCCCGCCGCCTCCTTGGTGTGCCGCCCGCTGCCCGCCGAACTTGCGAGTTTGGAGAGGGAGAGAGCGAAGAGAGAGAGAGCGACGGCGGTGCAGTAGACCTCCATTCTCCTCCTCCTCCTCTTTCTCGCTCCAACCCGCCGCCTGATACGCTCGGCGCGCCCGCCTATGCTCATGGTGACTCTCGTTCATTCGTTGCCGGAGCACGGCGAGACGTGCTCGCTGCCGCCTGCGATGTTGGCAGCTGCGACAAGAGAGAGAGGAGCGGCGCCCCGCCTTGTCTGTCTCCTCCTCCTCTTCCTCCTCCTCCTCCTGTTCGCTCAGTTCCAGAAGCGGCAGAAGTGAGTCAGGCGTGCGCACGCGGATTACGTCGGCTACGTCTCACGGATGAGCACGCCTCGCCGTCCACTGAGTCCATGGGAGACACGCCGAGTGAGGAAATACGAACATTAAGCACTAGACGAGGGGTGGTCTCTCCGCCTTCACCGACGCTTACCGAGCCGGAGGGACTCCTCCTTCCTTCTGAGTTTGCGCTTCCTGGCTCGGCAATGGCTCGTATGCTTGCCGCAGCACGCCTTGACCATCGCCCGGCAGCGAAAGAGCGCGCTACCGTAGATATCTCGAGTGGGGTACCTCATACACCTGAGGAGGTTGCTGCCTCGTCGGCTGACTCATTCCAGCAATTCGGAAGTTGCAAGACCGACGTGATACCCTCACCCCGGCGCAGCAGCCAGCGTGGCGCAAAAGCAAGCGGCGCTGCGTCTAGCCTGCTCTCCTCCCGCTGCCCTACTAGCTTCGTGCAACGTGAGGAGCCAAGGGCGATGCCTCCTTGGAGGAACGGAGCGTACGTGGCCATTCATCCCCTGAGGAACGAGCCAGCGTCATCGGGACCGTCCGCGCCCTCTATCCCGAACCCTGCACCCCTCTCCCTCAGCGTGCGGCGAGCAGTAGGCGCTTGCGTCGTGGGTCCACCTGGTCTGCGCCCGCCACCAAATACCGAAGCCCTGCCAAGTGGCTTCCATTCTCGGGCGTCGCTTGTCCGGGCGCGCAAGCTAGAGGAGGAGGGCACTTCGACATTTCGTCCTCCCGATCGCCCGACCATCTCCAGTGCGGCTAAGCAAAAGGAAGCGAGATCTCCGCCACCCCCGCCGTTGCGGTCTAGGTCGTTCCGTAAAGAGCCGAGGGCAGTCTCTCACGAGGTTGCAGAAAGGGGGCCGTCCCTGTTTCCGGTGTGGTCTCCAGTTGAGATGTTCGATGGCTTTGGCGGCCGCTTCGGCGGTGGTGGATGGCGGCAGGCAGAATATGACTCCGCCGCACGTGAGATGTTACGAAGGCAAGGGTCGCATGGCTCGGGCAGCAGCCCACGCCTGACGGCTGAGCCACCATTGGCTCAGCCGGAGATCGGCTCAGGCGGCCTGCCCATGGCCGTGCCTCTGATTGGCCGTTCATCGGTGCCTTCACGGTCTTCAGGATTTGCTGAGAGACATGCTTTGCAAGCAGCGCACTTTGATGATTACTATGCCCCGTAACTGGGAAGCCAACTGTCGGGGGACACAATCACCTTGTGACTTCTTGAAGAATATGAATCATTATGGTGATGGATGGATGATGGGCGGATTAGACAACCTGCTAGATTGAATCGTTTGGTGGCCTTTTGTAATTTTTGATATTCTCGCCAAGCTCGCGGTTCTGGTTTATCTATTCTGTGGTCACGCCGCTTCCCTGTGCCTCTTTCTCCTCATCCTGCCTTGTGGCCGCATTCCCCTCGTGCGCTATAGGGAACTAGTGTCAAAGGCCAAGGCTGATCGCTCTGATCTCAGCCATTTTGAGATTGCCTGCGAAGGCGCGCCGGCAGCTAGCGCGGAACGCTGTTCTTGCGGGGAGCTCATGGAGCTTTCCTCGGGACCCATGTTGGAAGTGACTATGGGCATTGAGTACGGCGCACGGAGGAAGTCGGAAGCGTGCGAAAGGAGGCTTGTGGGGGTTTGTGGCAAGCAGTGATCCTCCGTGCAAGGTACAAGGTATCATGTCGTAAAAAAAAACCTTTTAATATTCTCGCCACGCGCGCGGCTACGGGGCTGTCTATTGTAGCCACGCCCAGATCCCTTCCTCTCCTCTCACTTCCTGCCTTGCGGCAACTCCCCTCGTGCTCTACTTAGGGGCCCGGGTCGGGGGGGGGCTGGGTCGGGCGGGGTGCATCGGCCCTCAGTGGTCTGGCTTCTGCTCGCCTTCCTCCTGTGCCTCTGGGTGGCCGGTTTCTTGCTGCTGTGGTGTAGGTGTTGCGCCGTTGCTGGGAGGTATCATGTCGTAAGGTCTAAGGTCTCTGCGACCTCCTAATATAACGTCCACACAAGACCTTATAAGAGCCTGGGAACTCTCGGACCTATTTTTATAATTTAGTTATAATCATAGTAAAATATGTATGCCTCGTATTATATTACTACTCAACACTCATCCTCATCCTCCGGCCGGACGGATCTACTGCCACCATATCCATATCTAGCTCCCAAGGCAAGACATGAGATTCCCAATCTTAGAGCAAGTCCTCGAGCAGCAACAAATTTGTGTGGCTTCTCACCAGAGGCACAGGAGGAAGGCGGGAACCAAACTACTGGGGGCAGGCGCGCTGCGCCGCTCGGCGCTCCATCACCTCGAGCCCCTGCAAGGCTACTATGAGCGTAGAGCACGAGCGGGGAGATGCCGCAAGGCGGGAAGTGAGGGAAAGGAGGGGGGACGGGCGTGGCTACAGAGGGACACTGGACACTGCTATGCCGCGCGCGAGGCGAGTTTATTAAAAGGCTTTTATTTAACCAACACCGGTTTCGCTACCGACCCGATGGATCCACCTAATTCTCTAGCTAGCTAGCACAAATCGAAAACACGCATGGAAGCTCACATGTACTTGCCCTACGCTCATCTTCCCCGCTTATTTTTCTTGCTGCTGTCCGGCGCAAGTACCTTGACAAAGGCTTCGTGGGGAATGGTAACCTCGCCGACGCTGAGGGCGCGCCTTTTCTTACCATCCTTCTGTTTTTGTAGGAGCTTCTTCTTGCGCGAGATGTCTCCTCCATAGCATTTGGCGAGCACGTTCTTGCGGACAGCGCGGACAGTCTGGCGAGCCAGCACCTTCGAGCCGACGGTGGCCTGCACGATGATGTCGTAGACGGTGCGGTCCATCTCCTCGGCCAGCACGTCGACCATCTTGCGCCCGATCTCTTGAGCTTTTGACGCGCGCACTATGCGCGTGAGCGCACCAACTGGGCGTTTGTTGACGTGCAACCCCAGTGCCACGACATCGGCGGGCTGCTCTCCCGCGGGCTCATAGTCGAAGGATGCATAGCCGGAAGAGAGCGTCTTCACCCGATCGTGGAAGTCGGTGGCGATCTCGGCGAGTGGGAGCGTGTATTGCAGCATCGCTCTCTCCGCGGACAAAAATGACTGATTGATCAGTCGACCCTCATGCGCCTCGCAGAGCGTGATGAGAGCGCCGACGTACTCGGACGGCGACAAGATGGTCACCTTGACCAACGGCTCCCTGAGCTCGCGGAGCTGCTGCGACTCGCGCAGCTGATCGAGCGCCTCCGGCGAGTTGACACGCGCCTGCGTGCCGTCGGCGAGCGTCGCTACCAATGGGACCGTCGGCGAGGTAAGCAGCACGTCGATGTCGTGCTCGGCCCGGAGGCGCTGCTGGACCACTTCTAGGTGCAGAAGGCCGAGGAAGCCGCAGCGCAAGCCACGCCCCAGAGTCGGTGAGTGCTCGGGCTCCACCGTGACCGATCCATCCTGTGGCGCGAGGAGGCAGTCCGCAAAGAGAGGATCAGCTCGACCGTGGGTGCAGCCAAGGGGCTTGCTCAAGTACAGCATAAGGAGCTCACGCGTAGTGCGAGATGGCCGGGTGGGCTTACGCGCCTTGAGCAAGAACCTTGACATGGCGTGCTGCAGCTCATCGAAGGAGTCGCCATCAAGGGGGTACATACCGGCGAAGACCATTGGCTGTGGCTTTTGGAAGCCCGGCAATGGAGGCTGAGGCGCGTCGGGAGACGACAAGGTATCCCCAACGTTTGCCTCCTGGATGGACTTCATGCCGAGAGCAACACATGCCACCTGTGGGGCAGTGCCAGTGAGATTTCAACCAGGGCAGCGAGACGTGCGATGACGAGTGCAGCGCCCACACGTGAGCTGCACGGCGGAGGAGCGCTTTGTGCCTCTCACGGTGCCTAGATCCTGGGCCTTCAGTCATGCTCTCGGCTCCTCACCTGCCCGGCGCATAGTCTCTCCACCTCGACTGTTCTCCCGGGGCGCATCAGCTCGAGAGATAGAGCCGTATATGTCTTTCGCGAAGCTGCAGAAAGCAGTGGCTCACCGGCAGTCAGAGTGCCGTCGACCACCTGAATGGCACAGAGAACGCCTCGGTAATCGTCGTACCTGTGACGGCGACCGAGCGCATCGGCGTGATCTTTCTCCGGGGCGGGCGAGTCGCATGCAGCAGCTCCAAACTGACTTATGCGCCGACTGGGCTGTCGAGGGGACCAAGTCTGGTATCGCGATGTGCCGAGGCAGGTACACACACTCGCAAAGGGCAGGCGTCATCACCATGAGTCGAGCAGCATCGCACGGAGGGGCGCGTCAGACTTCCCCGGAGGGGGTGGCGTCCGACGCAGCAAAGCTGGTATGATCGCGGAGGTGCCAAGCCCCGTTTTCGCGGAGATGGGGAGCGTCTGCGACTCGCAAGCAGAGGGGAGGGAGCGGGGGGGGGGGCACGGGATTGGGCGATACCCTGTTGCTCCGCGCTCTCCCCGATGGCAGCTTGGCGTGCCCGGGCTATACCGCGCTTGCATTCGCCGCCTCCGGAAAGCTAAACGTGCGGACTCGGCCGTGAGCCCGGACTAGTCGCAAGGCACCTGCGCGGGGTCGATGTCAAACACAGCCGCCATCTGCGCCGTCGTGCCCTCCACGTCTGCGTGCGGAAGATCCACCTAATTTGCGTGCACAATGTGACGCGGCGCGAGTCGGCAGCGGCGGGATGGTCGACGGCGCGCTTGCGCATGAGGCGAAAGTCGAGTCCGCACGTCGCACGGGCGTGCGCTGTGCATACGTGCGCTT
>CM030941.1:226438-236438 GCA_018136815.1 Isochrysis galbana | reverse complement strand
GTTTACGTTAGTGTTTTCGCAATATACGGTAATATTTTCCCCGGTCCCAGGGGTGCCCCCGCGGTTCCCGACCGCCTCTGCGTCCAGAGTCCCCCCGCGGAAAGAGTGAACGCACGGCGTGCACCTTCCTGGAAGTTGCTATGCGCACGCACGGCGCCCCGCGGGGGGGGGAAGTCGATGTGCATACGCACGGCGTGCACAATGATTGCAAGCAATCACACGTGCTGCGCAAACGAAACATCTCGTATATGGCTACTTTACGTTAATGTGGGCCTTAGGGGAAAAAGTTTCTATGCGCACGCACGGCGCCCTCGCGAGGGGGGAAGTCGATGCGCATACGCACGGCGTGCACAGTGATTGCAAGTAATCACATGTACTGCGTAAACGAAACATCTCGTATACGGCGACTTTACGTTAATGTGGGCCTTAGAGGAAAAAGTTTCTATGCACATCTCGTATACGGCGATTAGCTTTGTTTTGTACCACTATTGTTAATAACTAAAAAGAAAACAGATATGTTGAAAAACCACCTGGTCCTCTTTTGACGGAACGCGACTTTAGCCACTCCAACGGATGGCGATGTGGTTGGTGCTGCCGCGCCGAACCATGCCCACGACTTTGTCCACCTGCCAGTCGCCGTCCAGCGCCGTGCTCGAAGTGAGCGGCCGCTTGGTACCTGCGTGTGCAAAAGGAGGCGTAGCTCGAGTCAGAGAATAGATGGGGTGTTAGGCTGGTGCATGCGGGTTTGTGAGATATGGGCAAGTATGTGTATGGCTGTCTGTGCATATACAAAATTCGCGCTGTGGAGCACGGGCTGGCTCCCCCCCCCCCCCCCCGCGGGGTGCGAGCGCGCATGCGCGAACCAACCCCCCAGAGGCGTGTGGGCCCGCCAGGTGCAAGGAGGAACGGCCGCAGGACTCCCCTAGGTGGGAAACCCGTGTTTGCCGTGTTTCTACGGAGGCCAAAAACAGCCTGTTTTTACCGTGTTTCAAATCCCCTCCGTTTTAGGTACCGTGTTTGTACGGGGGTGCGCCCACTCGTGACAGCGCCGTGCGCGGTGGCGGGTGCATGTGTGCGTGTGTGCGCGCACGTATCAATTAATATTCATGGCTCACTTGTCACTTGCTCTTCCCAATCAACAATCAATACCCTTACTTAGTACTTAGTTAGACGTTAGACAAGTAGCTGACGGACCATCTCCTCACTTGGAATAACAGACTCATCAGCAAGCCAATCGTCTTCGCCGTCACTGTCGTCGTCGCTGTCCCACTTTGCAACATCGGGAGACCATTGAGCGCTTTGCACGCGCATCTGCACATGCATAGTTTCGTGACAATAGACAAGCTTGTCCGCAACATGATGGCTCATACTCGACCGATGTTGAGTGTGAATCTGTCCGTACACTGACCAATTGCGTTCAGCAGCAGACGCAGCTGCTGGTTGTGAAAGGACATGTTGCGCCAAAGAAGCAAGCAACGGAACATGCTTGCCATAGATGGTCCACCATTGAGATGGCTCCATCTCCTTCGCGTTTTCGAGTGCAGATGGTCGAGAGAAGGCGCCTTGGCAACTTTGGAAGACGACAAATTCTCGCTCAACTTGTGCCACTCGTTGAACCACCTCGGGAGTCGAATAGGTATATTTCTGCCAAGCCTCGTCTTGGTTGGCAGCGGCCAGGATTGCATCGCGCAAACACAAGCGGTCAAAAATGACGTGCAGACCATCCGTGGTGGCCTCATCCAAATCACCCACCGTGTTCATGAATTGAGGATCCAAAGCATATGCCGCAGCGTGCATTGGCGAGTGTAGATACTCCCAGCGTTCGGCGTGAATTTTTGCCAAGTCCTTGCACCATGGGACCTTACCTTGCATTGATTCGATCCGTTGCCCAATTGTGAACATGCGGTCATACACCTTGCCCATGCAAAAAGTGTTGCTGTCCAGCAAACGGAGAAGCTTGACGAGAGGCATGGCCACATGGAGAACCGTTGTGAGAGGTTTCCAAAAACCCTCCTCATCAAGCACAATTGCTTTTACCTTCCTCCCTATCTCTACATCAAGGGCCTCCTCATCATCCGCAGTGAGAGAATGTCCCCGGGACGAGAACTTATGCGCCGAATACTCCATCGTGACAACCACTTGTTGAATGAAGCTCAGTCTTCACACGCAACATTCGGGACATCTCTCGGTATTTCCCCGCAAATCGAGTTTGCTTTGCGCGATACAACCCAAAGTTTGACCCATGATTTGCTGCAATCATCTCCCTCAGCTTCATTCGCGGCCACCTGGTGCGGCCCCAAAAGAGAGATAAGACAATGCCGACCTTTGCAATGACGGCTGCCACTTCATCAACTTTGGCAAAGTCTTTGAGCTCAAGACTCACCACATGAGTCCCGCAGCACGTCGGCGTGAGCCATTTGTAATGCCTTTCCAAAATTTTCCAAGCTGCCTTCATCGTGCTACAAGTGTCGGTCACCACTTGGACGAAGCACAAACGACCATGCCGCTCGATACGCTGACGAAGCAACTCCGCCACAAACTCAGCATTTTCTGTGTCATCACTCTTCACCTTGACGGTGCCATCAAACAGCATGCAGCCGGGATTGCCGTACAAGAAATTGATGAGATGGTCCTTCTTGACGTTATCCCACCCATCTGAGAGTATTGAGCAGCCTTTGCTGAACAGCAACTGCCGCAAAGGCTCTATCTCGCGTTGCAACCTCTCGACGGTATCAGTGAGCAATGGGCCCAATAGACTCTTCCGATTTGGGCCCTTGTACGACGGATGTGCCATTTTCAGCGCCGCTACCATAGCCTTGAACTTTGGGTGGTCTGCCACAGCCGCCGGGATGTTACAAGCATAAAACATTTCCGCAATCGCACCATCACACAATTGCTTCGACGCCGCATCGAACTGAAGCACACCCTGCCCCTGCCCTCCCCCTCCCCTCCCCCGTGCTAAAGGCACACTCCAAGACTGGCCGGCTGCGAGCGCCGCCGCTGCCGCCTGGTCCACCTCCCTCACAGCCACCTTCTTCCGCTTCCTCGCTCCCTTGTCATCCTCATTGGCGCGCACCTTCTCAACCAGCGCCAAGAAAGACGAATCATCTGCCGGGCACCGTGCAGACTGGTTGCGACCCAGCACATGGTCGGCAACCCTTGTTGCGCTGCCGCGCCGCTGCACCCCGCAGCCGATGCACCGCCACATAGGGTGGTTGGGATCTTCCTCTTCGACAATGAGCACGCACGCCCAAACTGGATCGGAGCGCCTCGCAGCAAGCGAGCGCTTGCGCGCTCCCTGCAGCAAGGGCTGGCTCAGTCCTGTTGCACGCGTTGGCAACACGCCAAAGATGCCTGGCGCCTCCCTGCCGCGCGAACGCGCAGGCACTTGCTCCTCCTGCTCCTCCTCGTCTTGGTCTTGGTCTTGTCGTGCGTCTGCCCTTTGCCCATGGCCTCGCGCTCCATCTAGGAGCGCCGCCCACTGGAGGCGCGGTGCGGCGGGCAGCTGCCGAGGCGCCTCGGCACGATTGGCTGCGTCCTCCTCCTCCTCATTGCGCGCGCCTCGCGCGCGCGAGGCACGGTCGGGGTTAGGGTTGAACATGGGGATTGAGGAGAGGGAGGAGGGGGGGGAGCGGGAGCGCGCAGCCGGAGAAGAGGGAGGAGCGTCGCAGCGTCGCGCAAGTGGCGCAGGGGGAGGCCCCCCCACCGGTATCAATGTTTTTTGGACTGTTTTTGGCTGTGTTTCTATGAAAGCCAAAAACAGCCTGTTTTTGCTGTGTTTGGAAACCTTCTGGCTGTGTTTCCCACCTAGGAGGACTCCCAGGGGGTGTGGGAGCGCGGCGCACACCTGAGCGTGGCATGAGGCTTGCTGATGTGGCCTCCGAGGTGACCGGCAGCCTCGGCAGCCCTCCGACCGGGGCGGCCGCCACCGTAGTTCTGAGATTCACTTGAAACGCGAAAAAAAAACTCCCGAGAGTAGCTCAGCCCCCCCCCTTATACTTATAGTGTTACACCATTACTAATACTAATAATGGGTCCTGCGTTTGTGTATGTGTTGGTTGGGTGTATTGTGTATTGGGAACTTTCTACTGAAAAAAACCCCTCAAATTTCCTCACTCGTGAGATGGTCATTTTCTCACCCCTAATCAAAAAAAACCATGTTAGACCGCCCTAACAACTCACACCCCATCCACGACGTGCCACGAGAGAGGAAGTACATCCTATCGCCTTGGGTTCTACTTTACTATACAACTCAGGACCCCCCCCCTTCTCGCCTCTGTGTGGCCCTATGGCGGCGGCCGCATTCCGCTCCTTCCTCTCCGAGCTGATGGAGGCCAAGGCGAGTGGAGAGGAGACGGGCACGCTCCTCCCTCGGGGAGCGGTGCATCTGATCGCGTTGCGTGCCGAGCAGACCGACGCCGCGCTCGCTGCCGCCGTCCCTCACCGGGAAGAGAGAGAGAGAGTTGAGGCGGCGGAGGAAGAGGTGCAGTCAGGGGATCTGCCGATTGGGACTGAGAGGGGAGGGGCCTTGGGGGGGGGAAGGGGGAGGAGGGAGCTCAGGGGAGGAGGCGAAAGGGCAGGGTGACGGGGAGAGAGTGGCCGAGCGGTCAGGGGCTGCTCCATCGATTGGGGCTGGGAGGGGAGGGGCGTGATTGGGGGTGGAGGGGAGCAGTGTAGGGGAGGAGGGGAAAGGGCAGGGGGAAGGGAGGGAGAGCGGCTGAGCGAGAGAGGTATTTGAGCAGACCGCCCCCCTTCCAGCCTCTCTCTCGCGGCCACACGTTCCCCTCTCCGCCATCAGCGCGGGGGTATTCCGGCCATCCGTTCGGGCCATGGGGAAGCACCAATCCTTCATGTTCGTGCAGCCCATCGAGCATGAGGGAGAGGAGCTTTCGAGCAATCCTTTGCCCTGTCCGCTCGTTGAACTCTTCCCTCACGCCTTCCTTTGCCTACAGGTGCGCTGTCTGCAGTACGCTCGCGCGCGTGCGGCGCAGGGGATTGCGGAGGCACGGCGCGAGGCAGAGACGTTGCGCCTGCCCGATGGACTCGTCTCTGCCTCCGAGGCCGCCGCCATTGCTGCACGAAACGGCGCACCGCCGGCGAGGGAGCCGCACGGCGAGATGCTGCAGCGGCTTGTTGTTGAGCATGATGAGAGGATCCGGCTGGGCGCCCAGCGCGAGGAGGTGCAGGCGGAGAAGCGGAGAAGAGTGGGCACCACAGCTGCGCAGCGCGCGCTTGCCGCCGCTTCGCGCACCCAGCTCGACGCCATCCTCTTCGCTGCGCAAGGCCTCAAGACGGAGCTGACAGCGCCACCGCCGCACGAACCAGCCTGCGGAGCCGAGCGCGCCGCCGCGCTGCCCGACCCGCTCTTCTGCCTGTGGCGAGCGGCAGTCGCGCTGCTTTCGGCCTGGGCCACCGGCTGTGAGGAAGCACCCGCCGCCCCGCTACCCACGCTCACCATCGACGACTTGCTCGCGCCCAAGGACGCGAGCCTTTTCGCGCCTGAACCGCTCGGCGTGACGCTACGCGCGCCCGGCGACGGCTGCGCACTGTCTTTCTCGTATCACGCGGGCCCGCATATGATCGGCGTCACTGCTCTTGGCCCGCGCGGCATGCCCTTGCCGCCAAAGATGGAGCAACGCCTGCGCACCCTCTTCCCAGGTGGCTTGGCCTTCCCTTGGGCGCGACGCGCGCATGTGATGCGCTGCGAGCTCGCCTGCTCCGCGTTGCTCTAGCCGAATGCCAGCCAGCCTGTTACGATGCAACCGCCCCCCATGCCCTCACCGTAGATGATGACGCCCGTGGATTGCCCGACGAGCGCTGCCTACTCCTCGCACAAGGACCAGGTGGGCAAGAGCAGGCAACCGACGGCGTCGGGGCCGAATCGTCCGCCGCCGGAGTGGAGGCGATGGGCCAGGCCATGCCTTTTCGATGGGCGCAGTGGATGGGCGGCATCGGCCCGCCGCTCGGCGATGGCAGGGAGGTGCACTCCTTTGCCGAGGTGCTCGCAGCGCTGTGCGCTTGGCTCAACCAGGTGTCCAAATGAATGGCCGTGCTGCGGTAGATAGATGCCGAAGGAAAGAGGGCTCAAGCGCGTATAGCGCGCAGCGACAGGGCGTGTGGGGCTTCATTCCGCTGAGGAGGCGCCGTCCCGCGGGTGCGCCCACCACTCTGCACTACACATGTTACAAGGTGGGCATGCGAGAGGGGTGGAAATTGATGGTTCTTGGTTACTTTCTTGTGGTCTGTCGAGCTCTATCGACCTCTCGTTGACGCACCCCTCTAGCTCTCGCCGTCCTCGTCCTCTGTTTTTCTCTCAATTGCAGCGGCTGTGTTCTGAAGGAGCGAGAGTGGAAAGTTTCAGCAAGCTAGACTAGAGGTAATGCGAATCCGCGTGCTTAGTGTGTGAGTATGTGAGTGAAGGACCTTACAGCTTACTTAGCTACTGACATTGGCGTATTCATCTATATGCGCGGGCTTCACGTCGCGGATTCATATACACATCTGAGCGTTAGTGCCACTACCACTACAAGTAGAAGTAGGTGGAATAAAAATACGCGCGTTCATTTGGGGGGGGGGTTATTATGTTGACATTATATGACATTATGTTGTATGTTGTATTCTTGCCCATCTGCAAGGCTATAGGCATGAATATTCGTTTAAGGTACGCGCCCACAATCACAGTTGAACAGTTCCCCGTGTTACTACTGACGCACAAGACACGCAGATTTGGATTCCCCATAGTCTCAAGCCCAGGTTTGCAGATATTGGTGCCTGGGTGCACCTTGTCGATGCGAGACTCATTGAACATGTCGATAAGGGGCTCACCTTGTGCCTTTCGCGCTCGGTTGTGTTCCGGATACCGGTTTTACTCGTTACTCGTTACTCGTTGATTCTTTACTCGTAACTCGCTCGCCTGTTGCTCCTTGCCTGCGTGCGCCCCTTTGTGGCCGATCAGGCCCTGTTCTCGCGCCCCTTTGTAGCCTGCCCCGCCTCGTTCTTGCACGCCCGTGCTTGGGGTTTTGCTCTAGCCCTGGTCCCTCGTTGCCCTCGTTCCCCCGCGCTCGCCCTCGTTCTCGTCGCAGGTGCTCGCCGCTCCCAACCTAGCTTACACTTACACGGTGGAGCGCCGGTGGGCAGCTGTCGAATCAAGCCGAAGCTTGATCGTGGCAAGTCTCAGCGGGGCTAGGGGCATGGAGTGAAGAGAAGTCTTGAGAGAGGGGGGGAAAGGGCGCGCTACATCGCGACGAGGGCCCACGAGACACCACCCCACATCACTCACTCACCAACAAGAAAACTCCGAAAACTAAAACTAACGCGACATCGCACAAACAAACCAATGAAACAAGTAAGGACGAACGAACAAATGCGGCGTGCAATGCGGTGGAGCTTCGAGGCAACTCGTTGGCAAAAACAAAACTCACTCAATTTTCTCACACACTACACATTGATAGAAGCACCGCATCCGCCTAGAGTATTATATAAAATACTCTGGATGCGACACCCCCCGACTTAAGTCGAGCGTCCACGCGAGTCATGGGGTGATCAAGCCCAAAACAAGCATGAATGAACGAACAAAAGCCAAAACAGCGAAACAAACACGACTGACGACTGAAAGTGAATGAAAGTGTGTGACCCCTTGTCTCAGCCCCCAAAGAGCGTGCACTCTCAGTGGGTTCAACCAAACGCGATCGCGTAGGTTTGAAGACAAGTCTCAATCGGGGTGCACGTCCGGACGAAGCAGGCACACACACAATCACACTCGAACAAACGAATCAACACTCACGACTGAAACGAATGGAATGAAGCAAATGAATGGAGGAAGCCAAAGAATCAAACAACGGCCCAAACTTCCTACAATTTTCATGCTTGGCCTAGAACTAGAACTCGGAACGTGGTTAAGAGCCAAGAGACGTCGAGCAACTACCTCACACTTCAATTACAACATAGTCAGAGCAATATCAAAATGAGAATCAACGAGAATCGAGAAGAATGGAAATCGAGAACGAGGACGCGGGACGCGGGTGGCCAAAGCCTGAACGAGAATCATCGAGTGAACGAGGGTGGCCTTAGCCAAACAAGAAAGAGGGGTGATTGGGAGCGATCGAGACGGGGTGATATTTGCTCAACTACACGTTTGTACTGTAATAAGGGGGTCCTTTAAGTAGAACTTATACCGTCCACATGGGGGGCACTTGCGAAAAAAACAACC
Organism: Isochrysis galbana; assembly: GCA_018136815.1. NCBI lineage: Eukaryota > Haptophyta > Isochrysidales > Isochrysidaceae > Isochrysis > Isochrysis galbana. The sequence goes on along the minus strand of CM030941.1, from coordinate 228,229 downwards.
AAACCTGAGGTTGCACCCTCTTGAAGACTGGAGACCGAAGACCAAGCAACTCGGACAAAATCTAGACCATCGAGAACGCATCAGAACAGACATCAAACAACGAGCGACGACCATCAAAGCCTCAAACAAACTTGTGACGAAAAACCGCTCCCACGCGGTGACCATGAGCGCATGGCGCATGGCCAAACAAGTGATGGCTCTCCCTCAGAGAGCACATCATATCATATCAAAGGACTCGAACTCGAAATCGAAACGGAGCAACGGAAACGAAAGAAAGCAGAAAGGGACGGGAGCGAGCAAATCGAGAGAAAGAGTGAATGGAGACCGACAAACGCCGAACGAAGAACGATGGCTGCCTCGACATGCGCGCGGCGATCGAGACAAAGGTCAAGAGGCAGATCAAGAGCGGGCCACTTACCCAAATCAACCACCTAGACAAGCACTACTTCAAGCGATCAACAGGCGCTCAAGTACAACAGGCAGACACAAAATGGGAGAATGATGGAAAGACGGGTGGGAAGCGGAGACATGGTGAGGCGGAGGCGAGGCGAGAGGCGAGGGAATGGCGAGGAATGGTGAGGCAACCACCCTCAGCACCATGAGCCAGAGCACAGCTCACTCCCTTGGGCAAGCGGGCGTATGTGTCATGCGGGCAAACAAGCGGGCTGCAAGCAACCACATGAGGGATGTGTGGGCATGGCGCGCGCGCGCGGAGTGCAAGCGAGGCCGTGCGATTGAGTGAGGGATGTCTTCAAACGATCGAATCAAGCCGAAGCTTGATCGTGGCAAGTCTCAGCGGGGCTAGGGGCATGGAGTGAAGAGAAGTCTTGAGAGAGGGGGGAAAAGGGCGCGCTACATCGCGACGAGGGCCCACGAGACACCACCCCACATCACTCACTCACCAACAAGAAAACTCCGAAAACTAAAACTAACGCGACATCGCACAAACAAACCAATGAAACAAGTAAGGACGAACGAACAAATGCGGCGTGCAATGCGGTGGAGCTTCGAGGCAACTCATTGGCAAAAACAAAACTCACTCAATTTTCTCACACACTACACATTGATAGAAGCACCGCATCCGCCTAGAGTATATAAAATACTCTGGATGCGACAGCAGCCGCCTTGCTGCTCGCTAGCGGCGCTAGGCGTGCAGGGGCATGGGGATGCTGCGGGGGAAAGTGGCCAGGGCCAAGGTGGCAGTGGACGTGGCGGAGCAAAGAAGCAACGCATGTGTGAGATTACGAAAATTATTCTCCACAGTGCGCACCACACACCACACTACTGGTACGGTCAATACGGGCAGCGAACCCCGCTTCACCGTTAAGTCCAGTACCATGACAAGAGGGCACGCCTCATTATACTACAACAGCTCAAGCGCGTTCGGATCGCATGAGAGGAACCTAAAGGGCATGGTGAGTCAGATAACGCCAGGCAGGCTCTCCCCGTCATCCTCGGGCGTGCCTAGCGCCGCCCCATTCTCGCTAGCCTCCTCACGCATAGCGACCGTGAGCCATGGCGCGGTTAGCGGTGGCAGGTTGCAGCTGGGCGTGTCCACTGTGGCGCGAATGTGTGGCGCATTCGTACCGGCGATAAGGCGGGGCGGGTCGTCCGCCTCCGCCTCCATCTCGTTCATCTCGAACGCTGCCACCATCTCGGCGGCAGCACAGCGGCTCGCGCCCGGCACAGGCTCGTAAGCGCCTGCCTGCCGCCGCCGGCGCGCAGGTGCACCGAGGAGCGCCGCACTACCGCTTGCGCCGATGTTGACGGCAGCTTTCCCACAGGAGAGGA
>CM030941.1:189324-226338 GCA_018136815.1 Isochrysis galbana | reverse complement strand
GCGTATATGCGGCCGCCGTCCCGCTGAGCACCGCCCCCGCAACGAGTAGCAGCCGGACCGGCGCGAGCGCTGTAATCAGCAGCGCGAGGGCAACGGGCAGCGCGAGCAGCGGCGCGGGCGCGACGACTCTTGGCCGCGGCAGCCGCGGGTGGAGCACCCGCAGACGGAGGACGGCTGCAACCTGCATGCACACATTAACGGCGTAGAAGACCATCGCGAGCTGCAGCGCCGCCTCGAAGCGGAAGAAGCTCGTAGCCGTGCCCACAAGCAGCGCGTTGGCGACGATGGCGGTGGCGGGCGTGCCGTGCCGTGTGTGGAGCCTAGCGAGTGCCGGCGGCAGCATGCGCAGATTGGCCATGGCGGCAATGGCGCGCGAGCTAGTACAGAGGAGGGTGCAGAGGACACCGACCATCGAGACGACCGAGGCGGCAGTGAGCGCCAGCTCGAGCGGTGCGCCGCCCAACTGCGCGCCGAGTAGCGCATACTGCCCGGGCTCCCACGCGCGCCAGTCACTGGCGACAGCGAGCGCGGCGGCGAGCGGCAGCACGTAGAGCGCGGTGGTGAGGGCGAGCGCGCCCCAGAGCGCAGGCGGGTAGGTGGAGCGCGGAGCCTTCACCTCGGCCGCGACCATTCCTGCGGAATCGTAGCCGCAGCTGTTCCACAGCACGAGGCAGAGAAAGGTGAACCAGCCCGAACGGCCGTGCGGCAGGTCGGCTGTGTCCATTTCAAACCATACGGAAGTGTCTGCATGGGGCTGCCCGGCGGCGGCGGCGATGAGCGCCACGAAGGGCAGCGAGACCGCCAGCATCATCACGCCCGCTGCCGAACCAACCACGTCGACACCGCGCACGTTGGCCCATGCGGCTAGCCCGACGAGCATCAGCCGGAGCGCGGCGAGGACGCTGTCCGGTAACGTGCGCGCACCCTCAGGATCACTGGCGCGCACCACCTCCCCAACGTACTCGCTGAGCAGCAGTGGGTACAGCGAGCAGTCGAGCACGTTGCCCAACAGGTTGGCAACTGCGTTGAGCAGCGCGCAAAAGGGTCCGAGCGCCTGGTCCACCCACACGACGTAGCCGCCTGACCTCGGGAGCGCGACGGAGAGCTCACTCGCCACGAGGAGCATCGGTGCGGACCAGACGCCAGCGGCGAGAAGCAAGCAGAGGAGCGAGAGAGCGGGCCCGCCCTGTGGTATCAGCTCTTCGACGCCGAAGCCTGAGCCGCTCACTGCGAAGAAGGAGAGAGCCATGAGCTGGAGAAGGGAGAGGGGGCGAGGAGGAGGGAGCAGCTCGTAGTCCTCCTGGTCGGAAGCGCTGAGGAAGGGGACAGCGAGTGTGTTGAGGTGAGAGAGAGTGAGGCGGAGCCAGGGGAGGGGCCGCATGGTGAGAACGGGGGAAAGGAGGGGGGAAGGCCGGCGGGTAGAGAAGAGAGAAGAAAAGAGGCGAAAAGGAAGAAGAAACGGGAGAGGGAGGGAGAGCGGAGAGAGGCTGCCGGCCTCTGCGCCACCGCCACGGACGACTTTCTACTTTCTACGCGCCGTCCACAGCTTCTTCCTCTGGCTCCCCCTCACCTGTTGTTTTGTTTTTGCCCCTCCCACCTGTTGTTTTGTTTTTGTTCCCGCACCTGTCCTTTTGTTTTTGGTCCCCCACCTGTTCTTTTGTTTTTGGCCCCCTCCCCCACTGGTTGTTTTGTTTTTTGTCCCCCCCTCACATGTTGTTTTGTTTTTGCCCCCCACCTGTCGTTTTTTTTTGGGCCCCCCCACCTGTCGTTTTGTTTTTGGTCCCCCCCCCCGGCATCGAGCTCCTGATTGAGGAATTGCTCCCCCCCCCCCCCCCACCCTCTCTCTCTCTCTCTCTCTCTCCTTCCCTCTACTCTCTTTCCCTTCCTTTTCTCTCTTTACGTAAGAGTACGGAGCGTGAGAAGAGAGCACGTCTGCGGTCAAGAAGGGCAGGGAGAGGGGAGACCCCTTGGAGACAGAAGTAAAAGGCCCATCTTCATTCAATAAACAGGAGGAGGCTGAGTATGAGAGGGAGGGAGGGAGAGAGAGAGAGAGAGAGAGACGGATGGCGTCCGCGGTCTCTCCACGCAGCGCAGAGGATCTGTGCGGCGGCGGCGCGGCGCTCTGTGGCGTGGAGGGGGGGAGTGTGCCGGCAGCGAGGAGCGGGCTGACCTGCGCCGTGGCCGAGGAGAGGGGAGAGGGAGGAGAGGGAGGAGAGAGAGGGGAAGAGAGAGAGAGAGAGAGAGAGAGGGACAGGGAGAGAGGGAGAGAGGGAGAGAGGGAGAGAGGGAGAGTGAGGGAGGGAGGGGGAGAGAGAGAAGGAGTCGCTGGTGCACGAGAGAGTCGAGTAGAGGGAGGGATCGTCTCCGCACCGGAGCCGCTTTCAGAGAGAGAGAGAGAGGAGGAGAAGGGAGAGGTGCGAAGAGGGCCCTCTGTCAGCTCTGTTGGCTCCCCACTCAATCAGCAGGCAGAGAGGCTCGAGCGGACAGCCGCTGCTGCAGCCACTGCTGCGCGTCTTTCCAACGATGAGGAGAGTGGAGAGGTAGCACGGCTTTCCGACGGCTCCGCGCGCAGACGGAACGGCGACGGGGACAGAGTGGCCATCTCCGGATCTTCCTGCACTGCGCCAGTCGCAGGGGGAGAGCTCCGGGCGAACGGCGGGGGCGCGGCCCTTTCCGTGAGCCAGTGGGCCGGACCATCTGCTTGCGCCGCCTCCACCGGCGCGGCTAGTGAGGAGGCAGGCCACTCTGCCTCTGTTCGCGCGATGATGAGTAGCCTGCACCGGCTTGGTGGCTCGACGCCTGACCTGGCAAGACCGACGGGCCATCTCGCGAGCGCCACCTCCGCGTTCGCCGGGCTCCGCGAGCGCGGATGGAGCGTCTCGTCGTCAGCGTCGACCGCCTCCATACTTGCCACGTCTGAGCCGCCCGACGACGGGGCTGATGCCCTGCTGCCAGAGCTCGGACGCGCGGTCGCGGCTGCGCTCGCCGTCAGCATGCGTAGAGCGGCGCACACGTTTCGACTGAGCGAGGCAGACGATGAGGTCGAGTCGCTGTGCGCCGCCATTGAGGCTGTGTTATCTCACCGTTTCAAGCGCCGTCAGTTTATGCTCTTCTCCGTCCATCCGTGGTCGCTGATCGAGCACGCGGAGGGGCTTTCGCCCTCGTCAGCGCTGCTCGTCTCACTAGCGCGGACCATCGGGTCGACCGACACGGCCCGTCTCCGCGCGTGGCTCTACGCCCATCTGAATCGTGGCTCGCTCGCACGCGAGCTGGAGGCGCTGCTCGAGCCACCGCTGTGCAAACTGATGTACTCGAGAGGCGCGCTGCTCCTGCGCGCCGAGGCGCGCTCGAGCCTGATCGAGCGCCTCGAGCCCCTCACGCGGGCCGGCTTCTTGCTGGGCCGTTCCGTGGGACTCTGCCCTGCACTCCCGCCCACGCCACCTGCCACCGCCAGTGCGAAGGAGCCGCCAGCGCCCGTCGTAGCTGGTGCGAGCCACGACGCGCTCGCTACGGCTGCCGTCGCGCGCGCCGAGGCGGCCGCGCACGCTGACGAGATGCAAGACGCCGCGGCCGCCGCTGTCGCGCACGCCGAGGCGACAGCGCGCACCAAGGAGACGCAATACGCAATGGACCCCGGAGCCCCGCCCTCGCTCTCCTTCGAAGCGCTCGCCGCGGCCGTGACGGCTGCAATCAGTGGTGCAGGTGGCAGTGCACTCACGGGGCGACTCGGCGGTTCGATGCTAGGGCTCGATGGGAACGGACGCATGAGGGAGGGTGCCGATGCGCAAGTAGATGCGGGCGGCGCGGAGCACCGTGGCGAAACGCCGCACCCTCCCAAGCCCGACGACAACCGGTGGCAGGCGGCCGCGGCGGCTCCCGCCGTTCCGGCGCCCAGAATGCGGGATCGGAGTCGCCGCATGTTGGCGGACATAGACGCGCCCGTGGGCGAGGATGTGGCTGTGCCCGAGGCGGCCTCGTCTATGGCATCTACACGGGCAACGGGGGGGGCATTGGACTATGCGCCCGGCGTTGGGGAGACGGACGCCGAGGCTGCGGAGCTGGCGGCAGCGGCTGAACGCATCGTGGGCGAGCGGAGCAGCGACTCAGAGCCCGAGAATGTAAGCGCGCTGTACGACGACGCCTCAAACGTCTCAGTCGCCCACGGCGAAGCCGGCGCGAGGCTCACGAGCGCGCCGCCCGCCGATACCGTGAGCGGCTCAGCGTTTACATGGCGCCAAGGCATCGCTGCCGCAGCCGCAGAGTCTGAGTTTGCGCTTGCGCGCCACAGACGCGTCGGCAATGGCGCACCGGGGGCGAGTGCCGCTGCCTTGCTTCCCGCCGGCACTTTCGGGGGCTCACGTGCCGCCGGCGAGGCCCCCGGTAATCCATTCGACGCTCCCAGCGGCGCAACAATGCAGGGCTCGGCAGGCCACCAGGTGCGACCTAGGGGAGCCTTGGATGCGAGCTCCAGGCCCGACATCAACTTGTGCGACAGTGGAGGGGCGGCGAGGGCCGACGATGTAGTGCTTGCGGTGAAGCCAGGCGATGCCAGCCCATCCGGCACTCCCCTCGGCGCGGCCCTCGCACCTGGGGCTCCGGCGAACGCGGTCCATCCCGCATCCGAGGCGAGCGCGCAAGAGGTGCCGGCAACACCTGCCGACAGCCTTGCGCGCCTGGCCGACGGGCTTACGTCGGCGGGCAATACGCAGCCGCACGCATCAAGATCCGGCGCTTCAGCCCTCGCGCATGGGCTGCTGGAAGACTGGAGCAGTTGCTCCGAGCCGGCTCAAGTCATGGACGTCGCGGGGCGCGACGCGGCCGTTGGCGGTTACCACAAGGCCGTAGGTGACATAGAGGCGCAGTGGCAGAGGCTGAGTGCCGATGCGTCGATCCCGGAGCGCACTGACTCGCTGGAGTCACCCGCCGAGTATTACGAGTGCTCCGAGCCGGAGGACTGGGTACCGCTGGCGCCGCCGATGCTCTCGCCTTACGAGGGAGTAGAGTACGAGGAGCGTGCCGGCGTCGAGGAGGCGGGCAACGGTGTAGCACAAGCAGTCCTCAATGCCGCCGCGGAGGCCGAGGTGGCAGCCAGTAGGGAGAGGTGGAGCACCGCCGCTCAGGTGGAGGAGGAGCCTGCGCTCCACGGTGCTGAGATCGCCCGACCGACCGCCGTCCCTGCGGCCGCCGTGTCAATCGCGCCGCCGCCGCTGCCCGCGGCCCTTGCAACCTGCCGTGTTGACTCCGCCGTGTCGGTTGCCGTAGCACTGCCGCTGTCCCCTGCTAGGGCTGCCCACACGGGCGCCCCGCCCACCAATATCGCGCTCTCTAGGTCGATGGTTTCAGACTATTTTAGTGCGAGCACCGCGACTGACGTTCCATCGACCTCCCTGTTGGAAGACTCGAGCGGCGGCATGGGCGCCGCGTCGGCCCCTGTGCGTGCCTGGCCGCCTGCCGGCACTCGGAACGGCAAGCTCGTAGTTTCCGCGGCCTCCGTTTTGGGCTGTGAAATGCGCGAGGAGGCGCCCGGGAAGCTGCACACAGTTTATCGACTACGGGCGCGCGTCGGCCCCTTTGAGTGCGCGACGTACCGCCGCTTCTCCGACTTTGTGAAACTGCACACCACGCTCAAGAAGGAGCTGCCGCGTCAGCGGATGCCGCGCTCTGCGCAGCGATTGCTAGACGACCGCATTAAGCCCCACCACCGACTGAGCCAGCCGATGCCCAGCCTTCCCGCGCCGCTCTCGACGGCATTGGCCCCGCTCGGCCGCAAAGCGTCCCCTCACCCTGAAGCAAGGTTAAGGTTACTGCAGGCATATTGCGAAGATCTCGTAACGATCGAGGCCCTTGCGCAGGCAGAGACCACCCTGGCCTTCTTTTGGCCTTCAAGCGATCGAGGCGACGGAGCCCTCGTCGCGCCCGACGGCTCGACGGCCGCCATGACGTGAGACGAGCATCGGAGCACAGCAGGCTCCGTGACGATGGAAGAGTGCGTTTGCTCATCTAGCCGTTCGTGATGGATGAGGCTACCGTCCGTTGATGTCGCTAGCCCGCTTGCAATCCCTAGCGGTGTCTGCACGCTTGGTGTGTCTACATGCCTCGGCGCGCAAAGCCGGCAGGTAGTCTGGGGCTTCTCATTCCGACCAAGTGTACCACATGATGGCGCAGGGCAGCAAAGAGGTGAGTGCTACCGACAACGGCCAACGCACAATCGGATCGGTAGCCGTCAGATAGAGTGTGATCGGGGCTGAAGAACGGTGTTTGTTGCTCATGTGCATGCATAACCTCCTGCACTTTTGATTCATGATGCAGCGCTCTCCTTCTTTCCCTCTACTTCACCCACCTTTATTACTTGGGGTAGATTGCGCGACCTATTTAGGTTCTTCTCTGGTGCGCAGTGTTCTGTTGTTCGATAGAGTGAAGGGGGGTTCAATCCTGCATCCCGCCATCAACATTCATCCTGAGTGCGCGCATTGTTATTGCGATGTCCCGGATTTATTGATAGATATAGATGCTGCTTTATCTCGATGCATCCCCTCGCTCCACTTCCAACAACTACGTTTATACTTAGGGTTCGCGCAGGGGGGCCGCACGAGTCCCACCCTCGCTCTCCACTCGCTCCCCTGCTGTGGAGGAGGAACCACCCACTCTCCGGGCATACCTCATACCTGATGGCTTGCCAGGAGCACACTGCCCTGCTGACCCATCCCCATCCCTCTCCCCACAGGCTCGCCTGATCCGCCCGCCCTGGCCTGTCGTGGCCAGCCCATCGCTCTGCGCTCTGACCACCCCCTCATCCCCCTTGGGCCCCCATAATCAGGAGCACCCAGCCAGCTCAAGTCGACCTGCAAGCTTGATGTCCTTCTTGTCCTCCGCTAGCTGCGCTAGCTGAATGTAAAAGGGCTCCGGTAATGCCCCCGTCCGGTAGGCTTCGTGAAACATGTCCATCAGTCGCGGGGCCACTAGCTTTTCGAAGCTTTGGTAGAACTCCATTGGTATGCCGTCCGGTCCCGTGGATTTACCTTTCGCCATTTGTCGTATAGCCCTAATGATCTCCGAGTAACCGATGGGCTTGTCCAAAAAGGATCTATGACTCGTCGGTATCTGACGTCGCTTCTCCGTACTCGAGTGTATTGGCCAGGCCTTTCCGCCTCGGTCGCTGAATACGTCCGAGAGTGCCATGAGTGCACCCTTGGCAAGCCCCTGTCGCGTCCTCTCGCCCATCCCTCCGGTCTTTCTATCGGCGCCTATCCGTTCGACATCGTTTATTGCGATATCCTTTCGATGGCCCCTACCCACGATTTCGTAGCCGGCCGTGCTGGTTTCGACAAGCTGATGACGAATTGGGATGGCCCTTAGGGCCTGAGGGCAATGAGGAAGGTGGCAAGCCGGCGGCAGGCGCGGCTGAGGAGACGGCTTCGGAGACGATGACGGGCTGAAGCCCGTCAGCAGAGGAAGGCGGGCAGGCGGGCTTGAGCGAGGGCGAGGACGGCGGCGAGAACGACATGGAACGAGCGGCGAGAGGCGAGGGCGAGTGAGAGGAGGGCTGTGATGGCAGGGGCTGGCGAGGCGAGGCGAGTTTGTTGGGTACGAGTGTTACGAGAGCGAGAGCGACGAGAGCGAGAGCGACGACGGATGACGACTGACGACAGGACGACGGACAGAGACACCCAGGAAAACACCCCGACTCTCGCCCCACGACTTTCTCACGTAACTCGACTAAAATCAAACCCAAACACTCCGGCCAGACGACGACGGACGACGATCAGAAGGCGATCTGTCGGCGATCCCGTCTGGAAGGGGAATCGCACCATAACGGAAACGAGGGGCAATCCTGCCGAACAAGATTCCAAGAGACCTACCAAATAAGACGAAATGAGTGCGATGTGCCTAAGGGGGAGATACGAAGAGGTCGTAAATTGAACCTGATTGCCCCCAGAAGCAGATAAAGAAACGCAGGGGAGATAGCAAATTAAACCTATTTGCGAGGCGCCTGGGAGGAAGAAAGGTGGGGAAACTTCCCTTCTCTTTCGAGAGAAAGAGAGAGGGCGCTCCACAACCCACGATCCCATGCATCCAAGCGAAGCTTTTGACCGAGAACGAGAACGAGAGAATTATAACGATAAATACCGAACGACGAAGAGAAGAGCGAAGCCTAACGAGTGTCGATTCGCGAATGCGACACCCCCCTGCTAGGATCGAGCGTCCCGCGAGGAAAGAAGAGAACCTAACGGACATCGGAGAGCTCCAAGCAAGCCACGAGAAAGGCAGAAGAGCAATCCTGAACGAGACCGAATGAGCCAAGAGCGAAGAGCGAATAAATCCGAAGAGCGAATGAAAAAATAAATCTGAAGAGCGAATGAAACAATAAATCCGAATGGAGGGAGAGCCGCGCACCCAACGCCGAACCAAGACGGAAGACGTGATGAGCGACGCACCGAGAAGTTACGAATTACGAACAACGAACAATCGAGGACCGATGAGAACGCGGAACGACAAGAATCGAGAATCGAGAGCGAGAAACGAAGAACGCGGAACGACGAGAATCGAGAATCGAAGAACGAGAAACGAAGAACGCGGAACGACGAGAATCGAGAATCGAGAATCGAAGAACGAACGACGAACGACGAACGACGAACTATAAGAATAGTGCGCGACGATCGAAGAGACAGGAAGTACCACACCCGTCCGGACGATAAGGTGTAGAATCGGCGGCCGGCGCGGCAGACCGCAGGACTCAACGCTCAACGCTGCAACCCATCCTCTTCTCTCTTTTACGAGAGTTTTACCTGGATGTTTGGGCGGTGTGGCGGCACCCAAGTTACAACGCGGCGTCTCCTGTTCTTCGATATATGAGTAGTCGAACAGCCAACGGCGAAAGGCCACACTCTCGTGATGATGAGGTGTGCTCGGCCGTAGGTCGGTGCCAGTGCGCTCAAGGATGATCGAGGTGAGTTGGCTAGCAAGGTTGCTGCCAGAGTCCGAGCGAAGTTGCCTTGGTACTCCGTGCCGAGAAACGACGTACGACATGAAGGCGTGAAGAGCGTCGGCACTCGAGGGGTCGCCGTTGTGAGGTGCCGCCTCGATCCAACGAGTGAGCGAGTCCACGAAAACGAGGAGCTTGTCGAAGCCTCGAGAGCCCTTGATGAAGTCGTGCGTAGGAGCCATCGAGACGACGTCGCAAAAGACGATGTCGAACGGTTAGGCGCCGACCTGCGGTCCCTTTGGATCTGCGAGGTGGCGGAAGGGAGGCTTAGCTAAAGTGCATTCATGGCATTGGCGAACGTGCTCACAGACGTCTGCGTTCATCCCAGGCCAAAAATATCGGTCGCGTAAAAGGCGCGCCATTCGGTTGTCGCCGAGGTGGCACAGGTGGTCGTGAAAGGCTTCGAGGTAGGCGCGGCGCATCGTCTTCGGCACGTAGAGGCAGAGCTTCTCGCCGTCTCTCGTCGGCACTCGTCGGTAGAGTAGTCCAGATCGCAACAGGCATCGAGAAGATTCGCGACTAAGCCAGCGCAAGCGGCGGTGATCGAGGTCGGGGTTATGAGGAGAGGAAGAGAGAAAGCGGATGAGGTCGTGGCAGTTGGGGTCCTCGGCCTGTGCCTCCTTGAGCGCCTCGGCGTTGGGTGTACCGACGTCGAGGTAGGAGAGGTTGCTGGCGGGGAAAGTCTTCCCCAGCGCCAGCGCCTCAACGGCGAACACCTATCACCTATACCGAGGACGGGGTTAGCGCGGGCGAGAGGGAAGTGTGCGGAACTGATGCGAAAACAAGGAGGGTCTCAGTCAGGCGGCGGCGTCGTGCATGGAGGCAAGCGCGCAAAGCATGCGAGGCAGGCAAGAAGAAACGAGGCGGGACACGAGCGCAAAGAGCGCGGGTCGGCCGGCCCGTTCCTATAACCTATAACCTTAGAGGGTCGGTTGCGCACGTAGAGGGTCAATCGCGGATGCGACAGCCTGCGGGGAGGGGATTGGGTCAGGAAGGCATGCTAGGAGGATGGGTTAGGGTTAGGGTTAGTTGGTGCCGTTCCGATGGCAGGGGAGGAGTGGAGAGAGGGCGTGGGAGCTCGTGCCCCCCCCTACCCATGGGTGAACCAAGTATAAACTTTGTCGACGGAACGCGACCTAACATTCGATGGCTCAAACCAGTCCGTCCCACTTTCGATGGAACGTGACCTCACACTAACATGGTCTCACAACTTCTCACAACCACAACCACTACAACTTGAAAAAAAGTAGAAGAAAGGCGATGCCATCGGTAACGTTGTGCTATCCGTGACAGTCTGAATATAACACGATCACCTATCTATGTCTTGCGCAGCATAGCTGAGGCGACCACAGCTCCGGCGTCAGCGGGAGCGCCGCGCTCTGCCCCGGCTCGCTTGTCGGCGACAACCGCCGCGAGCTGAGCCGCCTTCTGCGCTGCTCTCTCGGCCTCTCGCGCTTCCTCCTCCGCCGCCTCCTTCCTTGCGCGGATTTTATCGCTCACCTCACTAAGCGGGAACGAGACTAGATTGTGCTCCTCCGTTCCCGCCACAATGTGGCTTATGCTCCGCTTGAGCGCAATGCAGCGGAACGAGTCGGTGTGGTTCCATGTCTTGAGCTCATTGCCGGCACCGTAGTCCCACACACGCACGCAGTGATCCGTCGACCCGCACGTAACCAGCCAGCCGGAGTCGGGTACGATAAGCATGCCACTCACTGGACCATCGTGCGCCCGCAGGGTGGAGAGCGCGCCGAACGAGTGGAGGTCCCACAAGCGCACGTCGCCACCCTCGGAGGCGGAGAAGAGGAAGTTGCCGTCGAGGGCGAGGCATGAGATCGCGTCCGAGTGCCCGCGCAGCGTCGCCAGAGCCGCTTGCGTACGCACCGACCAAACACGCACCTGAGCGATAGCGCACGGGCACGATCAGCCGTGCGCGCACACGGCCGCAAACTGGCCACATGAGGCCGCCCAAGGGCGTGTGCTAGTGCGCTCGCTCGCAGACTTGCTCGGTTCTCACCAATGTGTCGTTGCCGGCCGTGATATACTGGGCCGCCATCGGGTTGACAATCATGGCTAGCACCTCCTCGTCGCTCGCTTTAACAAGGTGTTCCAGCCTCGGCAGAGCATTCTTGTGCTTCGTGATGTCCCACATGCCAACCTGGGAGTACGGGGATTGTGCGCTGAGCTTGGGTGGGGAGGAGGGGAAGGGCCTGCGCCTCCGCTGCGCGCGTGCGCCGTGCCCCCAACAGCCCCTATCGCACATGCGCATTGCCCACCTCTCGCGCCCGGCGCTCGCTCGCCTTGGCGGTTGCGCCGCACCTGCCCATCGAATCCCGAGGAGAGCAACATCAGCTGTGACGCATTCTTAGCGACCACACAAAGACAAAGCACTGTGTTCTCGTGCCCACGGAGCGTGATCGTGGAGCCAGTGTCGACGTTCCAGATGCGGATGGAGCCATCATCATGTCCCGTCAGCAGCATGTCGCACAACGATGAGTGGCAAAGGCAGGCGATCTCAGAGCGTGTCTCCTCGAGGACCTGCAGGCAGCTCATATCTAGCACATCCCATGCGCGGATCGTGCCGTCGAGCGAGGCCGAGTAGAGCACTGCCTGCCCGGATGAGGCGGCGCGGTCGACGGACGGGTCACCCTCGTGTCGCGGCATCGATGGGGGCTCGGCAGTCGCGAGCGAGACGATGGGGCCCGTGTGGCCGGCCGTCTCGGCAGCCCTGCGTGGGTGGTGCGGAGGGGCGAAGCGTGATCGCGCACGTGTTGCAGCCGCTTGCGCGCAAACCCGCTCGCTCACTCGCATGGGGCACAGCTCACGCACTTGACGTCGCGCATCACGAGCCACGCGTCGACGGTGGTGCCGGAGGAGGTGTAGAGCAGGTCGCCCTCGTATGCGAGCATGCGCACGCCGCGCGCGACGGAGCCGCTCGCCGCCGGCGCCGCCATGCCGGAGTCGGTCGCCTTGGCCTTGGCGGCGGCGGCGAGCACAGCGTGGACCTTGGCGGCCGCCTCGTGCGGAATCGCGTCGGGGCCGACGAGCTTCTCGGTCTTGAGGCAGCGCTCGGATTGAACGTCCCAGAAATAAACATAGCCCAACTCGTCGGCCAGAACAAGCTCGGCCTTCGCCTCCACCCACGCGAGGGCGTTGTAGCGCACCTTGTGTCCGTTGTCAATGGAGAGGAGCACGCCACCATTGCGCGTGTCGAACAGCTTGACGGTGCAGTCGTACGAGGTGGAGACGACGGTGTGGTGGGAGGGGACGAGGAGCAGCCGCGTGATCCCGAGCGCATGCGCCTGCGGCTGCCGCCGCCAACGCTTCAGCTGCAGCCCCTCGGCGTGGCGCACACTCGCCTTGTAGACGGAGATGGTGCCGTGCTCATCGCCCGCGTAGAGCGCTCCGCCCTCTGCGGGTACGTGGATGGCGAGCGCGCCGACCCAGCCCTGGATGTCGCGCAGCGTTTCCTCCGCACTGTACCACGGGTACAGCATCAGCTCGCGCCCCGCCTCGGCCCGCCAGAGCCGGATCGTCTTGTCTGTCGAAGCAGAGATCAGGCAGCCGCTCGAATATACCACGCTGCTCACTCCCCCTCCATGGGCACGGAGCGTCTGAGCACAGGCGGCGGTGTGCGGGTCCCAGATACGGATTGTTCGGTCAGCCGACCACGAGAGCAGCAGCGCGCCCTCCCCTCCCAGCCCTGGCTCCTCCACGAAGAGAAGTCCGAGAATCACTCCGCTATGTCCTCTCAAGAGTAAAGGCTTGCTCTCGAGCCTTGCGCGCCCCCCCTTGGGCCGCCAGAGCGCAACGAGACCGTTGGCCAGCCCAGCTGCCACCAGCCCGCCGCGCACACCCACCGCGTGGCAGCTCACGCCCACACCGCCCTCCGTCTCACAGAGGAAACAGAAAGCGTGAGTTAACTCCATTCTCTCCCTCTCCCTCTGCCTCTCCCTCCCTCCCTCCCTCTCCCTCTCTCTCGTGAACGGCGGCGGCGGCGGGGAGTTCTCTTGTAGAAAGAACGAAAGAACGAGGGGAGCAGGCTGCTCATACTTCGAAAAAATTAAAAAAATGAAAAAAATACCTTGTGGGGAAGATGCCATCTACTTCTAGATGCTGCTAGTATTAATAAAACATCTGAGCGTTAGTACCGCTACTCCCACCAGCCCGGTACAATCACGACACCCCTCAGCGCACCTGCCCGTACGCCTTGACGTTGTCGTATTTCATACGATGACAGGCTTTTACTTCTAACCTATGAGCTATTTTAAGCCTCAAGGTCTCGTCGATTGGTATACCGCCTCTTCTCTTACTTTCTCTCGATGTCATCAAAGGTTCCATGACTGTCTTCTGTCTTCTCTCGTCCCTCGGTCGTAGCTCCCCAGCGAGATCTGCCCTCGTTGTGTCGACCCCTCTGTCGCATGTCTGCGCGTTGCTGAATTGCCCTGGTGCCGACGCCTGGCCGTCCGTCCAGGTGTAGTTAGTTTTCGCTCCGTTTGGGTTAGTTCGTGTGGTTCTGTATCTCAGATTTTTTCGTGTCCATATGCTGTAGTCTCCCGTGTCTACCTCGGACCTAAGAAGCTCTCGTTCCCATTCTCCATTCTCTCTCTTCCACTAGCTCGCTAGCTAGCCTCGCCTCTACCCTCTGACGCCACGCGTCGCGATCTTCTGACCTTCCGCCTACCTCGTCGCTCATAGCGCTCAATGGCAGACACTGTCAGACCCGACCGCCACCCAGTGGACACCCGACCTTTGGCTTTGGCGGATGTCTGTTGTATTCCTGCCCATCTGAAGGCTGTAGGCATGAATATTCGTGTAAGGTACGCGCTCACAATTACAATTGAACAGTTCCCCGTGTTGCCACTGACGCACAAGACACACAGATTCGGATTCCCCATGGTCTCAAGTCCAGGTTTGCAGATTTTGGTCTCGAAATTTGCGATTCGAATTTTGTTTTTGCTGTTACTATAATTGTTGGCTCGTTTAAGGTAATAAACCGGCATGGACTTCGACTTCTCGTTCTGCAGTCGCTCTGCGAGACTCTCTCTCTCTCTCTCTCCGTCCGCCTCTCCTCGGCCGACGGCAGGAAGATTCGTCCAAAAACATTCTCCGGTCCCAAGATATCTCGTGGGGGGTCTCTCCGCGCTCCGCGAGGGAAAGGACGCGATCTCGCTCCGAGATCGGCCTCGCGCCCTCCCACGCTGCCCCGCCGTGCCCTCGGTCCCTCGCGCCCCCCCCGCGGCAGGTTCTTTTCCTCGGCGTGCCATCCGTCGCCTTCGGCCGTTATATTATTCTCCCCCCCCCGCGCGAGGTTCTTCTCCTCCGCGCGCGGTTCGTTTCCTCCGGCCGTCGTTCGTCCCCCCCCCCCCGCGCGCTGTCCCCCCCCCCCCCTCGCTTCGATTCCTCTCGCGATTCCTTCGATGATTGCCTCCATCTCGTCCGTTCTTCTTCGCGATTCTCGCGGAGGGGGCACCGATGTTTAACGTTAGTTTCGCCGCGTTTTCGGTGAAAGAAAGGAAGAACGAATGGCACGCGCCTCGCGTCTCGCGTCTCGTTTCGTCGCCCCTTGCTCGTTGCTTGTCTAGAAGGTCTCTCCGCACATCGCCTTCTTCCCCCCGCGCGATTTTGGATCTCTCCTCGACCCTCCGCGTTGGCTTCAGCGGACGAGTTTCACTTTAACGACGATAGTTCGAACCCTTCGTTTGCGTAGTTTTGCGCTCTCTTTCCGTATTTCTTCGCGCATGACGAGCGATCGCGACCTCAGCCTTCGCCGCGCGGGGAGGGTTTGTTTATCGTATGATTCCGGAGTGTTTACGTTAGTTTTCTGAGCCCAAGGTCGTTGGAGTTTGTTTGGGTTTCTTGTGAGTGATTTTGTAGCAACTTAGGCGGCTTGCCTTCATTTGGTCTCCGATAGCATGATTAATACATTACTAGAAGATTTTTTTTATGCCGGGCGAGGAAAGCTCCATGAGCTCCCCGCAAGAACCGCACTCCGCGCTAGCTGCCGGCGCGCCCTCGCAGGCCATCTCCAAGAGTGAGATGAGCCTTGCTCTGACAAGCACAAAATCTTCGCTCGCGCCTTCGGCTCCGGTCGTCACGTCGAGTTCTTCCCTTGAGAAATCTTCATTGTCCCCGCGTCATGAGCCCGTCTCTTCTTCTTCTCTTGGCTCTTGGGGCTCATGGAAGGAGACCAAATGAAGGCAAGCCACCTTGGGTGAAAGTTCGAACTCTCAAAGTTTTAAGCTGTGCCCGCCTTGCTCCTCGCCTCCTCTCCCACCGAGTTCCACTCCTGGACATGCCTCTTTGAATATACTGCTTTCCTTCAATGCGGTAATTTGCCATTTATGCATATTCTGTACATTCAGATGGTTTGATTTACAAAGGTTAATTGCTAATTTCACGTATCTTTCTTTTTGTGCTTTCTCAATCCTTTGTATCCTAGCCGTATTATCTTTTAGCAACGATTTGTGTTGGTTGAGTTTTGGAACTAATTTGAGAAACGTATCATCATCCGAATGTTGCAACACGCGTCTATCTAGCTTCAGATTCTTTAAGTTGTGTCGTTTTATTTTTTGGATGTCTGAAAATAGCTGCATTCAGAACCCTCATGAGTGTGGAGGGGGGGGGTGCTACCTCTAACCTCTAACGACCTATTTTTTCTCCTTGCCTCCTCGAGATGTTCACCAACGTCACCACAATGCCACAATGAATCCTTGTCGAAGGAGGCCCTCTCGGGGCGCGCCCTCATACCGAGCCAAGGCGACGCCGTTCTCGTCGCGTACGTGGTGCTCCTGGGCCTCTCCTTCGGGGTGCTCTGCGGGGGGGGTCATGGAAGGAGACCAAATGAAGGCAAGCCACCTACATCCTACATACGGAACATCAACTAAGGTAGCTGAATCTCTTAGTAGAAACCACGGCGGATATCAATAAAGATCCTGCGTTACATATAAGTTATATAAGGGAGGGAAACCCAAGACGAAACTAGATCAAGGGACGAGTCACAGTCTCCCGCCCCCTTCTCTCCAACCCCTGGCCGAAGCAGCGCGCGCGGCCTCCCTGGAACCAGCTTCTCCGCTAAAGAGGGAACTGGGAAAGGGGGAGGGGGTTGTTAGGGGTAAAGGTTGGGTAGTAGGGAGGTACATAAGCACGCTGCCGCAAGCCGCAAGTGTAGCGGGGATTTTTAAGAAGATTTTTTTTCTTTTACGTTTTCACGTTGATTATTCATAAAAGCGAAAGCGAAGCGCCGAAATCGGCCCTTCAGTTTCTCAACCTATTTTGGCCAAGAAGCATGCCTAGTTGATTGATAAATATGGCTGCGAGGCCATAGCCATAGCAGTGCGTCTCGGCATACCCCCCTGCCATCCGCCATGAGCTGGTAGCCCGCGGATCAAGCGTAAGAGGAGAAAAACTGAAGAAACGGAGGGGAAGCGCCGATTGCGGCGCTCCGGCAGTAAGGAGTTCATAATACTACTACTCCGTGCTCGGGCCCAGAATCCTACGTGAGCCCTCCGCTGTGAATGAACCCTCCGTGAAAACGAACCTCCCCCCCCCCCCCGCGCGCGCAACCTCCCTCTCTTCTCGAAATAGAAAATAGAAGCCCCTCCCCCCTTCTTCCCCTTCCCTTGCGTTCCCCCCCCGCCGCCCCCTCCTTCTTCCTCTCCCTCTCTTCTTCCTCTCCTTCTTCTTCTCCTTCTTCCTCTCTTCTTCCTCTCTTCCTCTCCCTCTCTTCTTCCTCTCCTTCTTCTTCCTCTTCTCCCTCTCTTCTTCCTCTCCTTCTTCTTCTCCTTCTTCCTCTCTTCTTCCTCTCTTCCTCTCCCTCTCTTCTTCCTCTCCTCTTTCTTCCTCTCTTCTTCTTCCTCTCCTTCTTCTTCCTCTTCTCCCTCTCTTCTTCCTCTCCTTCTTCCTCCTCTCCCTCTTCTTCCTCTCTTTCTTCTGATTCCTTCCTCTTCTTCCTCTCTCCAGAGACGCCCCCAACCGCCACCGATTGGTTGTTTCGGCAAGCGGCCCCCCCTCTCCCTCCCCGCCCGCCCCCCCGCCCCCTCCCCCCTCTCCCTCCCCTCCCTCCCCTCTCTCTCTCTGGATGGGGGCGCCCTCCGCTCTCCACTCCATCCTCCCTCTGCTCCACCAGCTCTCCTCTCTGCCTGACGAGGAACAGGAGGCGCGCGTGCGGCTGCACAGCACAATCCTCTCCCACGACCCCTTCTTCCTGCCCTCCAGAGCCGCCCTCTCCTCCTCCCACACACTCTCCGCACTTCGGGCCCACGAAAACAAAACTCCCGAAGCCTCTCTGCTCGCTCGTCTCGCGCTCAACGAGACGCACGACGTGCTGCGCAGGCTGTGCCTGACGCCAAAGCTTGCCTCCGCCAGCACCATCGCTCCCCACTCCGCCTGGTTCGCCCTGCCCTCGTCGTTTACTGCCGTATGCGAGAGACTTCTCTACGCGGCCCTCAGATTGGATCTGGGTCTTCTCCATGATTTCTGTGCGGTGGACGGGAAGGGGGGAGGGAGCGCTTTGCCGCCGCGACGCGACGTGCTGGAGCCGAGGTATTCACTCGCCAGCGACAACTATGAGGCTGCAGCGCACAACGACGGCAATGACAGGAGGGTGTGGCAGCTGTGGGCGAGTGCTCTGAAGAGGTGTGGAAAGGAGGCTAACCATGTCTATGCAGAGGCCGTGCGGCGCGGGCTGTGGGCGCGCGTGGAGCAGCGGCCACTGCAGCTCGTCGGCTCGCTCGTGCCGAGCGCCACGCCATGGCATGACGCGCGTGCGCACGACGCATGCGCACTCCTGCGCAAAGAGTTCTCCACTATCCGAGAGGAGCTGCTGCGAGCGCTCGCCGCGCGCGCCGCGCCGCCGGCCACCAAGGGCGGCGGCGATGCGATCTTTGCTGAGTCGCGGGCTAGGGCGTCTGCACGCGGACTCGCTTCCCTCTCGGGTGGCGCGCTCGCCGATGGCGCGTGGGGCGACCTCACCCTTTTCGTCAACGGGCGGAGGCACGACTCCAACTGCGCGCATATGCCCAAGACGGCAGAGCTACTCGGCTCGCGGCTGAGGGTCGAAGCAACGAGCAACCCGTGAGCGAGCGGCCCGCCGCGCGGGCGCGCACCTTCTCATCCACAGCTAGCCGCTTGACCCAGCGCACCCCATGCTCTTAGGTGCGGTTCCGCCTTCTTTTCGCTCCTCGCGCCCGGTGCATCGCTCCGGCCGCACTGCGGCCCCACCAACGCGCGGCTGCGTGCGCATCTCGCGCTCGTTGTGCCGGACGGCGACTGCGCGATGCGCGTGGGCAATTCCCCGCCACGCAGGTGCGCTACGCCTGCCCGCGTCGAGCTGCCCGCGCGTCGGCCTTGTTCGAGCTGCCCGTGCGTCGGCATTGTTCAAGCGCCGCCGGTCGGCGCCACGCTTCCGGCTCAAGCTACAGCTACGCCGATTGCAGGTGGGTCGAGGGTGAGGTTTGCTTGTTTGACGACTCGTTCGAGCACGAGGTGCGTGTTCTCGCACGCGCAGCCCGTCGCCACTCGTGCCATAGGGCTGACTGCGCGGAGCCGCGACCGCCGCGTGCCAACTCGCATCACCGGGCGCAGGTATGGAACCGCACATCTTCCGAACGAATTGTGCTGATAGTCGACTTATGGCACCCCGAGCTGACGACGTCCGAGGCGCGAGCTGCGGTGCTCGACAAGCCGCGGCGGAAGCGATACGAGGCGCTGCTCGCAGGGGAGCCCTTCGAGAGCGTGCCTGCAACGTCGCCCCGAGAGAACGAACCAAGCTTTTTCGTGGATGCTGTACCGGCAGCAGCGAGCAGAGATGAAGGCCCGGGGGGCGTGACGCGGCACTGCCAAGGGTTGCACTCTCACGTACTCGGCGCGAGGGGTATGCAGATGCTCGGGCTGTGCGTCAGTGCAATGCTAGATGGAGGCGAGGCTGAATGGCAGCGCCAGCTACAGCGGAGAATGGAGCCGTGTATGCCGCGAACCGTCCAGATGGCTACAATGGACTCTACGGAAAGGGTGGTTCAGGCGGTACCTGTGCTAGGTGACGAAGCTGCTGCTGAAGTGGGACCTATCGCAATAGCCGCACCGGCGCCTCCCAGCGGCGGTGATGGGCCGTCAGGAGTGGCCTAGTGCAGCGTCTTGGTGCACCGGCGGCTCGCTTCGTTGCCCGCCTTGCATGGGTTTGAACCAAGCGCTGCTCTGGGCCGCTCTTGCAGGCGGCCGAGGCCCTCGCTTGTGCGCTTTGGCACCCCACGTATGTTTGTACTATGTTTTCGATTGAGCCGTGCCGTCTATGCGTTTGCGTGGCCTTATGATCGCGCTCGCTGCGTCTGACATAGCATGCCATGCTTAGTTGCGTGTGGTCCCATGGCGGATCTGGGTGAGGCGGCGTGCGTTTGCTTTCGGCGGTAACATCTCAATGGGCAATAAGGGGCGAGCGCAGCCCCCGTGCCATCGAATGTCGCCCCCATTGCTTTCTGTCACTTCCTTGGGAAGGATAGAAAGCAGAAATAGGCCGGCCACTCACGCTTTTTAACAACTATTTTCCATCCCTCCTGGGTGTCCAAGGATTCCCCAGGGACCCCCCTTACCTGCCCCCCCCCCCCCCCCCCCCCGCGCGCGCGAATCCCCTCTACCCCACGAAAATCCATGGCGTCGGTGAGTGACTCCCCCGCCTTGTCCGGCCCATGGAGGTCTATTTTGGGAGAATGGGAGGATTGCGCGCGTGAGGGAATCAAAGCAGTGAATGTCGGGCGAATCCCCATAAGAAACGCGGAGGTTCCGCGTCGGCCGATCGCCGGCTGTCGGCCTCGCAATGGCTGCCAGCTGGTGAGGAGCCCAAGCTCAAGCGCCTCGCGAGATAAACTATTGTTATAGTTTGAACTATGGAGCGTGCCGCGACCGCTCCCGAGCCCCAGGCGACCCTCGCCACCGCGCCCCACCTGGGACGCCCCACGCCGCCCGAGGCGGCTCGATAGAAAGCCCTCTCAGAGCCCATCCAACCCATCCAAACCACACCCGCGCAAGCGCGCGGGGTGGCGAGCACTGGCACCGAACAGGTTGCCACCATGGCTCTGCGCATCATGCAGGGGGTCTTTGAGACCGGGTGCACTGGTGGTAGGAGTTGCCTCCATGAGGGTGACAGCAGTGCTGCCACCCATCATGGGGAGCCCTTGGTTGGGTGGCATGGCGGCAGAGGCAGGCGGCATGGCCAAAAGCTGGCTCTACTGTTCTGCAGGGAACAGGACCCTGCCTGTTCCCTGCTTTTGAGGGTGCTGAGGAGGCGATGACGGGAGGATCATGTCGACGTCGCTGTCAGTGAGGGTGAGGGGGGCAGCCTGCGAGCGCTACGGCTCCGGCGGCTCGGGGCGGCCCCGGTGGGGCGTCGTGGCGGCGGGGGGCTGGGAAGTGGGAGCGGTCGGCGCGCGCTCCATCGCTCAAACTATAACAATAGTTTGTAGGCGCACATAAGCTTTAGCTCATGATGATGCTCCAACCGCTGCTCGTTTGCAAACAGCATGTAGAAAAGTATAAAAAATCCAAAGATTTTGGCTCCTGCTGACTACTGCTAGAAACGGGGGACCCATAGCACTCACGGTCCTGACTCACGCCATCGCCTACACCCCAGACTCTCACTCTCCTTACGCTACCAGTGAGCTGGGCTACCAGGCTCTCATGAAAGGTAACGCGGAGCATGGGGTGTGAAGACAATCATGGCAGTCACTGCACAACAAGGTATAGGAAACCCTCAAAAGAAAAGCTGCAATGCTGTAGTGATGGCGAATCAGAGCGCATCCGCTCAAACTAGTTGAGCGTTGTTGTCCCAATAGTAGTCTAAGGGGTTGGCTAATGACGCGACTTGCATCAAGAGACTCTTCAGCCTTGCCGGCGAGACAGGCTTCTCCAGAACGTGGTTGAATAGCTCGTCGACGCGCGGGTCTTCAGCATAGACTTGCTGGCGCGACACGCCGGTCAGAAGGACGAGGCAGACGCGTACCATCTCGCCGCGTCTCTGCCGACCACGCAAGTACTCTGCAACATCACAGGCAGACGCGTGGCCTGGCTTCATTTGATGGTCGATCATCACGAGATCGAATTGGCGTGCCGAACACTCGGCTTCACGCTCGTGGATCAGGCGTTTCGCATCCTCACCCGAGGAGGCTGCAACAACTTCGCCAACTCTCAGACTTTTCTCGAGGGCGGACTGCATGAGCTTCAGGATGACGGGCGAGTTATCGGCAATCAGCACTCGCATGTTCGATAAGTCAGCCGGTGGCGCGCGGGAATCCGCAGACAAAAGTGCACTCGTCTCGCCTTCGGAACCCTCGTCGTCGTCCCTAGGACGAGCCCGCGTGTAGCTGTCTCTGAAGCTCGGGAGCTCGATGGCCTGCAGACGCGGAACGGTTGAGCCGTTTGCCGTCGTACGCATAGAGCGCCCAGCTGATGCCAATGGCACCGTGAACCATACGGTAGCGCCACCATGCACGTTCCTGGCAATACCACAAACGCCGCCCAAACTGGTGGCCTTGGCGGCAACAGACGAGAGGCCGAGCCCGGTGCCTCCGCGCGTGCCCTTCACCTGGGCGAAAGGGCGGAAGAGCTTCTTTGCAGCGGATTCGTTAATCCCTGGGCCTGTATCTTCCACAGCACAGACGACCTCAAGAGGTGCGCGCTCCTTGAGGCCAGAAAAAATGGGCTCGGAACCTATGCCTGCTTCGTCTTGGTTCCGCACCCAGCACTCAATCGCAACGTGCCCTGACTCAGTGAACTTGACCGAATTGCCGATCAGGTTGAGGAACATGTCGAGCAGCCAGTCTGGGTCGGCGACCACGATGACGTCGTCGATTGATGGTAGAGCACCGGGGCGCACATTTGACTTTGCAACAACGTTGCCAACGCTGTGAATCTTCACAAGCTGCTTCAAGACGGGCATGATCGACCTATCCACGAAGCTCTGGACGTGAACGCGCTGCAGTCTAGGAATTGCTGGCGCGGGCTTCGAATCCTCGTGGCCGACTGCGTTTGCAACGTGGTTCAGAATGGTCTTGCGTAGTTGTGCGATAGCGTGCAGTGAGACGTCAACGGCCTCCGAGGCTTCGCTCGCCACACTGGTACCTACGCTTGTGGACGAGCCATTGGCCTTCAACTCGCCATGGCCCGAATCGGGCGAGGGCGGCTGTTCGGAGGGCCGCATTGCACCAAACGCCAAGACAAGGGCATTCAGCGGAGTGCCAATGTCATGCGCAATCGTAGCGAGCGTGAGAGAACGCGTCTGTGCGATCTTCTTCTCTATGCGCATACCACGATACTGCTCGAGAGGTAGACGAGCGACGAGGTACACTAAGGTGATTGATATGGCGCCCATGAGAATGGTGAAGCCCATGGTTATGTACAGCTTTCCAGCAGCAGCGAATATGACAAGGCCAAGAGCTGCGACGATCCCCGTTGGGAAGATGATTATGCCTGGTACCTGGACCAGTGTTAGCAGCGGTCCATATGTGAACAGCGTCGCGGTGATGTACGAGATCACCTCCCAGCTGTAGATGGGGAGCTGGACATAATCCAATTTTAGATCGAAGTCGTCTTGTGTCCCAAAGCTTCCCGTCATCAAGTCCATACAGGTGTATCCAAGAGCAACATTGCGGACAATGAGCGGTGGCCAAACCATGATCGCGAAAATTGCCATCTGCGTGCGATAGCTGGTCTTCCTCGGGTCGAGCCCGTGGACGCGAGACCAGCGCGTACTTTTCTCGCGGGCGTCATCACTCGCCTTGCCAGCTGCCCTGTTCTCCGACTCCCTGGCCTCCCGTTGGCGTGCCCTCGCCCAGATGCGCAGGATGACAAAGCAGTACACGGCAATGCCGGCTTCATACGATGCGATCGCGATGGAGAAGACCCCCTTCCTGCCGCCAATGATCGTGTCAAAGTGCTTCCAATGGGAGATGCTTCCAAAGAAGGCCATGACAGCGTAGTACATCGAGAAGACCAGCTTGATGAGCATCATGCCGATCATGTTGCGTGGCGTCCAGATGGTGCGTGTGTACTGGGCCTGCGTGAGCGGGTCACTGAAGCGCAGCCATCGTGAGATGTGGAGGTTGTCCGTGCCGGTGCTCATGCGCCGAGGCGCGCGCGCGCAGGCGGCGAGCGGGGGTTGCTGGGGGTGGGGGGGACCGGCTCGGGGGCGGCGGCGGGTCTGAGGGCGCGGCGGGGCGGGAGGGGGAGGGGGAGGGCGGGGGGGCGGGGTGGGGGGGGGACTAGGGCGCGGCGCGGGCGGCCGCGTGCCGGAGAGAGGGTTCTCCCCTCCGCGGAGGATGGAGAGAGAGACCTCTGTGGGCGGCTGGCGGGGAGGGGCCGATGGGCGACGGAGGCCCGCGGGGCTCTTCTTTAACGTAGACGGGGGCGAGGACTTCTGTTAACACGACCCTCGCCGGGGGGGGGGGAAGAGAGGAGAGAGGGGGGGGGGGGGGGGAAGAGGAGAGGGGGGGGCTGGGGGGAGGGGAGAGAGGGGAGAGAGAGAAGGGAGAAGAGGGAAGGGAGGAGAGAGGAGAGAGGAGAGAAAAGAGAAAAGAGAGGGGGGGGGAGAGACACAGGGCAGATGGAGAGAGAAGAGAGAGAAGAGAGAGGAGAGAGAGAAGAGAAGAGAGGAGAGAGAAGAGAGAGGAGAGAGAGAGAGAGAGAGAGAGAGAGAGAGAAGAGAGAGGGAGAAGAGAGAAGAAAGAAGAGAGAAGACAGAAGACAGAAGAGAGAGAAAAGATAGAAGAGAGAAGAGAAGAGAGAAGAGAGAGGGAAGAGAGAGAGAAGAGAGGGAGGGGCGGCGGAGGAGAGGAGAGAGAGAAAGATGCATCGGGGGAAAGGGGCGAGAAGAAAAAGACGTTACGCCGTCGCGACGGCGGTTACGGCCCCCTTTTCTTCTGTTTTTTTTATCGGTCTTCCGAGTAGAGCCGAAAAACAGGGGTTTTTCGGCCGTTTCACACGGGTTTCTTCACTCCCTGGTCCCCCTGGGTTTCAATCATTTGCTCGACTAGAGCTAATGAACAATAGAGCTGTGCATGAATGCCGGGAAAGACACGGTTCTTCTGCAGAAGGCCTCTCCTTCTGTGGCAGCAACGGATTCTACTGCGCCGCTCCGACCTCGCCTTCTTCCTCGGGGAGCGTGCCTCGCTTCCAAGCCCCAAGAACCGCAACGATCAGGTTGGAGATGGAGGATGCGGAGATGGCGCCTTCGCCTGCGTTGGTGATGGCGGCCGACGAGCGGATCGACGGTGTGAAGTGAGCTGCTCGCGAGCTCATCCGACGACCGACGAAGGTGCGGACGAGAAAAAATAAACATTTGAAGACTCAGGACTAAGACCCTACACATTAGCCCCAGGGGTTGTGCGTGGTGAACGTTCACGGGGCCAACTGTAGGGCGGTCAAACAGCTATTTTAACTTCTAAGGCGCATTGTCTTGATTTTGTGCGCGTCAAGCGCTGCCTGCTCGTCTCTTATCTGCATCATCGCGCGCAGGACGACGTCCATGGCCTTGCGCGCCGCTTCGAGAATATTTAAAAAAAATCTTCTTAAAATCTCCGCTACGTGTGCGGCATGAGGCAGCGTGCTCGTGGACCTCCCTACTACCCAACCTTAACCCCTAACAACCCCCTTCCCCTTCCCCTTCCCCAGTTCCCTCTTTATTTAGCGGAGAAGCTGGCGTTCCGGGGGGGAAAGCGCGGAGGGGGGGGGAAAGAAATCTGCGGAGGGGGGGGAAACAGCGGAGGGGGGGGGGAGGGCCAGGTCAGAGTTTCGCGCCGGACCCCCCCAAGTTTCGCGCGAAAGTTTCGCTAAAGTTGCTCAATGCCTACCCAAGTTTCACAAAAGTTTCGCGAAGTTTTTTCGGACTTAAGACTTAGCATTAGCACGCCACACGCACACATACAACATCGGACGATGGTGGTAGTAGTAGTTAGTAGTAGAGTAGCTAGTAGTTTCAACATGCATTCACTACATATACATATACAACACTCACACTCAAAAACTATTGTTATAGTTTTAGCGATGGAGCGCGCGCCGACCGCTCCCCTCTCCCAGCCCCCCGCCGCCACGACGCCCCAAACCGCCGGAGCCGAAGCGCTCGCAGGCCTCTGCCCCACCAGACACCGACGTCGACATGGCTCCGAGGTGTCGTTCCGTCAATAGTGGGACATCAGTCGAATTGAGCGATCAAATGTCCACAGTTGTATTGTAGTCGTTTAACATTAGATCATGTTGAAATTATAAGAGAGAGACGCCGTCAAAGCTTCTTCGCTAATCACATCGGTGCACGCCGTGCATGGGCACGGCGCGATGTGCATCGGTCCCCCCGCGGATACGCCGTGCGTGCGCATGTCAACTCGTTCCATCTGTGTACCCCCTGCGCCCTGCGGCCCACAACTACGTAAACTGGCCATATAAGAGATGTTTCGTTACGCAGCACCTGTGATGACTTGCAATCACAATGTGCACGCGGCCTCCGGCGAGGGTGGGGCGGCGGGGGCGGGGAGAGGGTGTGGGGGGGGGGTCGGGGGTGAGTCGGGGATTGGATCGGGGGTGTATGCGTAATACTTCGACCCTTTTCATATATTCCCGGCCACCCATCGTCTGTCTGATTTTGGATTTTTTCACCCCTCCCTCCCCCCGGCGGGGGCGCACGCACGGTCCCCGCGCGGGTAAGCCCATCGGCTATTCCGAGATCATTAGGGCGATACGCCAAATGGCAAAAGGTAAATCCACGGGGCCGGATGGCATCCCGATGGAATTCTACCAAAGCTTCGAAAAACTCGTAGCCCCGCAACTGATGGACATGTTTCAAGAGGCATACCGGACGAGGGCACTCCCGGAGGACACGTGCTCGGGAGACATTACGCTACTCTATAAGAACGGGGACGCCAGGGACCCGAGGAACTATAGACCTATCACGTTGCTCCAAACGGACTACAAAATTCTCGCAAAGGTCTTAGCTAACAGGCTCAAGAGGACGATCCATACCATTATTTCCAAGGAGCAAGTAGGCTTTGTACGGCTAAAAGTAAAAGTCTGTCCTCGTATGGAATACGACACGACTATGTCGTTGTCAGAGCAAGGCTCATCTCACTCTTGGAGATGGCCTGCGAGGGCGCGCCGGCAGCTAGCGCGGAATGCGGTTCTTGCGGGGAGCTCATGGAGCTTTCCTCGGGGGTGACTACGGGCATGGTGATCGACGCACGACGCACGACGCACGGAGGGCGCGGAAGTGTGGAAGGAGGCTTGTGGGAGGTGGTGGCAGGCGACTGGGGGTGGCTCAGGCGCGTGCTTGGCTGGTATTGACTCGTTGACTCGGGGTATAGACTCGGGAACTCGGGGGGACTCGCTTGGGAACACGGTGGGACTCGACGAAGTTGCTACAAAAACACTCACTAGAAACCCAAAAACCAAAGTCCTTGGGCTCAGAAAACTAACGTAAACACTCCGGAATCATACGATAAACAAACCCCTCCCGCGCGGCGAAGGCTGAGGTCGCGATCGATCGCCATGCGCGAAGAAATACGGAACGAGAGCGCATAACTACGCAAACGAAGGGTTCGGACTATCGTTAAAGCGAAACTCGTCCGCTTAAGCCAACGCGGAGGGTCGAGGAGAGATCCAAACTCGCGCGGGGGAAGAAGGCGATGTGCGGAGAGACCTTCTAGACAAGAGACGAGCAAAGGGCGACGAAACAAGACGCGAGACGCGAGGCGCGTGCCATTCGTTCTACCTTTCTTTTACCGAAACCACGGCGAAACTAACGTTAAACGTCGGTGCCCCCTCCGCGAGAATCGCGAAGAAGAACGGACGAGATGGAGGCAATCATCGAAGGAATCGCGAGAGGAATCGAAGCGAGGGGGGGGAAACAGCGCGCGCGGGGGGGGGGAACGAACGACGGCCGGAGGAAACGAACCGCGCGCGGAGGAGAAGAACCTCGCGCGGGGGGGGGGGAATAATATAACGGCCGGAGGCGACGGATGGCACGCCGAGAGGAAGAACCTGCCGCGGGGGCGAGGGACCGAGGGCACGGCGGGGCAGCGTGGGAGGGCGCGAGGGTGATCTCGGAGCGAGATCGCGTCCTTTCCCTCGCGGAGCGCAGAGAGACCCCCACGGAACATCCTGGGACCGGAGAATGTTTTGGACGAAACTTCCCTCCGTCGGCCGAGGAGAGGAGGACGGAGAGAGAGAGAGAGAGAGTCTCGCAGAGCAACTGCGGAACGAGAAGTCGAAGTCATGCCGGTTTATTACCTTAAACGAGCCAACAATTATAGTAACAGCAAAAACAAAATTCGAATCGCAAATTTCGAGACCAAAATCTGCAAACCTGGACTTGAGACCATGGGGAATCCGAATCTGTGTGTCTTGTGCGTCAGTGGCAACACGGGGAACTGTTCAATTGTAATTGTGAGCGCGTACCTTACACGAATATTCATGCCTACAGCCTTCAGATGGGCAGGAATACAACACCCCCCGACTTAAATCGAGACGTCTCCCGATGTCGAGCCAAGAGAGTTCATTTAACCATACGAGACGAGAGACTTAGAAGAGGAGGATTAACCCATGGATCCAAAGCGAGCACAAAATCGGCAGCTTAGCGCGGCGGCCCCCGATTTCGTACGCCACGTCCTACCACGTTCTCCCTTTTACAGGAGTTTTGCTCGGGCAGTTGCGCTGGGTCAGGCGCTGACGCGACGCTAATCATCCACTTCCGGTCGACTTAGCACTTAGCGCTACGAACGTGAACGAGAACGGGTACGACTTGAAGGCAGATCAGGAGGAATACGATTTGACTCTTGAACTCGACGTGGAACTTGATTAGACTGGGGACTTGAACTTGGACTTGAAGAGGAGTCTACAGCGGAGTGAGCTTGGGGTTGAACCGGACGGCGGTCGAAAGTGGTGTCGTACGACTCAACTAGATCAGCACAACGCCGAAGCAACTCAATTCGAGACTCCCAAGTAGCTTCAGAACGAGGATAGCCGCGCCATTTGACGAGATACTTGAATGAAAGCCCATCGCCTTTGCGATCGAGCAACTCTTCAACCAAGTACTCATCGTCGGTGAGCGGAGACGAATCGGTGACGGTGAAGTACGGACGGAGGTTGGAGATGTGAACTTCGTCCTTGACTTGACGATTTTCGAGGTCGCGTAGACGGTAGCGAGTGGCCGAGATTGCTTCTTCTACTCGGTAGGGACCGGAGTAGAGATACTGAAGTTTGTTGGCGTGGCCAGGGATTCGACGACAAACTCTGTCTCCCGGTTTGAAGGTGACACCGAGTTTAGACTTTTGAGAGGCGGAACGCATCGATTCGCGTTGAGCTTCTTGAGTACTTTCGAGGGCGGAACGCCACGACTCGAGAAGCTTCTTATTGAGCTCGGTAGCGTAAGTGACGGCATCGGACGGAGGCCTAGTTGGAAGCAACTCCAGGACAGGAGCAGGGGCAGCAAGTTGAGCAGGAAGACGAAGCTCCCGACCAAACAAGATAGCCGCGGGTGACTTGGGTACCACGCGACCGGCGGTCGCTCGCATAGACATGAGAAGAAACGGAAGGTGGTCGACCCAATGGGCGCCGCCTTCATTGGAGACTCGAGTCATCGTGAGGAGAGTTTGTTGAGCTCTTTCCACTAGCCCTACGCCTTCGTGGCGATAAGCTTCAGTAGTGCTCAAGTCCGTTCCGGTCGCTTTGAGAATTAGGTCAACTAATCGAGAGCAAAGATTCGAGCCGGCGTCGGTTCGAAGTTGGCGAGGGACTCCATAACGAGATACGATGAGACGCATGAAGACGTCTAGACATTTCGAGGACGAGGGGTTACCGTTGCAAGGCTCAGCTTCAATCCAACGAGAGATAGAATCGACGAAAACAATCAGCTTGTCAAAACCGGAGCGGCCGGATACGAAATCGTGAGTGGGCGCCATCGAAAGAATATCGCAATAGACGACGTCGAAAGGATAAGATCCGATGGAAAGACCGGATGGATGGGCGAGCGGTCGCGGTAACGGTTTGCCAAGAGTGCATTCGTGGCACTCTCGAACGTATTCCGATACAGAGGCGGACAAGCCAGGCCAGTACACTCGAGTACGAAGTAGGGTAGACATCCTTGTCGCACCTGGGTGACCAAGGTGGTCATGGTAGGCGCGGAGGTACGTGTCACGAAGGGACTCCGGAATGTACAAACGAAGAGGAGCCTCTTCCGCTTCTGAGGAGCGGTAGTAGAGTAGGCCATCGCGAAGGAGGAATCGGGAACTTTTCTTCGACGACGAGCTAGAGTCAATCGAAGAGGAAGCTTTCGGAAGGATCGACTCGACTTCAGAAAGGATCGAGCTGGCGAGATCGTCGGTAGAGAGCGCTTGTCGTAATTCGTCGGCATGAGGCACGCCCACATCGAGATACGAGGAGGTAATCGACTCCGAAGATTCCGATGCTTGACGAGCGAGCCTATCGCTTGCTTGTTGGCGGCGAGCGGTGAGGGTGGATGAAGTAACCGCGGCGGCGACTATGTCGTGAAGTTCAGAAGAATCGAAAGAATGGGCGTCACTCTCCTCGAGATGGAGAGGATCGTGATCAGGCTCGAGAGCAACTAAGCGGGATAAGCCGTCGGCGTCCCAGTGAGTGACTCCAGGTTTGTGCACGACGTCGAATCTATATTCGGCTAGCTTTAGGACCCATCGCATGAGGCGCGAGGCTGGACCACCGGTGACTTGATCTTTCATCGTGTGAAGCCAGCGCAAAGCTGAATGGTCTACGACGAGGGTGAAGTGGCGACCCCAAAGATAAGGCCTCCAATTTCGGATCGATTCTAGCGCTGCTAGAAGTTCGATTTCAGTGACTGTCCAATGGCGCTCAGCCGGACTCAAGCTACGACCGTAGTATGCAACGACGCGCTCTCTCCCTTCGTCGTCTTTTTGGGCGAGGACGCCGGCGATGCCGAGCTTGCTAGCACCGTCGGTTTTAACGAGGAAAGGACGGTCGTCTCGAGGAGGTGCAAGTACGGGTTCTTCACAGATAGCTTGCTTGAGATCTTCGATAGCCTGTCGACAGGCTTCTGTTTGCGACTCGACCGGGACGTCGCACCCTTTCCGCGTGAGAGCGGTTAACGGCGCCGCACGGATCGCAAAACGACGGATGAAACGGCGGTAGTACGAGCATAGTCCAAGGAAAGAACGGACGGCTTCGATCGAGTTGATTTGGGTAGGGTCGATTTTCGAGACGGCTTCCACTTTCTTGGGATCCATCCGAAGACCTTCACGCGAAACAACGTGGCCGAGATATTCAGCCGAGGTGGCAAAGAAAACGCATTTCGACATCTTGCAAGTGAGGCCCGCCCAGATGAGACGTTCCAAGACAAGATCAAGACGGTGTAACATTTGTTGGAATGACGACTCTTCCCTGGCCTGCAGCGAGTCACCTACACCTGTCGACCAGGCGCCGACATCATCCAAGTATGGCATACAAATCTCCCATGCCAGCCCACCGAGAACGGCGTCCATGAGGCGGCACATATACGAGGGACCGGATTGAACACCGAAAGGCAAGTAATTGAACTCGTACTTGCCGCGATGAGTAGTGAACGCGGTGATATGTTTATCGGATTCTTTGATCGGTATACCCCAGAAACCAGATGCCAGGTCCAGGGTGCAAAGGAATAGAGAATCGAGGTTGCCTTGACCGGACGACAATCGGTCGATGGCTTCTACCGTGAGGGGAAGAGGGCTGTCCTCTAGACGAAGCTTGGAGTTGACGTCGCGATAATCTACGCAGAAACGTACGGAGCCATCCTTCTTAGTGACTAACACGACTCGAGAGGCCCACGACGAATTTGATTTCCTAATGATGCCCGCGGACTCCATCTTGCAAACTTCGTCCTCTATGACCTTCTCACCCTCTCGTCCAACTCTAGACGGTGCGTGACGGTGAGCTTCGGCTCCGGGGTTGAGCGGTAGCTCTACCTCCATCACGTGAGTGTGATTCGGGTTGGTCGGGTCAATTGCGAAAGCAGCGATACGTCGGGCTAGTAGACGACGAACTTGTTCACGTTGGGGCATCGAGAGACGGCCCTCGGGGTCGATCTTGGCTGCCTCAAGGAGCTTACGTTGGTCCTCGTTGAGCGACTCAATCACATCCGGCGAGTTAACGTCACCGACGCGGTGATAAGTTCCGGCGTGAATCTTGAATCGAACCTGTAGCGAAGCTACAGGGTGGAACGACGGAAGGTGTAGTGGTTTGGCGTCAGTGTTGACCACCGTGATCGCGATGGTGTGGTCGGAGTTCGGCCTCTCTACTTGAGGGATGACGAGAGGAGAGCTGTCAATAGTCTCGCGTGTAGGGAGTCGGTCCACGAGCATGGCGCAGTCTTCGTGTTCTCGAAGAGCTAGCGGAATTCGGACGTGAAACGTCGCCCGATGATAGGCCGGGATCGTGATAGGTTCATGGGTATATAGGAGGTACTCGGAGCCACAAGACGCCGGCGCTTTGGCGGCAAACTCATCGGCCGTGTTGAAGAGCGGCTCGGAGACTAGCTGGTTGTCGTTTTCGGCGGCTTGCGGCCCTCGGAAGAAGTCAGTCGTGATTGGGTTCGCGGAGGTCGGACAGACCTGTGCACAAGTCATGCTGACAGGGACCACCGCTATCGGTGACGTCGAGACGCGAAAGATCGGCGGAGCGTCGGGGCTTGGACTGCCATTAACCTCAAGAGGAGCCACCGTGGATGGGGCACCGAGGGTGATAGAGCCGTCCGCGCTGTCGGAGGCGAGCTGAATCGAAGCGGCGTGCGTAGCTAAGAAGTCGTTCCCGAGCAGTAGCATCGGGTTGCCTTCAATCACCATGAACGTATGACGAAAGAGAAATCCACCGACGGAGAAAACGATTCGAGCCTTGCCTCGCGTGATAAGAGGTAGGCCGTCTGGGCCATGGAGCGGTGTCACTACGGCTTGCGGCAGCCGCTCGACGCATGCGTCGTTGGGTAGGCTGGACAAGAGGGAAGTGGTCACGACCGACGGGCCAGCTCCGGTGTCAGCGAGTGTGCTGTTGACCGTGAGGGCGGAGTCGGCTAAGATTACTCCTTCTTTGCCGGCAGCCTCGCCGGAGCGGCAGACCATTAGATCTCGAACATATAGACAATGCCTTGGGTAGGCAGATGGTAGGGTATCCACGACGCTCTCCGGCCGGTGCGCGGTCACGTGTGCAATGGTGTCGGACAGGGACGGGGTTGGTCGCCAGCGTCGTTGCTCGGGTGAATTCGTCGTCAAACTGGTCGTCGTCTCTTCGGGTACTCCGACTGCCGCTATCGTGGCAGGGGGCCTAGAGGGGTCGTCCTCGTTGGTAGCGGTACAGGGTGATAGCTTGGGACTAGTGTAGCCCAGGCCTCTCTTGTCGGTGGGGTGCCTCGGGTGGTCGGACATCTTTTCCCAATCTTTCTCGAGACGGGCTTGGGCTTCTGTCTTGGGTCTTCGAACTAATGAGGCTAGCTCTTCGGCGCGGATGCCTTTGGCTTCCACGAACTCGATCGGCGCTCGGACGGCAGCGGCGAGGTCGGATTCCTCGTCGGCGTTTCGTCCGGCTAGAGCTTGCGCTCTTATTTCGTCAGCGGTTTCGAGCGTGACGTTGGACCATTTCTGGTCCCAGTTCACTCCGAATGATTGCCATTGTTGGCGCCGCTTCCGGAGAGTCGTCGGCGTCGTCGGACGCGGCGAGCTCGCGCGTGCCGGAGGCGGGGCGGTCCATGGAGAGAATGGGTCGTGGAGTGTAGACTCGGAGGCGTGGAGTGGCGTGTCGTTGTCGTGGTTATCGTGGGTTTCTTTTTGGTCTTCGTGGTTGTCTGACTCGGGAGTAGCTGGACGGGAAACAACGGGGTCGGAAGAAACTTCACTCGTTTCCCTCCCCCTCTCATAACGATGAAGAGCCGACCACGGCTCGTAGGCGGTAGCCTCGGTCGAGCTAAGTGAAGGCCGGTCCAATAGGCTGCACCGCGCGCAAGCGAGTAGCTCTAACGCGGACAATTTCTTCGTCGACGTCTGGTCTCGCTGTTGGCTCAAATGTCGAAGAAGAACCGGCATCCAATGGATCGCCATCGCTCCAGCTACACCGACGTAGGTGCGGCTGCGAAGAGCGCCACGGTGCGGTGAAGGAGAGAGGTTAGCCATGGCCGACTCACGGCCATCCACGACGCAAGTTGGCTGGAGGGGCGGCAGCCCTTTGGTGAGGTACAACCCGGTGGCTTTCTGGTGTCCAGTGCCGTGCTCCCAGGGTTGGACGAATTGGGTCGGGGTCAACCCCCCGACTAAACGGCGAGCTTCCGCATGCATCCGAGGGTTCTCGACCGCTACAAACGGAGCAGTGGCGGAGGCCATTGACTTGAAGACGCGAGCGGCCGACTCAAGAGCGGCACGACGTCCGGGTTCTTGGGAGAGCCATTGACTGCTGACAGCGGAGAGGTACGTGCAGGGCGGGTGGGCGATGACTAGGTCCCAACCTAGGTTTTGGACATGAAGCGCGTCGCCTTGGAAGTGGGGCACGTAATCGATCTCGGAAGGATACAAATCGCACGTAGCTACATCAGCACCGGCGAGTAGGAACATGGAGGAGACGACGCCGCTCGTCTCGCCAACGACGAGAACGCGTGGTGCGTGACAGCCAGACGTCAGCCCGTCTTGGACTCGTTGATTCATCTTCGTGAGCTCAGCGCAAAGCTCATCGAAGTGCTTGGGTAGCGCGGCGGCAGGCGAGGCTAG
The DNA here is from genome assembly GCA_018136815.1 of Isochrysis galbana. Lineage (NCBI taxonomy): Eukaryota > Haptophyta > Isochrysidales > Isochrysidaceae > Isochrysis > Isochrysis galbana. Next base: position 192,615 of record CM030941.1, on the reverse strand, counting down.
GGTGCCATTGCGAGGCCGGCGAAGCTCTTGGGCTGCCTCCGTGAGGTGCCGAGGTAATACCACCGCAGAGCCGCTCGCTCGTGCACGAAGAGAGGCGAGAGCGTGGAGAGCGGGTGACGGGGTATCATCACGGGTGCCGACATCGGAGTTGTTTTGAGAGGAATCGAAGGACTGGATCGCGGACGCATTGATCGCTGCCACGCGCATGATGGTGGTGGCAGTGGTATCGAGAGGCAGGCAGTGCTCGGAGGCGGCGACCGGTGGCCGCAGCGACGTAGGACGAATGGAAGAAGACTCGGATATCGACGACGTAGAGACGGGCTCGGAGGACGGGATTGACGAAGAAACTCGGAGAAGTGGGGTGTCGGACGGCGGCGACGGACGCCGCGGCCGCGAGACCACCGGTGAGAGACATGAAGGACATGGCTCAGGGACTCGGTTGGGCTGGCTCAATGGGCGTAGAAGCTCGGTTTGGGAGGCCGCCGTTCCTCGACGTGCAGAGGAGTTGTGGTCACTCTCCATGGTCACGTCGGAAGAGGAGACGTCGTTGCATTCTGTCGTCGGCGGGGTCGGCGCCGGCGAAAGAAGGGACGTGGCTGTCGTAGAAGCCGGCTGCGGGGAAGGCTGGGGCCAGGGTGGTGGCTCTGCGGCAGCGGCTGGCGTGGGTAGTGGCCGAAGAGGTTCTGCAATGCGAAGCATTCTTCGGAGGACTTGGCTCGGGCTAGCGGGTGGATGGACCGCTGAAATTACGGTGGATTCAGACTCGAATTCGGAAGACTCGGCGACTTGAGAGGGGCTAGGAGACGGCTGTTCAAGCTCCTCCAGGGCTCTCGGTTGATGGGGTGGCGTGGGAACGCCGGTGGTCGACCGCGGACTCCGCGGTGACGTTAATTTGTACTCGGACTCGGACTCGTCGTTTCTGGCGTGCTGGACGCCAATAACAGGGCTAACTTTCGAAATGGGAACGGACGGGGCCGGCTCAAAGGTGAAGCCCCCTGGCGTCGCAACCGTCGGTGAGGACGAAGCTGAAGCTTGTGATGACAATAGGGGCACGGTGGCCAGCACCGGTTGGCTCGGTGCGGCCGAAATCTCGGACTCGGTGACGGGCTTGATTACGCGGGCTCGGGATGCACTGTCTTGTGCGATTGGACTCGGACTCAGAACGGAAACGGAAGGGATCGGCTCGGCGGCGTGCAGCCTGCTGGAGTGGCAGGCCGGCTGCGGCGAGACTCGGAACGGTGGCTCGGACAAGGACACAGTGGCTGTCGTCGAGGGCTTCGGCGTCAGCTTGTGTTTGGACTCGATACGCGGTGGCTCGTGAAACGGGGCTCGGTTGTGGTTGGAATTCTGGAAGTGACCGGAGATTCCAAATGACTCAGACTCGGGGCGCGGAGGACCGAAGGTGAACACTCCCGCGGAAGGAATGGTCGTCGGAGGCTCAGTAAGTGGCTGGAGCTCCGTTAATCCTGCGGTCGACCGCGTGGTAGGACTCGGTGACGTTGTAAACTCGGACTCGGACTCGGACTCGGACTCGGATGGCTCAGAACGGGGTTTGCTCAAAACAGGCTTGGACTCGGACTCGAAAGAAAGTGGGGAAGAACCGGAGAACTGCGCCTCCATCGTCGTAGTAATGGAGACTGGTGATACCGGTGATGACTGGACTGGGCTCAGACTCGTAGATGGGCTCGCGGTGGCGTAAGACGAAGAGGGTAATTCTGAACGTGACTTGGACTCGGACTCGTACTCGGGAGACGTTTTGTGGCTCGGACATGCGAAATTTGATTTGAAGGATTGAAGGTTGGATTGGGCCTGCGGCGGCTGGATTTTCGCAGACCGTGAGGTCTTGGACTGGGGATGCTTGAGGAGTGGCGGGGGGTAGCGGTTGAGCGGCTTGAGTTGATAGAGAGGCGGTGACGGTTGACTTGGTTTTGAGGACTCGTGCGTGATATCGAGAATCAGGATGGAATCATCGGCATTGGGAGAAATAGGGGCAATCGGCGAGGAGGCAGGAGAAAGAGGGGGATGGAGGTGGCAGGGCTTGTCTGGAACTTGGGGAATCTTGGGGTACCGGTTGGAGGCCGTAGAAGTACTCGCCGTAGCGTAATACGATCTTTTGGTGGGTGGCGTTCAGGCCCACTACCCTGGACTGGTAGCGGGGGTAACAGCGCGGACGTGGGCCCCGCCGGCGACCTACTGGGCCGGACGGAGAACGACCATCGTGCGGAGGCGGCGGTGGACTTCTGGTCGTTACCACACTCGCCACTGCCGCCTTCGCAGAGAAAACGAATGTACGGTTGGCAAACGACGGGGTTATGAGCTCCGTCGCCCGTGCCATACTTCCACAGGTCTGCCTCGGGCGTACCAGATGGAGCCCGGGGACGGAAAGGCGCAGTACGCGCAGCCGTTGGCGTCGGTCCACTCCTTGACGTCGCGGTCTAGGTCGTCGAGACGCGGCCGCCGTCATGGTGGCATCGGAGGGCCGGCAGCGCGTGAGCGCAGCGCGAAGGGCCGGGTGACCAGCGTAACGAGAAATTTGCCAGAAGCGGGCTCGAGCTCGAGACCAGCTACCTGGATCCCATTCCGAGAGGCCCGAATCGGCCGGAAGCCCAAGGCCGTTCGGAGGGGGATCACATTGGCGACGAGAAGACGTGATTTTGCCGAGAGGACGGTCAAGAAGTGCGTCCGGTAACGGAGACGATGCGGAGTAATTCGTAGGCGGAGGCGGAGCCCGACGATTGTCAGCGCCAGTCGCCTTGCGGTTCGAGTTGTTGTTTTGCGATTTTAATGCCTCGGCCACCGCCGCTTGGACGGCGGCGACCATCGAAGCCGTAGTGTCTGCGGGGTTAGAGGCAGTCTTAGCAACCTTGGCGGTCTTGGTGGACTTGGAAGTAGTCGCCGGCGGCGTCACGGCGGCGACCGTGACCGACGTTTGTTGTTGGCCAGCACGGGCTTGTTCGTACGGGCTCAAGGTAGCGCTGGCAGAGGTTGACGCACGAAAGGGCCGAACGAGGGAGCTCGTGGTTCTCGACGCGGAAGCGAGTCTTTGCAAGACACTCGCCGAACTTGGTCGCGTTATCCACGCCGCGAGCCGCGTCGACCTTGTCGTTCCGAATGATGGACTCGAATCGTTGATTGATATCGTGCGACATGTTTGGGTGGTCCCAGACCGTCGTGGCATCCACCTTCGCGTCACCCATCTTGCGGACGTACGCGCGCACCAAATTCTTGGATAACTCTAAGAGATCGGAGCCGGCTACGGCTACGAGGCGGTCCCACTCCATGGAGGCGGAG
>CM030941.1:132238-189224 GCA_018136815.1 Isochrysis galbana | reverse complement strand
TGTGGGCGATGACTAGGTCCCAACCTAGGTTTTGGACATGAAGCGCGTCGCCTTGGAAGTGGGGCACGTAATCGATCTCGGAAGGATACAAATCGCACGTAGCTACATCAGCACCGGCGAGTAGGAACATGGAGGAGACGACGCCGCTCGTCTCGCCAACGACGAGAACGCGTGGTGCGTGACAGCCAGACGTCAGCCCGTCTTGGACTCGTTGATTCATCTTCGTGAGCTCAGCGCAAAGCTCATCGAAGTGCTTGGGTAGCGCGGCGGCAGGCGAGGCTAGGGTGCCATTGCGAGGCCGGCGAAGCTCTTGGGCTGCCTCCGTGAGGTGCCGAGGTAATACCACCGCAGAGCCGCTCGCTCGTGCCACGAAGAGAGGCGAGAGCGTGGAGAGCGGGTGACGGGGTATCATCACGGGTGCCGACATCGGAGTTGTTTTGAGAGGAATCGAAGGACTGGATCGCGGACGCATTGATCGCTGCCACGCGCATGATGGTGGTGGCAGTGGTATCGAGAGGCAGGCCAGTGCTCGGAGGCGGCGACCGGTGGCCGCAGCGACGTAGGACGAATGGAAGAAGACTCGGATATCGACGACGTAGAGACGGGCTCGGAGGACGGGATTGACGAAGAAACTCGGAGAAGTGGGGTGTCGGACGGCGGCGACGGACGCCGCGGCCGCGAGACCACCGGTGAGAGACATGAAGGACATGGCTCAGGGACTCGGTTGGGCTGGCTCAATGGGCGTAGAAGCTCGGTTTGGGAGGCCGCCGTTCCTCGACGTGCAGAGGAGTTGTGGTCACTCTCCATGGTCACGTCGGAAGAGGAGACGTCGTTGCATTCTGTCGTCGGCGGGGTCGGCGCCGGCGAAAGAAGGGACGTGGCTGTCGTAGAAGCCGGCTGCGGGGAAGGCTGGGGCCAGGGTGGTGGCTCTGCGGCAGCGGCTGGCGTGGGTAGTGGCCGAAGAGGTTCTGCCAATGCGAAGCATTCTTCGGAGGACTTGGCTCGGGCTAGCGGGTGGATGGACCGCTGAAATTACGGTGGATTCAGACTCGAATTCGGAAGACTCGGCGACTTGAGAGGGCTAGGAGACGGCTGTTCAAGCTCCTCCAGGGCTCTCGGTTGATGGGGTGGCGTGGGAACGCCGGTGGTCGACCGCGGACTCCGCGGTGACGTTAATTTGTACTCGGACTCGGACTCGTCGTTTCTGGCGTGCTGGACGCCAATAACAGGGCTAACTTTCGAAATGGGAACGGACGGGGCCGGCTCAAAGGTGAAGCCCCCTGGCGTCGCAACCGTCGGTGAGGACGAAGCTGAAGCTTGTGATGACAATAGGGGCACGGTGGCCAGCACCGGTTGGCTCGGTGCGGCCGAAATCTCGGACTCGGTGACGGGCTTGATTACGCGGGCTCGGGATGCACTGTCTTGTGCGATTGGACTCGGACTCAGAACGGAAACGGAAGGGATCGGCTCGGCGGCGTGCAGCCTGCTGGAGTGGCAGGCCGGCTGCGGCGAGACTCGGAACGGTGGCTCGGACAAGGACACAGTGGCTGTCGTCGAGGGCTTCGGCGTCAGCTTGTGTTTGGACTCGATACGCGGTGGCTCGTGAAACGGGGCTCGGTTGTGGTTGGAATTCTGGAAGTGACCGGAGATTCCAAATGACTCAGACTCGGGGCGCGGAGGACCGAAGGTGAACACTCCCGCGGAAGGAATGGTCGTCGGAGGCTCAGTAAGTGGCTGGAGCTCCGTTAATCCTGCGGTCGACCGCGTGGTAGGACTCGGTGACGTTGTAAACTCGGACTCGGACTCGGACTCGGACTCGGATGGCTCAGAACGGGGTTTGCTCAAAACAGGCTTGGACTCGGACTCGAAAGAAAGTGGGGAAGAACCGGAGAACTGCGCCTCCATCGTCGTAGTAATGGAGACTGGTGATACCGGTGATGACTGGACTGGGCTCAGACTCGTAGATGGGCTCGCGGTGGCGTAAGACGAAGAGGGTAATTCTGAACGTGACTTGGACTCGGACTCGTACTCGGGAGACGTTTTGTGGCTCGGACATGCGAAATTTGATTTGAAGGATTGAAGGTTGGATTGGGCCTGCGGCGGCTGGATTTTCGCAGACCGTGAGGTCTTGGACTGGGGATGCTTGAGGAGTGGCGGGGGGTAGCGGTTGAGCGGCTTGAGTTGATAGAGAGGCGGTGACGGTTGACTTGGTTTTGAGGACTCGTGCGTGATATCGAGAATCAGGATGGAATCATCGGCATTGGGAGAAATAGGGGCAATCGGCGAGGAGGCAGGAGAAAGAGGGGGATGGAGGTGGCAGGGCTTGTCTGGAACTTGGGGAATCTTGGGGTACCGGTTGGAGGCCGTAGAAGTACTCGGCCGTAGCGTAATACGATCTTTTGGTGGGTGGCGTTCAGGCCCACTACCCTGGACTGGTAGCGGGGTAACAGCGCGGACGTGGGCCCCGCCGGCGACCTACTGGGCCGGACGGAGAACGACCATCGTGCGGAGGCGGCGGTGGACTTCTGGGTCGTTACCACACTCGCCACTGCCGCCTTCGCAGAGAAAACGAATGTACGGTTGGCAAACGACGGGGTTATGAGCTCCGTCGCCCGTGCCATACTTCCACAGGTCTGCCTCGGGCGTACCAGATGGAGCCCGGGGACGAAAGGCGCAGTACGCGCAGCCGTTGGCGTCGGTCCACTCCTTGACGTCGCGGTCTAGGTCGTCGAGACGCGGCGCCGTCATGGTGGCATCGGAGGGCCGGCAGCGCGTGAGCGCAGCGCGAAGGGCCGGGTGACCAGCGTAACGAGAAATTTGCCAGAAGCGGGCTCGAGCTCGAGACCAGCTACCTGGATCCCATTCCGAGAGGCCCGAATCGGCCGGAAGCCCAAGGCCGTTCGGAGGGGGATCACATTGGCGACGAGAAGACGTGATTTTGCCGAGAGGACGGTCAAGAAGTGCGTCCGGTAACGGAGACGATGCGGAGTAATTCGTAGGCGGAGGCGGAGCCCGACGATTGTCAGCGCCAGTCGCCTTGCGGTTCGAGTTGTTGTTTTGCGATTTTAATGCCTCGGCCACCGCCGCTTGGACGGCGGCGACCATCGAAGCCGTAGTGTCTGCGGGGTTAGAGGCAGTCTTAGCAACCTTGGCGGTCTTGGTGGACTTGGAAGTAGTCGCCGGCGGCGTCACGGCGGCGACCGTGACCGACGTTTGTTGTTGGCCAGCACGGGACTGTTCGTACGGGCTCAAGTAGCGTTGGCAGAGGTTGACGCACGAAAGGGCCGAACGAGGAAGCTCGTGGTTCTCGACGCGGAAGCGAGTCTTTGCAAGATACTCGCCGAACTTGGTCGCGTTATCCACGCCGCGAGCCGCGTCGACCTTGTCGTTCCGAATGATGGACTCGAATCGTTGATTGATATCGTGCGACATGTTCGGGTGGTCCCAGACTGTCGTGGCATCCACCTTCGCGTCACCCATCTTGCGGACGTACGCCCGCACCAAATTCTTGGATAACTCTAAGAGATCGGAGCCGGCCTCACGAGCTACGAGCCGGTCCCACTCCATGGAGGCGGAGTCTTTGGCGAAGCCGGGCACGTTGGCCGCGAAGGTGGCGTCGCACTTGCGGAGAAGCACGTCGCAGGCCAGCGCGGGATTGAGAGAGAGAACCGGATCTTCGGCGAGATCGAGGAGGAAGGCGTAAATCCTTTGGTTGCCGGTGGTGCACAAGTTGGCGGCCGCTAGCAAGGATGTAAAGATTTCACGGTGGTCGCAGCCGAGCGAGAGGGCGCGCTCGAGTGGCTTGATGAAGGACAGACGAAAATCATTCCAAGAGGTGGCCGCTGTCTGGACGTTGTCCGAGGCCAGGCCCTTGGGGAACTTGATCTCGGAAAGCTCTTTGCCCATTCGGACTTGGTGATGGAGGGTGCGGTCGAGGAAGAAGCGGCTCCGAGCCCACTTGGTCACGTGCTCCTTCTCGAAAAACACACGGTAGTGCCAAACATTGCCGGCCCGAGAGAGGCCGCCGTTGAGAATGGCGTGGATTAGCTCGAAATCGTCGGAGTTCTTGTAGAGAGAAGCTACCTCATAGGGGGACATGTTAAACAGTTGGTCCCATGAGACTAGGATGACCTCTCGCTCAGAAACATCCCCGGCGAGGCTTGGATCGACGGGATGCCGCCGAGTCGCCGGATTTGGAAGCGAGCGGAGGCCCGCGACGGTGGGTGGAGGTTGGGGATCAGAAACAGGCTTGACAGACGGGACAGGAACGGGTGTATTGGGTACGGGATCGGAAATCGGATTTGGCGGAACGGAGAACGGCGCGGCGGGCAAAGGTTGAGAAGGGAACTTGGCCGAGGCAGGGGGAGCACCGATGGAGTTGTCTCCTTCTTCCACAAGCGGTGGCGAAGTTTCGACTCGAGACGAAGTCGTAGTGCCCGCTTGGCCCTGTAGAATGTTGAGTATCGTGTTGAAGGTAGACCCCACCTCTCGCTGAAATTCTTCGTGGCGCTGGGCGGCTTGGAGGGTAGAGGACTCGAGGCGGTCGACAGCGCCGCGGAGAGCCTCGATCTGGACTTGTTGGTCCATGATTTGGGCGGCGCCGACGGTGGCGGTCGGAGGTGGAACGACGTTACGTTTGGGGTACGAATACGTCGACGGGGGTGGAACAAACTCTTCACATGGTGGGGGCTCGAAAGGAGGGAGGGACCGGACGGAATCCACATCATCTTCAGCACCAACCACAGAGGGATTGAGAGAGGAATGAACACTTGGCAAAGGATCAGCAAAAGAAAGGAGAGGAAAGGCCACCGGTGGAGCAACAGACGAGGTTAGAGGACCCATTCCAGCTCCAGTTGATGGGGTGTGAGTAGAGGCCCGCGGAGGCGGCGGAACTTCGACCGTCGGCGCGGAGAGGCGAGAGGGGGGGAGAACTGGCTCGGAAAGGCTCTCCTTTGAAGAAGGGAGGGGTCCCACGAGGCTCTCTTCCCCAGGAGACTTCGACCCGAACAGTTCGGGAAGAGAAGAAGAAGAGACGGGCTCATGACGCGGGGACGATGAAGATTTCTCAAGGGAAGAACTCGACGTGACGACCGGAGCCGAAGGCGCGAGCGAAGATTTTGTGCTTGTCAGAGCAAGGCTCATCTCACTCTTGGAGATGGCCTGCGAGGGCGCGCCGGCAGCTAGCGCGGAATGCGGTTCTTGCGGGGAGCTCATGGAGCTTTCCTCGGGGGTGACTACGGGCATGGTGATCGACGCACGACGCACGACGCACGGAGGGCGCGGAAGTGTGGAAGGAGGCTTGTGGGAGGTGGTGGCAGGCGACTGGGGGTGGCTCAGGCGCGTGCTTGGCTGGTATTGACTCGTTGACTCGGGGTATAGACTCGGGAACTCGGGGGGACTCGCTTGGGAACACGGTGGGACTCGACGAAGTTGCTACAAAAACACTCACTAGAAACCCAAAAACCAAAGTCCTTGGGCTCAGAAAACTAACGTAAACACTCCGGAATCATACGATAAACAAACCCCTCCCGCGCGGCGAAGGCTGAGGTCGCGATCGATCGCCATGCGCGAAGAAATACGGAACGAGAGCGCATAACTACGCAAACGAAGGGTTCGGACTATCGTTAAAGCGAAACTCGTCCGCTTAAGCCAACGCGGAGGGTCGAGGAGAGATCCAAACTCGCGCGGGGGAAGAAGGCGATGTGCGGAGAGACCTTCTAGACAAGAGACGAGCAAAGGGCGACGAAACAAGACGCGAGACGCGAGGCGCGTGCCATTCGTTCTACCTTTCTTTTACCGAAACCACGGCGAAACTAACGTTAAACGTCGGTGCCCCCTCCGCGAGAATCGCGAAGAAGAACGGACGAGATGGAGGCAATCATCGAAGGAATCGCGAGAGGAATCGAAGCGAGGGGGGGGAAACAGCGCGCGCGGGGGGGGGGAACGAACGACGGCCGGAGGAAACGAACCGCGCGCGGAGGAGAAGAACCTCGCGCGGGGGGGGGGAATAATATAACGGCCGGAGGCGACGGATGGCACGCCGAGAGGAAGAACCTGCCGCGGGGGCGAGGGACCGAGGGCACGGCGGGGCAGCGTGGGAGGGCGCGAGGGTGATCTCGGAGCGAGATCGCGTCCTTTCCCTCGCGGAGCGCAGAGAGACCCCCACGGAACATCCTGGGACCGGAGAATGTTTTGGACGAAACTTCCCTCCGTCGGCCGAGGAGAGGAGGACGGAGAGAGAGAGAGAGAGAGTCTCGCAGAGCAACTGCGGAACGAGAAGTCGAAGTCATGCCGGTTTATTACCTTAAACGAGCCAACAATTATAGTAACAGCAAAAACAAAATTCGAATCGCAAATTTCGAGACCAAAATCTGCAAACCTGGACTTGAGACCATGGGGAATCCGAATCTGTGTGTCTTGTGCGTCAGTGGCAACACGGGGAACTGTTCAATTGTAATTGTGAGCGCGTACCTTACACGAATATTCATGCCTACAGCCTTCAGATGGGCAGGAATACAACAGTCGTGAATTTCAGAAGAATCGAAAGAATGGGCGTCACTCTCCACATCAGTCGAATTGAGCTATCAAATGTCCATATACAAATCTACCATGATCTATTTTTGGCGACAGATTGACGAACCAGTGCCCCGTGCATGCGCACAGCAGCTTGTTTCTTTTGCGGTTCCCAATTACGTAAACGTGCAGTATAAGAGAGATCTCCCACGGGAAGGGTGTGATGAGTTGCAATCACCCATGTGCACGCCGTGGATGCGCACGGCGCGATGTGCATTGGTTCCCCCGCGGGGGCGCCGTGCGTGCGCATAGCTGAGATCTCTCGCGGGAAACACTCTTACCCCCTCTGTCTCACGCTCACGCCTCACGCCACTGGCCCCTGGTCCCTGGTCAAAGCAGCGCGCGCGGCCTTCCCTCCCCCCGGTCTTCCAGAAAAGGAAACGGGGGGAGGGGAAAGGGGTGGTTGGTGGTAAGTGGTAAGTGGTAAGAAAGGGAGGGTAGTTAGGAGTAGCACCTAGCACCAGCAATCTGCCTCACGCCTCACGTCGTGCCATAGATGCTCCGTTAGATATCAGGTCGTCAGGTTTCGGCTCCCTTAGCATGATATCAGGTCCAATTCTCAGCCTAATATCAGGTTGTTACGCGATATTATAAGTATAGTAGTGATTATCAAAAGAATTGCTTACTTATACTTCTGCATTGCTGATCATTGATTATTAATTACCCTTAGACGCTGATCTAGCTTCTGTGTTGGGTCGCCATGGAGAGGGGGGGGCGCCCCTCCTCACTGTCTTGACTCCCCTCATGCCAACATGAGGGGCGAGAACCACCCATCCCCCCTTTCCCCCACTGTTTTTCGCGCTAAGTGTACGACTACTACTACAAGAGAATTTAAGTGTCAAGTATATTTATAGTCGCCTGACCTCGTCATGACCTTACATCAAGCTATCAGGTCATCAGGTCTAGAGGACCTAATATCATGATATCAGGACCTAATATCAGCCTAATGGAGCACCTATGCCGTCGTGCAAGTAGCAGCGTAGCAGCTAGTTTACTATCTCTTAAGAGGCGAGAAGCACCTTTGGGGGTGCTGCGTGCTGCATGTCGCGGTTGCTTTGAAGATAGGGTGCGTTTAAGGGAATGAAACGTCCATAAAACTGAATATAGAGAGCTGAGAGCACTAACTGCCGCGAAGCACCTTCAAAGGTGCGCTTCCATCCGCCTCTTAAGAGATAATATTTTTTAAGATCTAGATGCACTGGGTGGCGCTCCGCGCGGCCCGCGCTCTCCGCGCGCGGGGGGGGGCTTGAATCTTGAATTCACTCTCATTTCCGGGGCTCTGCGCGAATACTCGTATTTGCAACAACTAGCAACTACAAGTAGGTGGTACAAAAAATAGTCGAACGCGAACGCAACTCAAACTTTTTGACCGTTTGAACATAGTCAACTACCTACTACTCCCTTGACCCCCAAAGTGAACACTGTGAAAAACACTGATAATTTTCCTCGCGCCGCGTACACGCGGCGCTCAGCACCTCGCGGCTGTGCCGCGAACACACCCAACTCAAGGCGCGCGACATCGAACACCCGTCAACTACATACTCACCCCCCCTAAAAAAGTGAACGCGCGTATTATTTTTACCACCTACTTGTAGGGTCCTGTCACGCAAAAAGTACTGCACTCCTAAAATGGAACTGGAACTGGAGCTGAAAGAAACTGATGGCTCAAATGGATTCCGTCCCATATGTTCGACGGAAAGCGACCTCCCGATAACTGCTGCTGAGACCGACCTCGCCCCCGATCTCCTTGCTTGCCCATCTCCTCCCTTCCCCCCCGCGAAAAACAGCGAGCGGCTCAACCTCGACAGTGATCGACGAATTTCGACTGTCTTCGAAGAAAGACCGTTTCACAGTTAGGGGTTAGAAATGCTCCGCTCCGTTGGCGGTAACCGCCGTCGCGACGGCGTAACGTCTTTTTTTCTCTCCAACCCCTCTCCCCCGACGCATCTTCTCTCTCTCTCCTCTCCTCCGCCGCCCCCTCCCTCTCCTCTCTTCCCTCTTCTCTCTTCCCTCTCTCTCTTCTCTCTCTTCTCTCCTCTCTCTTCCCTCTTCTCTCTTCCCTCTCTCTCTTCTCTCTCTCCTCTCTCTTCTCTCTCTCCTCTCTCTTCTCTCTCTCCTCTCTCTCCTCTCTCTTCTCTCTCTCCTCTCTCTTCTTTCTCTTCTCTCTCTTCTCTCTCTTCTCTCTTCTCTCTTCTCTCTTCTCTCTTCTCTCTTCTCTCTTCTCTCTTCTCTCTTCTCTCTTCTCTCTTCTCTCTTCTCTCTTCTCTCTTCTCTCCTCTCTCCTCTCTCTTCTCTCTTCTCCCTTCTCTCCTCTCTCCTCTCTCCTCTCTCCTCTCTCCTCTCTCCTCTCTCCTCTCTCCTCTCTCCTCTCTCCTCTCTCCTCTCTCCTCTCTCCTCTCTCCTCTCTCCTCTCTCCTCTCTCCTCTCTCCTCTCTCCTCTCTCCTCTCTCCTCTCTCTCCTCTCTCCTCTCTCCTCTCTTATCTCTCTTCTCTCTTCTCTCTTCTCCCTTCCCTCTTCTCCCTTCTCTCTCTCCCCTCTCTCCCCTCCCCCCAGCCCCCCCCCTCTCCTCTTCCCCCCCCCCCCCCTCTCTCCTCTCTTCCGCCCTTCCCCCGGCGAGGGTCGTGTTAACAGAAGTCCTCGCCCCCGTCTACGTTAAAGAAGAGCCCCGCGGGCCTCCGTCGCCCATCGGCCCCTCCCCGCCAGCCGCCCACAGAGGTCTCTCTCTCCATCCTCCGCGGAGGGGAGAACCCTCTCTCCGGCACGCGGCCGCCCGCGCCGCGCCCTAGTCCCCCCCCCACCCCGCCCCCCCGCCCTCCCCCTCCCCCTCCCGCCCCGCCGCGCCCTCAGACCCGCCGCCGCCCCCGAGCCGGTCCCCCCCACCCCCAGCAACCCCCGCTCGCCGCCTGCGCGCGCGCGCCTCGGCGCATGAGCACCGGCACGGACAACCTCCACATCTCACGATGGCTGCGCTTCAGTGACCCGCTCACGCAGGCCCAGTACACACGCACCATCTGGACGCCACGCAACATGATCGGCATGATGCTCATCAAGCTGGTCTTCTCGATGTACTACGCTGTCATGGCCTTCTTTGGAAGCATGTCCCATTGGAAGCACTTTGACACGATCATTGGCGGCAGGAAGGGGGTCTTCTCCATCGCGATCGCATCGTATGAAGCCGGCATTGCCGTGTACTGCTTTGTCATCCTGCGCATCTGGGCGAGGGCACGCCAACGGGAGGCCAGGGAGTCGGAGAACAGGGCAGCTGGCAAGGCGAGTGATGACGCCCGCGAGAAAAGTACGCGCTGGTCTCGCGTCCACGGGCTCGACCCGAGGAAGACCAGCTATCGCACGCAGATGGCAATTTTCGCGATCATGGTTTGGCCACCGCTCATCATACGCAATGTTGCTCTTGCATACACCTGTATGGACTTGATGACGGGAAGCTTTGGGACGCAAGAAGACTTTAAAGTAGAACTGGACTATGTCTGGCACTCCATCTACAGTTGGGAGGTGATCTCGTACATCACCGCGACGCTGTTCACATATGGACCACTGCTATCACTGGTCCAGGTACCAGGCATAATCATCTTCCCAACGGGGATCGTCGCAGCTCTTGGCCTCATCATATTCGCTGCTGCTGGAGGGCTCTACACAACCATGGGCTTCACTGCTCTCTTGGGCCCCATAACAATCATCTTTGTGTACTTCGTCGCTCGTCTACCTCTCGAGCAGTATCGTGGTATGCGCATGGAGAAGAAGTTCGCACAGACGCGTTCTCTCACGCTCGCTACGATTGCGCATGACATTGGCACTCCGCTGAATGCCCTTGTCTTGGCGTTTGGTGCAATGCGGCCCTCCGAACAGCCGCCCTCGCCCGATTCGGGCCATGGCGAGTTGAAGGCCAATGGCTCGTCCACAAGCGTAGGTACCAGTGTGGCGAGCGAAGCCTCGGAGGCCGTTGACGTCTCACTGCACGCTATCGCACAACTACGCAAGACCATTCTGAACCACGTTGCAAACGCAGTCGGCCACGAGGATTCGAAGCCCGCGCCAGCAATTCCTAGACTGCAGCGCGTTCACGTCCAGAGCTTCGTGGATAGGTCGATCATGCCCGTCTTGAAGCAGCTTGTGAAGATTCACAGCGTTGGCAACGTTGTTGCAAAGTCAAATGTGCGCCCCGGTGCTCTACCATCAATCGACGACGTCATCGTGGTCGCCGACCCAGACTGGCTGCTCGACATGTTCCTCAACCTGATCGGCAATTCGGTCAAGTTCACTGAGTCAGGGCACGTTGCGATTGAGTGCTGGGTGCGGAACCAAGACGAAGCAGGCATAGGTTCCGAGCCCATTTTTTCTGGCCTCAAGGAGCGCGCACCTCTTGAGGTCGTCTGTGCTGTGGAAGATACAGGCCCAGGCATTCGCGAATCGATTGCAAAGAAGCTCTTCCGCCCTTTCGCCCAGGTGGAGGGCACGCGTGGAGGCACTGGGCTCGGCCTCTCGTCTGTTGCCGCCAAGGCCGCCAGTTTGGGCGGCGTTTGTGGTATTTCCAGGAACGTGCATGGCGGCGCTACCGTATGGTTCACGGTGCCATTGGCATCAGCTGAGCACTCTATGTGTACGACGGCAAACGGCTCAACCGTTCCGCGTCTGCAGGCCATCGAGCTCCCGAGCTCCAGAGACAACTACACGCGGGCTCGTCCTAGGGACGACGACGAGGGTTCCGAAGGCGAGACGAGTGCACTTTTGTCTGCGGATTCCCGCGCGCCACCGGCTGACTTATCGAACATGCGAGTGCTGATTGCCGATAACTCGCCCGTCATCCTGAAGCTCATGCAGTCCGCCCTCGAGAAAAGTCTAAAAGTTGGCGAAGTTGTTGCAGCCTCCTCGGGTGAGGATGCGAAACGCCTGATCCACGAGCGTGAAGCCGAGTGTTCGGCACGCCAATTCGATCTCGTGATGATCGACCATCAAATGAAGCCAGGCCACGCGTCTGCCTGTGATGTTGCAGAGTACTTGCGTGGTCGGCAGAGACGCGGCGAGATGGTACGCGTGTGTCTCGTCCTTTTGACCGGCGTGTCGCGCCAGCAAGTCTATGCTGAAGACTCGCGCGTCGACGAGCTGTTCAACCACGTTCTGGAGAAGCCTGTCTCGCCGGCAAGGCTGAAGAGTCTCCTGATGCAAGTCGCGTCATTAGCCAACCCCTTGGACTCCTACTATTGGGACAACATCACTCAATTAGTGTGAGCGGATGCGCTCTGATTCGCCGTTGTTACAACATTGCAGCTTTTCTTTTGAGTTCATCCCGTACCTTGTCGTGCAGTGACTACCGTGATGATCTTCACACCTTATGCTCCCACGTTGCCCCTTGCCCCTTATTCATGAAGCGATCGAGGTATCATTTGCATCTTGTGACGCCACGGTTACATTGTCTCCCATGAATGTGGCCGACCCTCCGAGCCATAGCCTTCACATGGTACTCAGACCTTTCAACGATGGTTGTCTTACTGCGACATACTCTTCTATCTGTGAACTTTGTGGCATGAGCACGGGCCCCCCATGAATCCATGCGCGGCGTTTCCCACCCGCCTTGGCGAGACGACAGGGTTTCTTGCCGCTCCCCACATGAAGTGCTACCAGCGGCTGCGAGCCGGTTTACATCGAGGCAACGGTCGTTGCAGCCGAGAAGCTCTATCCGCAGAGGCTCCACCACTAGTGAGGCGGCGTAGTTTCTTGCCTCCCCACGTTTGTAGTGGCACCTGCGGCTGAGCCGCAGCCGGTGTATGTAGAGAAAGGTCGTGCTCCAAACGACAACTCCAAACGACAAGCCCTATCGAGAAAGCCCCTGACCCTGCACCGATTAGGGTGTGGGCGAGAACGTTCAAGTCGTGTTCATACGGCCTAGCGTGTGAACACGAGATCTGCCAATTGTACTAGTCACATGAACACATGATCTACGAAGGCCGCGTTCCGTCGTAAGTCCAGCGCGGACCATCGAGTGTAGTTTTTTTTTCTTTACATAGTTGTAAGTACTTGTTGTCAAATCACATGCATGCATGACCTAAATGTAGCAGGTGGGTTATTTAGATCAACTTCAACTAGGCGTGCGGGCAAGTGCGCTGAGGGGTGTCGTGATAGTACCGGGCTAGTGGGAGTAGTGGTACTAACGCTCAGTTGTTTTATTATAGATCAACTTCAACTTAAAGCGATTCTTCAAACCCCGCTAGCCGCTAGACAGAGATGCCTGGCTGCAGCAGCAGCTAGCAGTAGGGTGACGGATCCAGCATGACAACTCGCTCGATATGCGAGGAGATGCAAGGGGATCGATCGGCGGTAGGCGCGGCGGGAGCGGCAGAGAGTGATGGAATGGCGGGCTTGACCACCTCCACCTCCTCAACAAAGGAAGGCGGGAGGACGGGCTTGGGCGCTTGGGCGCTTGGGCGAGGGCGAGGGCGAGCGAGCGCGAGGACGGAGCGGACATGGCTGGGCGAATGGGGATTGATAGGCTGAGGCTGTAGCTGAGGGTGAGGTTTGGTACTGATGGAGTGTTGAGGACGAGGGACGAGAACGGGAACGAGAGCGAGAACGAGAGCGACGAACGACGCGAACGACAGACGACAAACAGATTAGGGCCAGGTAAATACTTTTACAAATTTTTTTGCAAGTTTGGGTGGCTGGTCGAGCTCGTCGGAAATTTGGGCCTCTCCGTATCATTGTAAGGAGCAGCATCGCCGAACCGGGCTCCTGCGAGCGTTTAATCCAGCCTTTGCGTATGGTAAGGTGGATGATCTTTGGGTCCATCAGCTCGCAGAGATTCCTTCCTTTCATCATTTGCCTTCTATCACGCAAGGGTTGCTGAATGAGCTTCCCGCATAATTGGCTGCATGTCGCGGAACCAAGATTGATCACTCCGAGGTGCCAACGTTCACGCAGCAGGTGCTTAGTTGGTGGGCATCCAATCATACAAAGTTCCCTACTTGGGCGTTGGCGGCGAGGGTTACATTCAGCATGACTCCAAATTCAGCTTCATGTGAGCGCGTGTTTTCTTTGCTGACCACAATGTTTGGTCCAGATCGTTCGGCATCTCTTGGGGATCAGATTCAAGCCGCGCTGATGTTGCGTTATAACAACAACAACCGGGAGAAGTCTTCATAAATAAGTGTAAGTGTGGTTGTGTCATGTCATGCATGTGGGAACATGTGTGTTGCGTGAAATGTTGAAACAATGCGCTATTTAGAAATCATATCATCATATCATCATCATGTAGAGAGAGGTGAAGGTGAAGGGAGGTTGGAGATAGGAGATAGATAGGAGGTAGGTAGGTAGGTGGAGGTGCGCGATATCACGATATCTAGTGGCTAGTGGCTAGTGGCGAGATTTTCCGTGCTCCTTAAGGGAAATGTGTTGTAACGTGTTACGGACGTACTTGCGGCACCACAAATTGCTACAAGTTTGACGACAAGTTTAGGCAGTCAGCTCCAAGAATCACGCAAGTTTGGCCGACAAGTTTGGGCGAATTCCGCTACAAGTATCAAGTATTTACCTGGCCCTAAAACAGATAGAGTCCAACGGACTGATGACACAGCGACACGGCACCACACTCACACTCACATGCCAACATCAACACTCTCAACTCAAAGTATGGTTCCCCGGGCATCTCCCACACGAAGCAACACCGAGCAAACTTTCTCCACGGGCGGGGTGTTGAGCGATCCGAATATGTGCCCAGCCCATCTGAGCCGCCTTGTGTATCTTCGCAAGAATTGGCACCTATACCAAAGCAGAATTTCGAATGAGACGTTGTGGAATATCTACCTCGAGAAGTACGGACAGAGTGGCCGTCTCGGTATGTGGGATGAGCGTGTTGATCAGCTCGACAAGGCGCATGTTATGGACGCGATTGTTGATGAGCTGCTCGAAATTGAAGAAGTGAGCTGACGATGACAGCGCTTCTGATGCTGGCGACTGAGTCGGCGCGGGCCTGAGCCTGGTGGGTGATGAGAGTGATACATGATATCTGATATGTGGCCTACGCCGTTGTTTGTGTGCTATGCTATATAGTGTGCAGCTGCTTGTTCCGCCTGTAGGTGCTCTACTACTGTGTTTACTGTACAGGGCACAGTGTACCACGTACAAACGTCTTAAGCCGGTGTGAATCAGTGTGCAATATGAATATGTCTTTCACCTCTCACTGTGTGCCTTACTTACATGGAGGTGAGAGGGCCTTGCCCAACATAGGTATATATATACTAGTATATATATATACTACTATATATATAGGATATAGGGCTGGGGAGCCGAAATGAGCTAAGCATAGCGATTTTGGCCTACGGACTATAGTCAGACTATAGTCCGGACTATATATAGTCCCGGCTATGGACGCCGCACCGCATAGGCATAGGCACTATAGTCCAGACTATGACTAGACGTATAGGGCATAGGGCCCAGACTGGACTACGTAGTCTACTCTCTACTCATTCCGACGAAGCCGGACTAGGACGATTTGTCATACCACTCCGCCTGACTAGACCTAGCTAGTCATACACAGAGGTGGAATTAGCCATCTGACTATAGTCCGGATCGGAATCACGTACAACCTTGCACCAGGGTGGCGCGAACCTCACTAGTGTACTAGTGTTGATTCCGGAGTTGGTATATAGTGGTATTCATATCATAAGCAGTGCGATTAAGCTGATGGGCACACAAGGAGGATATCGCGCTGGCTGCCAGGAAGCAGCCAGGGCGGCAACAAAAGGCAGGAGGGTCATGACAGATAGTGAGTGAGACAGTGATAGGGGCTAGAACCTGGGACACCTGGGGCACTGGGGCACTCACGAAGATACCCCTGGGGCACGGTGATTCTACAGCACTTACACCTCGCACAAAACCCTTACATATACCCCACCGCGGGTCTTTGGATAATACTCTGAGACAAACAGGAAGGCGTGTGAGGGAACAGAGAAGAATCAAGAATTTAGGGAATCGGTGAGTATTGCCTTAGTATGAGCCGATGAAACGTCGTGAGTGTTGATGAAGGTGAGATTCCTTAGGTGCACTAAGTCGATCTAGAGTGAGCTGAGATCCCCAAGATGAAGGCGAGGTCTAGAAGTCGATGTGCAAATGACTCGGGAACCCTACGAACTCGATGTGCATCCACTGCAGATGATTATGTAGAGAAGAGTCCAGAAGGTGGTGCACATGATGAAAGAGACTGATGACTTGATGAAAAGGAATCTGGCAGACAAAGTTACCGGTAAAGATGATTCTATCGGTAAGGACCAATGGATTGTGTTGGCAGATGACGGCACTCTGTGATAGAGGAATAGCACGTGTGAATAATGTCCAAGTTTGGGGCCAATAAAAATTATTACCAAAATAGACGAGAAGGTTGTGACAAAAAAAGGGAACCTCGAGTTGCACCTTCTGGCCGGCCTATGGTCCTATGGTCCGCGTTCCCCCGCTTGAGCGGGGTTCGCAAAGCCCAAAGGGGATGGTTGAGGAAAGGGAGTACCGAAAAGGCAGACATCAAGAAAGGAAGCCTCTCTGGGCAAGTTTTGGGGAAACCTAAGGGTGGTTCTACAACAGCCACCATACCACAACAAGAAACACTGGTGACGGCTCATCCGACATCAAACTCGGGCAAAGCACACCAAGACGAGTAGGAAACTCGGAAGAAAGTATCGAACAAAGCCCTACAACCCCCTCATCGGTACCGCACAAAATGTCCTGTTGCTGCCACATGTACAGCCACGACCATGCCGCCGATCTTCATGCAAGCTCACAAACCACTCGCGAAAGGCGACATGAATAGCGGCGTCCGACGGTCAATGCAGGACAACGCGGACTCGACAACGCTGGAGATAGTGTGATGGCAGCACCATATGGGAAGGGGAGGCAAGATGCTGCAAACATGTAGGTATCGATGGCGCATAGACATGGGTGACGCGCACAGACGCAGTTGCCACAAGCAGCAGATACCGCGAGCTAGCCGTTGTACATTGCGTCGAGTCCGGAGGCCATCGCAGCGCCACTCGCTGTGAGGGAACGGGTCAGGTCAGAGACGCGTCTTTCCGCTAACGCAGTAACGTAGCTTCCCTTGGCGGGCAGCATGTGTCCCGACTTACGTCCGCCGTGCGTCCGCGGCGTCTGCGCGCGCGTCGCTCTTCCTGCCTCCACATGCCATAATGCGCGCACGCGCGTGCAAGCCGGCGCTCACTCGGCGGCGGGCGTGCCGCCGCCGACGAGCTTGCGCGGGTCCGGGTAAGTCATTCGCGTGTTGAACTCATTGGTGAGAGCGTTGTAAGAGATCAAGAAGGCCACCTCGCCAAAGCCCAGGAGGAACTTCAGCGCGTTTTGGGCAGCCAGCCCGGCGACGATTGAGTCCGTCGTTGGCAACGACGCAGCGCACACTCCGGGCTGCTTGGCCATGTGCGACTTCATGGGCGACGCCTCCAGCCCGCCGGTGCGTCCGGGGATGATCAGCTGGACGTGGCCCGACATGGCGTCGTCGCCGCAGACGGCATCCATGTACGGCAACTGCAGCTCCTCTGCCGCGGCCTCAATTGCCTGCCGGGCCTCCATGCTGTCCACACAACCGATGACGAGGCTGACCGGAGACTTGCGGTCGAGCGCGCCCGTGGAGATGGTCTCCTTGAATTTGCTCGAGTTCTCTGGCGCGGCGATATTCATGTTGTGCACCTCGAACGTGGTGTCCGGGTTAAGCTCGGAGCAGTAGTGGCGACAAGCCATCGTCTTGTTCCAGCCCGCCTGCTCTGGCCGATAGAACATCTTGTTCATGTTCGCGAGTTCAATCGTGTCGTCGTCGTACACAACTATCTTGCCGATGCCGCACCGTGTGAGCATCTCCACCACCCCAACGCCGACACCGCCGATACCCACGACGGCGATTGAGAAGTCGCGCACACGCTCATAGTTCTTGACGATGCCCATCGTCTTCAGCGCCATCAGCCGAGAATATGGCTGCACACGCGGGCGGGCCAGTGTGAGCGTGGTGGTGGAGTTGGTACTACCATGCAGGTGCGACCGTGTCGCGTGGGGCGCTTGCAGTCGGAAACGCTGGCGGACGGCTGTGGCCACAGCCGCGCCCACGTCTAGCATTGTCCGCCGTGTGTGTATGCCATGAGGCCAGTGGGGCTGTGAGGGGGCTAGCAGGATGGATGGAGACATCGCAACTGCCACATGCGGCGGCTCCTGTGTCTGCGTCAGCCACACCCGGCAAGGCAGGCAATAGAGGCTGTTGTGCTCTCAACGGACGCGGTGACGGCCATCTTGGATACGTACGCGTGCCGCCATCACGCGTGGTGTCTCAGCGTCTCCGCATGTGGCCGTGCCCAACCCCAGTGGCAGAGGTCGTGGCGTGGACTACGCTGAGGGCGAAGAGACAGAGCCAACAGCGGGAGGCCTAGAAAGGGCTGGGCCATGCTCACATTTGCGTCGGAGACCTCTGCGCTGATCTGCTGCGTCTTGGATCGTCGCACGCGCCTGGGCCCGGTGGTAGTCGAGTACATGCGCACCACCTCTTGGATCTCCTTGACCTGGTTCTGGATGCGTCCCACTTGAGAACGGAGGTCAGAGGTAGTGATCTTGATGTCGGCCGCTGGGCCGCTGAGAGCGAGGGAAGGAGGGTGTGGGGGAGGCGTGAGGAGCGGGTGGGGGGGGGGGGGGATTACGATGGGTATGTGATGGGTTGGGGGGGGGGGGAGGGGGTTTGGAAGGGGGAGGCGCGGGCATTGGGCGAGGGGGGGGCGGTGGGGGCCGGGGAGGGAAAGTGGGTGTGGAGGGGGGGCCGTGAGGAAAAAGGGAGGAGGATGTGGAGGAAGTCTATCGGGGGCAGTGGGGAGAGGGGGGGGGGGAGAAAGAGAGAGGGGGCGGGGGGGGGGGGGGGGGGGAGAGAGAGAGGGAGGGAGGGAGGGAGAGGGAGTGAGGGGGCGGTGGGAGGTGAGGGTGGAAGCGAGGGTGAGGCGATGGAGATGTGGACACACTCGCTGCGTCCTGGTCCGCGTCAGGAAGGGGAGAGGCGGGTGGCAGTAGGGGAGTCGCACCCGGTGGCGCCGCTCATGCTGAGAGAGGGGGGAGAGGCGGGGGAGGGGGGGAGAGAGAGATGTGGGGAGGGCAAGGTACGTGAAGAAACTGGTTTGGAGAGAAGAGAGAGAGTGGAAAAGGGAGGGAGAGACGGAGAGGAGAGTGGTCCCCATGAATACGTCAAGACCGAGGAGAGATAGATGAGATTCTGGGCCTCGTAGAGAGGGGGGAAATGGGTGGGGATGGGAAGGATGGTGAGAGAGAGGGAGGGAGAGAGAGAGAGAAAGAGAGAGAGAGAGAGAGAGAAGAGAACCACTAGAAGTGAAGGTGGACCACAAGCTCGAGAGAGAGAAGAGTGGAGAGAGAGAGAGAGAAGTGGGGGGCGTGAGCTCGCGGAGCACCCGAGCCGAGATGGAGTCACGTGAAAGAAGTGATCTGAAGACTGAATAAGCGCCGATGGCGCGAAGAGAACATCGCGCGGGAAAGAAGCGCGGAAGCGAAGAGAAGAGAGCAGCACGCCAAAGCCCTTCTCCTCCTCTGAAGAACTATATAGAAGGAGAAGAGAGAAGAGATAGGATGGCGAGTGAGAGTGAGCGCGCGCGGGGAGAGAGAGAGAACAGAGGGAGCGGGAGAGAGAGAGGGTGGGCGGAGAAGAGAGAGAGAAAGGAAGAGAGAGAGTGGAGAGAGAGGGCGGGGCGGGGGGGAGGGAGAGAGAGTATCTCTCTCTCCCACATCTCTCTTCCCCCTCCGCCCCCTCGAGGAGAGAGAGGGAGAGAGAGAGAAGAGAGAGAGAGAGGGAAGAGAGAGAGAGAGGGAAGAGAGAGAGAGAGGGAAGAGAGAGAGAGAGGGAAGAGAGAGAGAGAGGGAAGAGAGAGAGAGAGGGAAGAGAGAGAGAGAGGGAAGAGAGAGAGAGAGAGAAGAGAGAGAGAGAGGGAAGAGAGAGAGAGAGAGAGCGGGAGCGGGAGCGGGAGGGAGAAAGAGCGCGTTGGCGGGAACGCTGGGCAAAGCTTTTTTATTAGAGGGGCGGCCTATGGGGTATCTTGTATCCCCACATCCCCACTACAAGCTACTCTTTAAAAAAATAGTCGGAACTCGACCAGAAAACACGTTCCCTCGGGTAAAGGCGACTAGGGCGAAACACCTCGCAAAAACATGAACACTAAAACAGCTACAGATAACAAGATGGGTGAAGGCACACGAATCAGGCGACGAAGAAGTTGAAGTTCCAAATCCAAATCCAAATCGTATGTGTACAGTCGTTTTCGTTTATCGTATATCTTCTATCTTCACTCCTCCTCTATGATAGTCTATGAGCTATGAGCTATGAGCTTGATGTACGAATTGTAGCGCCTTGATACATATTGTCTACTACAGTCTACAATATGCATGATTGTGTAAGTGTAAGTTGCTAAGCTTGTTAGAGCTCGTTGTGTACAGGTTACCAATTGCCCAATTACCAACCTACAACCTATACAAAAACATCATTCATCAACTAAGTTTATACTTAGTTCACATCCTACTTGCTACTTGGGAGATACAAGATACCCTATCTGGGGAACGGGTCAGATAAAGCCGTATCTACCGTGTCTGGGGCGCCGACTGGCGCCCATGCCCCCATCCCGTATCTAATGTATCTAGAATCTAGAAGGAAGCCGAGATACAGCCGTATCTACCGTATCTCGGGGGCTCGTGGGCCGTGTCTCCCAGCTCTCCCATGTAAGGTTCACATGTTCACATGGCACATGGCACATGGGACATGGGCATGGGGGAGTGGGAGTGGAGGAGGCGCCTCGTGCCCTCCCCCTCTGTCGCATAATCCGCGATCGACCTTTTTGTTTTAGAGAAGTTGTTTGCGTTTCTATGTCCCTTCCTTGCAGGCTAGTCACTAGTCACCGTCGCAGGGTCCTACATTCGCCCATTCGCCCTCTTTGCCCTCGCTTCCTTTGTCGCCTCCCTTGTCGCCTGCTTGCCCCTCACCTGGCTTACCTCCTTGCGTGCTCCTCGCGTCGAGCGTTCAGGTAGCGCCGGTGCAAGGAACCGCCCCCTTGCGTGACCCTGATTTGTTACGGATGCCCCTCGCGTCCTCTCCCACGTTTACTTTCTAAGTCCTATGAGATCTCCTCTCTCCTCTCTCTTCACGTGAGGAGAGGCGACGGGCCTCCTCTCTCCTCTCTTCTTTCCTTTTCTTTGCTCTTTTTCTCTCCTGCTCACCCCCTTTCTTCGCGTATCCCGTTACGTTAGTTATCTACGTGTTACCGTGAATGTGCGTGTGATAGTGGTGTGAGAGGATTGTAAGAAGGATTTTATCCGGTTCTGGTCTGGAGAGCGGATAAAGGTACCTAGCTTTATAGGACGGGTCCTATAATGTAGGACGCACTTTAGTACTTCAGAAAGGGGGTATATTCGCCTACGCTTTTGAGCCCACCTTCGGGTTCCAGCCATATCATGATATTTGTGATGGGGCATTTGCAGCATAGGTCACAATTCGCTCGATAAATGGTAGTTTAAAACACTTTTACGAATCTACTGCTCAACGAGCGTTTTTCGTCCTACGAATGGATACCACGAGTGGAACGCAAACCCGGACCCCAGAGCCCGCGTTCCTTGCATGGCCTAGCAGGATTGCCCGTGCGGACCGACGGAGGCAAAAATTGCGGGGTGATTCGACGCCCAAATCGCCCCCCAGCCCTACAAACGACCAGCCGCTCTGGCGCTCGTGCGCGCCCAAAGGGATCTGGCATTCATGGCCCCCCCGGCCAGATGTGCGCGCGCGGACCGCCCCTTTCGCGCCTGGCCGATGCCCTCATACCCCCAGGCCATTGGAGGGATGGGATTGGTGAAGTATGGACGCGAGCCGCGCCGCCCACAGCCGGGAGCGTGCCTAAGCGTGTACAGAAATGTGGAACATATTGATTCAACACTCAGAGGGCCAAACCACATCAACATATGTGGCCACATTTGCTGGGCCGGCGCTTGCGCCAGCCCCACATTTCCCCCACATTTCCCCCACGACACGCCCCCTCAGCCACATCGCCACATTTCCCCCACACAACACGAGCCCTGCATCCTGCTTGGCGTCACACTCCACACCACTCCGCAGCCGCCCGCCGTGTGCAACGCGAGCAGCCCATCGAGGAAAGAGGCTGCGCAGGCCATGAGACGGCGCGATGGCTTGATGCGCGATGCTCGAGGCGCACGTAACGCAGTAACGCGTATATTTAGTAGTGGCCTTAGCCTAAATTGAACAACCACATATGGACCACATTTGCGGGGAGCTCAAATGTGGATGCACATATGTACCCACATTTGGTGGAGGCCTCGCCCACATCGGAGAACCACATATGTGGGTGCCGGCGTCCACATTTCTGAATACCGTTAAGCGTGCCGCGTGAGCCCAGCCATCGGCCGTGCGCGGGGGTGAAATCGGGCCTGGGGCCGCGAATTCGCGCCCGCACCTCGGGATTATGGCTGCAATGGGGGCTCCCATGCAGGCCCCGGCCACAACTCCCATGGTTGGAAGTTTCTCCAACCAGGGCGCCCGCGACAGCACTGGGAGTGACTGGGGGGAGGGGGGCTGCACGACGCCATGGCGGCGCCGCAAGAAGATTTTTATCAGCATAATGGCGGCTTTATAAGTGTAGATGTTTGGAGTAAAGATCATATGATATCAGATGTATGACATCATACTCAGTTCCATGGCAAGTGTCATATGTCATATGACGGTATGACGGAACAACCTGGAACCTGACTAACTGGTTGGATAGTGGATAGTGGTAGTGGTAGTGAACCCTCCTATCTGGTTAGATAGTAGTAGTTGAAATGCATCTGGGTATTCAGGGTATCCCGATACCGATACCGATACCCGCTTCACCGCTGCTACTAGCCGCTAGGGCGCCCATGCCCCCGACCAAGGCTAGGACTGGGTTAAGCCCGTCAACAAGTTAATACGTAATACCATTAATACCCAGTAATGGGCAATGGGCAACATCCGACCTGTTAACACCCAGCCCAAAACCAAACCTGTTAATGTGCTAAGTTTGGGCCCTCTGAGAAACTCAAAATTGCCCGATATTGTAACATTAATGGGCAATTGTGGGAGGGGCTCCGAGCACCAGGAGACCAGCAGTTGACCTCGCGTTGGGCGCTGGAGGCATCGGAGCGTTCGGAGCCGGAGCGGCCGCGCTCCGCGCGCACCAGGGAGGCTCGGGAACACGTAAGAAAGGGCCTTGGAAGAGGTGAATGTGAGAGCGGGGAGGGGGGAGGAGGTGGGCCAGAGGGCCACGATGGGGGAGCGAGAGGAGGGCGCGCATGCCGAGGGATGGGCTCGCTGCCTGCGAGGCGAGAGCCTCTACTAGTTAGTGCCTTGGTCTATGAATAGCAAGAGAAAGGGAGTGGGCGAGAGAGTTCTTTTTTTTCATTCAGGTTTCGGTAATCCAGAGCTCTCTCTCTCTCTCTCTCTCTCTCTCTCTCTCTCCCTCTTCTCTCTCTCTCTCTCTCCCTCTCTCTCTGTCTTCTTTATCTCTCTCTCTCTTCCTTCTTTCTCTCTCTCTCTCTCTCTCTCTCTCCCTCTTCTCTCTCTCTCTCTCTCTCTCTCTCTCTCTCCCTCCCTCTCTCCCTCCCTCCCTCCCTCCTCTCTCTCTGCCTACTTCTTCCCCCCTTACTTCCCCCAATTCTCTCTCTCTCTCCCGCCCCTTCTGTCTCCCTCTCTCTCATCTCTCTCCCTCCCTCTCTCTCCCTCTCCTGCCCCTCCTTCTCCTCCTCCCCAGAAAACTCCATGGCACGTATTTTCCTCCTCCGCTCTTCTTCTTCCCTCTCTCCTTCTTCTGATTCTTCTCTGCTCTTTCTTTCTTTCGTCCCCTCTCCCTCTCCCTCCCTCTCTTCTTCTCCTTCCTTCACTGCTCCTTCTTCCTTCTTCCCCTCTCCCTCTATCTCTCTTCTTCTCCTTCTTCTCTGCTGCTCTTTCTCTCCCCCCCCCTTCCTACTCTCTCTCTCTCTCTTCTTCTTCTGGATACAGTACACCCGAGAGGCGTATCCCCTCACATTTCATAATATAAACAGAGGACGATCTTCTACTATCTCTCTCTCTCTCTCGCTCCCCCATCGTGGCCCTCTTGCCCACCTCCTCCCCCCTCCCCGCTCTCACATTCACCTATTCCAAGGCACTTTCTTACGTATTCCCGAGGCTCCCCCCCACGTCCCCCTCGCCCACCCCACCCGCAACGCCTGCCACCGCCTCGCGCACGGCGTCCCCCCCCGCTCTCCCCCGCCCCCCCTTCCCCCACAAGTCCTCTCCTCACCACCCCATTCTATCACCCCTCCAAGCCCATTATTAACCCACTCAAGGCCCCCTCCTCCTCCTCCCCCTGCTCTCCCCCCCCCCCCCCTCCTCGATGAGGACCTCCTCTCCCCGCTCGGTCCTCGCACCGCACGAGCGGGGGTCCAAGATGTCCAACATGCCTCGCACGTCGCTTCTCACCCTTCTCGCCGCGAGGGAGGCCGCCAATCGGCCGGCACACGCGAGGAGAGCTGAGAGCAGGCTTCTCCGCTGGTCGATGGGCAGGTGAGAGGGGGGGGCGGAGGGAATGGCGAGCGAGAGCGAGCGAGCGAGAGAGAGAGTGGGAGGGAGGGAGGGAAGGGGAGGGGGGGGGGGGGAGGGCGGAGAGGGGGGGGGAGGGGCGGCGGTAGAGCAGGAAGGGGGGGGGGGGGGGGGGGGGGATCCCAAGCAGCCTTTCTCCACACTCCCCTCCCCCCGGGCCCCGCCCCGCCCCGCCCCCAGCCCCCACTACCTCCCCACCCCACCTTCCCACGGCCTACGTTCGCCCGCTCCACGTCCGCACCCCCCCCTCCCCCGCCTCCCCACCTTCTCATCAAACGATGACCCCCTCCTCCACCCCTGCCCCCAGCCTCCCTTCTCATTCCTGCTTTCTTCCCCCTCCCTCCCCCCTTGACTCCTCGACTGTCATGTGCATTGTGGAGTTGCCCACGTCCTCCGCCGACCAACCCTTCTCGCCTTTCCTGCCATCTTCCCCCACTCCGATCTCCCTCATCACCGCCTTCTCAGCTCCCCATCCCTCCACAGACACACGGTCTTCTCGTCCCAATCAGCAGCTGCATAGTCTCTCGCTGCTCCACTCCCCTCTTTCCCTCTCCTCCGCCTCGAATCCCGCCCATCCCTCCCCCCCCCATTTCCCCGTCTCTCCTTTTCCCTTAGTACCCGTCCAGCTCCTCCGCCGCTGGGTGGGCGGGCGGCTGGATGGCTACTCATCACTCTGCCGCCCCGCCGCCCCTCCTCTCCTCTATCCTACCTCACACACCCCTCTGATCCCATCCACTCACCGACCCCTCGCTCCCCTACTCGTCCACTGGCAGGTGGATGACCTCCCACGGCCTCTCCTCGGGCTACTGCGAGCTAGCTGGCGCCAAATCGACGATTGCTCTCGCGTTCTCAGCCGATGGGACCCGATTCGCGTCCACACATGGAGACCACACGGTGAAAGTCTTCGACTCGGATACGTGGAGCCTCAGGCGAGTGGATCAACGGCTTGCTCTTTCCCAGCTCTTTCCCTTTCCCTTGCGCTTGCGCTTCCTCGCTCTGTCCCTCGGTGCCTCGGCCGCTCTTCCTCCACCCAAGCCGCCCTCCGCTCCACCCACACGCAGGGCGGTCCTTGCAGGGCATGAACGGACGCCGTGGACGGTCAAGTTCCATCCACACTCGCGCCGTATTCTCGCGTCGGGTTCGCTCGATCAATCCGTGCGTGTGTGGGACATTGAGCGGGGCGAGTGCATCGCGCTGCACCATTTCCTCTTCGTCGTCTCTTGCATTTCTTTCCACCCAACAGGTGGGCACCCACGCATAGAGCCCGCGGCGCTCCCACCCGCCACCACAAGAAGCCCGCCCCACCCTCTCTTTTTCGGTTCCAATCGCCCCATCCCGCTGCCCGCCGACGTACAGGCCGACTGATCGCCGTCACGTCAGGCAAGCGCATCTCCGTATGGCGCTGGTACAAGCCTGAATCACGCGCCGACACGCCCGAGAGTGATGGCGAGGGCGCTTCCGATGCTGAGGCGATGGAGGTCGACGCTCTGAGCGACAGCGAGCGCGAAAGCTCGCTGGGCTGGCGCGAGATCCTGCGGCTTGCGTCCGTGGCAGAGACGTCGCCGGCCGTCCAGCGGCAGCGCCGACAATCGCGGCCGATGCTCGTCAGGCGGGAGTGTCACACGACTGGGCCGTCGCACGTGCCCCGGCGTGGCGGCGGAGGCGGAGGCGGCGGCATCGGCCGGCGCAGCTGGAGTGGTGCGGGCAGCAGCGCGGCGACGGCCGCCGGGGCGAGTGCGAGCACGGATCTGAGCGCAGCGGCGACGGCGGGCGGCCGTGCCTCCGCAGTCGCTACGATGGCCGCATGGGCAGGCGTGCCGAGTATGCCCATGCCGACCATCGGCAGCTTCCTCTCGGGTGGCCTTGTGGCGCCGGCGCCCGCCAGCCGGCTGTCAGCGCCGGGCGCCGCCACGTTGAGCAACGACTCTGACGTCTGCGTCGTGCTCGAGGGTGACCATCCGCAGCGCTGCGTCGCATTCAAGCGCTCTTCCTCGCACGAGATGTTCTTCGTTGCTGAGACCAACGATGAGCCTCCGCCCCGTCTGCCCGCACATCAACATATGGTGCCGCCATTCACAGTGCAGCTGTGGATGTGGCTGCTGCCCATCGGGCACGACTACATGAGTGGCGACAAGTGCGACCCGTCGAATGCCTCCTTCCACATCCAACGTTCCGTCATGTACTCCGACGCCGGCTTCGATGTATCCAAGTGCGGCCGGTTCCTCGCGCTCTGCGAGCTCGATGCAACGCTCGGCTACAGCCTCAAGACGTGCGCCTCCCCACCACCTCCCTTTCAACCCCCATGCAGCCTGCGCCGAACTGTGCCGCAGCCCCTTCCGCCCACCAAGTCTTACCGACCTCCCTCTTTGCTCACCACGCCTCGTTTGCTGCCGACGCTCCCGTAGTTTCTCGCTGCAGCCCCAATCGCTTGGCACAGTGCTGCAGACTGTCGCGCTGCCGAACTGCCCCTACGTAACATCGGTGCAGTTCTCGCCGCTCGTCGCTTCAGTACTCATTGGCTATGGGCGCTGTCAACAGCAGCCGCCCACTGCCACTGGTGGCGCCGACTCGCCCACTTACGCCGTGCTCCGCTGCGTCGCCTTCCGTGGCGAGGTTTGCGAGCCGCACGCCAACGGCCACACGGCGGCAGCTGAGGACGTCGAGCTTTTCGCCGTCGACTCGAGTGATGAGTCCAACGTAGCCCTTTTCCACCCGCACGCAACTGCGGCCGGATTCCTAGCCTTTCTGTACGCAACGAAGGACGGGCGCATCCGGGCCTTCAAGTATGCGCCCGCGGCCGGGGACACTGATGAGACACTCAAGAGATGAATGGATGGCAACTTCCTTCCTCGGGCCTGGTGAGTCGCGGTCAGGGTTCCTTGTACTGGCTGTATTCCCCCCGCCTGGATGATGCGCGGACCTGTACAACTTCTAAACAATCCTCATTTCGGAGCGACGCCCACTGCGCAGCCACGCGGAGCTGACTGTCGCGGCGCTCGCACGTGTGTATCATGGCGCTGGCGGGCGCCAATGGCCACCACTGCCTGCTCGGCCCGGCCCTTTCATGCCCTTTGCGCAGCTCGCCGACGCCACGGGCCGCCGCGCATGGCATATCGGCTATTCGCCATAGAGCTCCCGCGATGCCGAGATTCGGCGCATACCGCGAGAGCCGGTGCGCTTCGCAGAGGGGTGGAGGCGAGCGGCGTGACCACAGGGGCACGTCGGACGCGTTCGATCCGACACCGGCGGCGTCCTCTGTCCCTGGACTCGGCTTTGCTCAGCGACCATTCTTGAGGCCCGAGGCAAGCCCCTGTTTTTTTGGCATGCTCGGCAGCCACGCCTCCGCGCCTTTCTAATAGACCATAGTTCGAGTCGTTGACGCTGCAGCCCAGTCCGCTCGTGCCCGCACGTGCTGGCCACAACGAAAGACGGATCTTGATCGATGTGCTCTTGTGTACATGTGCATGCAGGCCCTGATGTGGCCCCATCATTGTGTACTGATCCCGTCCGCGCCCCTCAATGCACGTGTCCTAACCCTACTCTTCTCCAAGTCAACCGCAATGCCCGTTGCCTTTTTATGTTTGTGCTGATTCGTGTTATTCCTGTATTTTGATCTATTGATACAGCGCTTTCCGCCGTAAGTCGTGCGGCTAGCATCCAACATCAAAGATGCCAAATGTTTAAAAAAAACCCTTTTAATATTCTTACCGCACTCGCGGCGAATGCGAATGGAACCACTACCTACTGCACGTAGTACGCAGCATACTTTCTACACCCCCACTCCCCCGGCCCTTCTCCCCCCGCCATCAGGCGGCTCCCCCCGTACACTACTAGGGGGATAGGGGTGAAGGGCTTAGATATGGTCCGGTGGCCCGCGCCTCCCCCCGGTGATCTTTCCCCCCCTTCCTCCTGTGTCTCCGAGTGGGCGGCCGACTCTGTCCCGACTTATCCTGTAAACAGGAGCGGGACTTACCGATTTTTCGGTGGGCGGAGCTCCCGCTCCGCCGCCCATCCCTTTCTCCGCGCTCTCTCTCCCCTCTCCTGCGGCACGCGCGACGGCGCGCCTGCGGCAGGCCTCCAGCTGCCCTCTGGCGGCGCCCCTGGCTGGAGGCTCCTGGAGGCCAGCTCAGGGGGTAGAGGAGGCTGGGGCTGGGCCCTGGCCTCCCCTGCCTCTCCCTCGCTGGCGCTCGTGAGCCTCTGGGGGGCCCACGCTGCACCTGTCTGCCTGTCGACCAGGGGGGAGGGGGGGTTGGAGCAATCAATGCGCTGGTCACGAGGGGCCAGGATGGGCGAATGGGGCGAGCCTGTGGGGAAGGGAGTGGGTCAGTAGGTAGGGCAGTGGGCTCCTGGCAAGCCATCAGGCATGACAGGAGGATGGGTGGTTTCTCCCCCATGGCAGGGGAGGAGTGGAGAGAGGGGGGGGCTCGTGCCCCCCCATGGGCCATGGGTCAACCAAGTATAAACTTAGTTGATGCCAAATGTTTTACCATTGGTCAGGTTGGGCTAGCATATTGCAGCATGATATGAGATACGTGAGACCTGACGTCAGGTTAGGTTAAAGATAGAACTACTACTACTACCTCCGTTCCAAAACCAAAACTGAAAATTTTTCAGTTTTCTTTTCAGAGCTCCCCAAAACTTGAAATAAATAAACCGCAACTTCAATGGGGGGGTTGCCGGTACATGCTGGCTTAATGGGGTGAGGGTGAGGAGGGGGGGGCTCAGCACTCGAAACACTATTGAAATGGGCAGTTTTTCAATGTGGACTGGGTGTGCAAATCGGCTGACGCGAACGATTGGCGCGAAAGCTCTTGGCCCGTGGCACTCGCGGCCGCATGGCGTGGCTGAAGGTGGTGGAGCGTGGAGCCGCCGCAGCGCAGCGCTCGCACTGGGGGCGAGTATGAGTGGCAAGGCAAGGGGCGCAAGAAGAGGAGCTCAACCACCAACAGTCCTACCGGCGGTGGAAACCATCACGCCTTGCGCCTTGCCGCATCGTTGCTTCTGACAGTAAATAGAGTGCCCGTTTTTGTTTGACCCGCGATCGCCCCTCCCGTTCCCTCACGCTCACCCTGCCCCAGAAAATCGTCGAAGCCGCCCGCCAACACCTTCCCGAGCTCCTCGACGGCCAGCCGCTACCCCCTCTACCCTCCGGAAAAAACCTCAACGCCGTCGCCGATGCCCTCACCCTCGCCCCTCGCACGTCCCGCCCTCTCTCCCCCCACCAAGTACGCACGCAGCAGCTCCTCGGCTCCCTCAAATTCATTGAGCTCCTCCATCCCCGTATCTCCCTTCTCATCCATCGTCTCTCGTGCGTCATGTCCTCGCCGCCTCCCGAAGCCTACGACGTCGCGCGTGCCGCCCTCGCCACTGCTTTCGCCGAACGCGACGTCGGCATCACCTACGGCGGCCTGGGTCTCTCCGCTTCGCCTCGTTTTTCGGCCGCCATTGCCGCCCACGTCGACCTCACCGAGCCCGCCCCGGCCACCCTCGAAGCCCTCGCCGACGCCACGTGGGGCGACCGCAACCTCTACGGCATCCTGCTCACGTTCGGCGGCGGCGCCATTCTTCACCAAACTAAGAAGCTCGCGCTCATCGTCGACTCCTCCATGGAGGCCGAGGGCATCGCCTCCTCCAAGGCCGGCGAGTACGTCTCCTACGCCCGCGAGATCCTCCGAGCCCTTGGCGTCTCCCTCGACGCTCCCACCCTCGTCGGCACCGACAACCTGGCCAACATGCGAGTAGGTTCTCTTCGCTCCGCACCAACCCGAGCCCGCCACTTCATGCGCCGCTATCACGCCCTCCTCCAGCGTGTAGCCGCCGGCGAAGTCGCCCTCCGCCACGTGAACACCGAGCACATGGCAGCCGACTTTCTCACCAAGTGGCTTCCCAAGAAGAAGGTCGACGCGTGTGTCCGCTACGCCACCAACTCTTGGGCGCATGTCGCAGCCTGACCCTTCTTCCTGACGCCCGTCCTCCTCCCTTCCCCGCCTTCGCACTGCTCCTTCCCCCGGCCTTCGCTTCTCGCAGTGGGGGGGGTGTTGCGGGTAAGGGGAACACCCCACGCGGCACGCTCTATTCTTAGAGCGCGCCCCCTCACATGCAAGGGGGAGCGTCCCCGACACACTCTATTCTTAGAGCGTGTCTCTCCTTCCGCCCCTCTCTCCCGGTCCCCTCGCATGCAGCTCCAACCGGGATCCCTTCCTTTCCTCCTTCCATGCAACCCCAGCGGTTCCTTTTGTTCCCTCGGCCCACGAGGCTCGGAGTTCCCCCGCGCTCGCCCCTCACTTCCCCCCTCCGAAGCCCGGCTCTCCCCTTCGTTCCATTAGTTTTTCCCTCTGTTCCTAGAGTTTCCCGTGTTCTCTTTTCCCGTCGCCCCTTTTATGTCTCTGCCTTGTGTTTCTGGCGCGCTCGCCCGGGAGCACCCTGCTGTGCCCAGTCAAGTGCGCCCACCCGACCATCAGAGGCGGCGTGGAGCGCTAGCTCTTTCCACCTGCGCAGGACCATCCCGATGAGCGGCTCACGATCGAGGCGTACGGCTGCGCAGAGCGATGTGCAGGTGAGCGCGAGGCTTCGCTGGTCCGGGGCATTGAGGTGGCCCACGATGATCTCCAGCACATTGCAGGGCAGCTGCGGCAGCATGGCGAGGCTTCCCGAAAGAATAGGGGGAGGGGGGGGGCCGGACTTGTGCCGCTTCCCCTCCATCGTCTCTCTCTCTCCCCTTTGGGGGAAGGGGGAGGGGGGCAGGGGGGCAGGGGGGGGGAAGTCCCCTCTCTCTCTGCGATGGGGAAGGGCGAGCGGGGGGAGGAGAGGCGGGGGCGGGAGAGGGGGGGAAGGGGGGCCTTGTCGGAGTTTTGTTGTTGTCCTAGTTTACTCCTAGTGCTGAGCGACCTCGCCCTGTTGGCAACGGAGCCCCTCCCTCCCCCGCGATAGCGATTGGCGTCCAAATACATATGGCCATATGGCCGAATACGCAGTAAATACGGTGAATACGTATTTCCCATCTAGGATTGGGGTGTGTGCGCGGTTGGCGCATGGCTCGCCCCGTGTATGTGGCTAGGGATGCTAGATGCTAGGCAACAAGACATCTCACATGACTACAATTTCTTACTCTTACGTCTTACGTGGTACCCCCGCCCTAGCTCTAGCTGTGAAAGATAGTGGGTAGGGTCTGGAAAGAGAAAGACAGAAAATACAGCTGTGTTTGGCTTTCCAAAAAAAAACACTGTAAAACAGGGCAAAATACAGATACGGGGGGGGGCTCTCCCCCTCTTCCTCTTCTCCCCCACCCGCATGTCCTCCGCTGGTTAGAGGAACGGCAATGAGGGATGCCCAGGCTTCATCCCCAATGCCTCAATTGATCTGTTTGCATTGAGAGGCCAGCATCACAACCTCAACGCGCCCGATGCCAAGGCCAAAGCTCGGGAAGGAATGAGGCTCACAGCGCAGCCATCACCAATGTGCACATGAGGCACACACCAGCCTCCTCAGACTTGGGACTAGGAAAGGAACGTCGAAGTTTGAACCTACCTCAAGATTACGCTCAGCTACGTGCTCACGCTCGGGCTCGTCCTCAATTTGCGCTATCGTGGCTCTGGGACGTCTCGAGGCCGCACTGCTGCATGTGAATTTTGTTTGGTGCCGCGCCGCCACGTGTCCCACGTATTGAGGAGATGCGCCCCTTGAGATCTCTCCGGTGAAGAATTTCATGACCCACGCCATCCCCCACGTGCTAGAGCTGCGTGTTGGCGACGTAACAAGACAGCTTTCGCCACCCACTTACTGCACGTGTGGCCGTGACCCACTTCCTTCATGCAGCAAACTTTTTACACCTCCTGCCCTTGGCAGGCTCGCCATAAGGCATGCCAGGAGGGTTGGTGGTTGGTGGTTCCTCCCCCACAGCAAGGGAGGAATGGGAATGGAGAGAGTGGGGGTCTCGTGCCTCCCCCATGGGCAAACCAAGTATAAATATAGTTCTTCTGATATCTTGATAATAGCCGGCCCTAAACTAAGTTCTAAGCTTTTCCTTTTACTTGCAGTCGAGGGCCGGATACAGTATGAAGAAAAAACATCTGAAGATTCTGGGCCCGAGGCCCCTTGCTCGTGCGCTCTTCTTGTGAAGTGGTTTCTTTCATTGTTTCTCCTCTCCTTATTCGAGTATCAAATCGACAAATCGAGTATGTCTCGTACTACTTCCCCACCGCCCCCGGCCCCCGGCCCCCCTCCCTCCTCCCCTCCCTATCTTTCTCAACCTAGAACGAACGAAAGAAGAAAGAAAAAAAATCTTAAAAAACTAGCCGCTACATGCACGGCGTGCGGCAGATTGCTAGTGCTACTCCTAACTACCCTCCCTTTCCTATCACACCCCTTTCCCCCCCCCCCCCGTTGTCTTTCCTAGCAAATGGAGGGGGGGGGAGGCCGCGCGCGCTGCTTCGACCAGGGGCATGAGATAGAGGGGGTAAGAGTGAGTGGAGTCCTTGTTTGGGTGTGTTTTACCGCCCCCCAAGGGGTCGGCCCTCTGAAGAAACCTTCTCCTTAGTTCGGGGGGTTCATGTAATACATTTAATGCCTAGTTCGGTCGCTATTTGCGCCATATCGATAGAGATCTCCAGGTTAAATTCTTTATCTACTGAGTATAGCGGGGAAATCATTCTGCGCAGGTGTTTGTTGCTCGGGGCGTGAAGTCCAAGTCTTTCTCTCTGGGCTTTAAGGCGTTGGAAGAAGCCTACCTTCGCCTTGACCAGCCAGTGGAATCTCGAGAATACGGCCCTTAGGATGGCTTTCGTCGATCTCGCCTCGGCGTTGCCGTAGTGCACGTTGTAGAAGTCCGTCAATATGTATCTCCATGCTAAGATTCCTATATATCCCGAGGAGGGGTGCGGTCTGTCGACCTGATAGCAGAACAACCGTTGTGCCGTCACGTGTTGCAATGTGTTTTGCGTTTTGAAGAGTCGCTCGATGTACGTGAAGATTTGTTCCGTCGCGCGACATCGCGCTAGGTGTGTGGACGACTCGGGGGCTTCCCCACAGAAGCGGCAGGTCGGGTCATCAGCGAATCTGTTGGCCGTTGCGATCCGTCTATGAAGTATATGCTTAAAGTGTAAGTATGAGTCCCGAGGTGTTAAGAAGTTGTATTTGTATAGTTGAGATATCTGCTTCCACTTCTCTTTTAAGACGGGGAGTCTCTCCTCCCATCGGACGGTCGCTTTTTGTCGTTTGCTTTTCTTGCCCGCGAGGTAGGCGTTAGTTAGCGCTTTGACATCGCATTCCTCTAGCGTCTTTCGCGTACCTTTCAGCGTGTATTCTTGGGGTAGAGGGTAGGCTGTGTCGGCCGGTCCGTCATATGCGCTGCCCCATTTGAGCGGGATCCGCAATTCGGAGGACGAAGGCTGAGGATAAGCTATATCATAGATATGGGGCTCCCCCATTACATTTAGACGCACTTCGTAGTATACGCCCCTTTTAAGAAGGTAGTGTCTACCCGTATCGTTCGCTTGTATGTCTCCCAGGCTATGTGCGTCCGGGTCTTCCGGCGGCTCGAGGCCTTCCTCTTCCCTCACAGGTCGGGGCCCCTTAGCTGTCCCCTTTAACAGCTCTATGTATGTGGTGGTGGGTTTCGTGAGCGCTCCGGCCGCCCATTGTACGATTTTGTCCCATGATCTCAGGAAAGGTGTAACCGCCAAGTAGTTCCTCCTGTGACGGATCCATGCTGAGTCAGGGGGCAAATAGGCAGCGCATTCGTCTTTAGTATAGAAGTTCCCCGTTGCCGGGTTCAGCGTGTTGTGCATCACCACCGTTTGTAAGGCCTCCCACTTTGCCTTGTGTGAATGATGAAGAACCGGGGGTTTGAGGTACGGATCATGCCATATGGGGGCGCCCCGCGCTCCTTCGTGTGTCACGACGTTCTTGTCTAGCTTTAGGTTGCGAAAGTTTGTTAGCGCCGCTTTCCAAAAGTTTGGCAAGGAGTTGTTCCCTCCGATGCTATCTGTAAGTCGATGTACATTGATTGTTGAAAGAACGGCGCCCCTCCCGAGCGGGGTCCTATTGAACCATTGGTCGAGCGCTATTTTCCAGTCCGCCTTTGAGGGCGTAAGGTATCGGATAATCCA
This sequence comes from Isochrysis galbana, assembly GCA_018136815.1. Lineage (NCBI taxonomy): Eukaryota > Haptophyta > Isochrysidales > Isochrysidaceae > Isochrysis > Isochrysis galbana. The sequence continues at coordinate 154,909 of CM030941.1, read as the reverse complement.
AATCGCCTGTAGGGCCTTGATGTGTTCCTTCATCGGCATCAAGCCGATCCCTAGCGTCGGAGCTCCTTCGAAATGACCCACCCTCGGGTAAGTCGGATGGGTTATCCACCTCCTGCCTTCTTGCGTCGAACCTAGTTCGTCTTTGTTCATCGAGGGTGTCCTATCCCACAGAAGGGCGTGGACATCCGAGTCGATGGCTTCCATGAACCAGCTGGGAGGAGTGCTTGTAGATAGCCAGTATCGAGGCGTGCCGTAGATTACGAAGTTGGCAAGGAGCACCCTCCCGTGTATGGATAGGTTTTGTATTCCCTGCCACGAGGCAATTTTCCTTTTTAGTTTCGCGTAGAGTTTCTCCCAAAAAACTTCGGATTCCCGGCTCTCCCAAAAGGGGACTCCCAGGATGGTGGCGTATTCGCCCTCGCCTAACGTCTTCAGTGTCGAGAGATGTTCCGGAATAGCTACCTTTCTCAGCGCTCCCATTCGTATTATTACGCTCTTTGCTTTGTTTACTCGAGCACCTGTGGCTCTCCCATAGTTCTCTAGCAAGCGCATCGCTCGCGTGACCGATTCGTAGGAGTTGGCTAGGAGTTGCGTGTCGTCCGCAAATTGAGTAAGTCTAATTTCGCTTCGTCCTAGGCTTATCCCCGTCATTTGAGTGTCCGTGTTCACCAGCCTCGTGAGGCCTTCGGCCACAAGTAGAAAGGCGAGAGGGGATAGCGGGCATCCTTGCGGCATGCCACAGTGTATCGTGAACGGGTGGCTCCGCTTGCCGTTAGCTTTAATCCATCTTGTCGGCAGTGCGTCGTAAAGGCTCCCAGGATGGATTGTTGTGTGTAGTGCCCGCCCACGGGGGGTGCACAGTTGGTAGGAGTTGCCTCCATGGGGGTGGCAACAGAGCTGCCACACCCCATGGGGAGTCCTTGAATGGGTGGCGTGGCGGCAGGTGGTGGCGGCTGAGCCTGTGTCTGGCTCTGTTGGTCTGGGGGGAACAGGGCTCTGCCTGTTCCCACCTTCTGTGAGGTCTGGCCGGCGGGAGGAGGTGGAAGCATGTCGACGTCTTCGTCGGCTGGGGCGGCGGCTTGCGCGCGCTTGGGCTCCGGTGGCTTCGGGCGGCCCCGTTGGGGCGTCGTGACTGCGGTGGGCTGGGAGGTGGGAGGCGGCGCGGCGCGCTCCATCGCTAAAACTATAACGATAGTTTTTCCGAACGAAAGAAGAAAGAGAAAGAGGAGCTAGACAAGGTGTGAGGAGTACTCTCCGCTTATCCCTCCCGATTTTTCGCAGCAAGGGAGGGAAAACGCAGCTCTTGGCGCGCAAAGTTTTGTTTTAATGTTTAGTATTATTATGGTTTTATTTTATACCAAATTACCGGCAAGCACTGACGAACTGACGTCAGTTGTCAGTAGGGATGAAGCTGACACTAACTTCAAAAGCTGTTGTCAGTACTGATGCACCAACACTGAGAGAGAGAGAGAGAGAGAGAGAGAGAGAGAGAGAGAGAGAGAGAGAGAGAGAGAGAGAGAGAGAGAGAGAGAGAGAGAGAGAGAGAGAGAGAGAGAGAGAGAGAGAGAGAGAGAGAGAGAGAGAGAGAGAGAGAGAGAGAAGAGAGGAGAGAGAGAGAGAGAGAGAGAGAGAGAGAGAGAGAGAGAGAGAGAGAGAGAGAGAGAGAGAGAGAGAGAGAGAGAGAGAGAGAGAGAGAGAGAGAGAGAGAGAGAGAGAGAGAGAGAGAGAGAGAGAGAGAGAGAGAGAGAGATCTCACTTCAATATTTACATATATGGCATAGTGCTGACTACATTATTGTATGAACTGTTTGCTCTGCCGTGGCAAAGTGAGCAACAGCCTTGGCATAGGCTGCAGGGTAAGGCTGTACTTCGATGTTTAGGTCTTTGTGAGGTCTTACATACCTGCACCAACTACGCAGCCTACGGACTACGGAGTACCTACGCTCATATTACGCAGGCTCCTACGGCCATCGAGGCGGCCCGAGCCTCCGTAGCTCCGTAGTACCTATGACCTATGCATAGTACTATGCATAGGTCAAGGCTGAAAACCCCGTAGGTATTAGGTACCTACGGGACATCTTAGCTCTTAGCGTGTCCAGCTTGCGTGTGCGTTGGTTTTGGGTGGGGATATGTACATATTGTACAAGATGTCCACTTACACTCAAGGTGCACCACCAACCATCAACGAAACGGGGAGTTCCGCTACGTTTTCTAAGCTGACGCCCCACACAGAAATTCGGCGACGAGTGGCGGGTGGCGACTGCAGGGGGGGGGGCCTGGCGCAGGGACGACCCCCAGCCCTAGCCCCCTGGCCCCTGGCCCCAATATTATTACTACTGGTAAAGTAAGTAGTACAAGGAGTAAGTAGAGGAGAACACCACTGGCAGCTTCAGAGAAGTGGGACAACGGAAAGAGAAGAAGAGGGAGAGAGTGCGACGGGGGAGCAGCGAGAAGCGCAAGGCCGACGGCATGCTCACCTCCGCCGCCGGCGCTTCCTCTCGCGGCTACGCGCCTCGGCTGATGGCTGTGAGCGCTGTGTTAGTGGTGGGCATGCTCTGCGCACGCTCAGCTCTTTCTCGACCTCACCTCGCCGCCGCAGAGACCGCAGGCCTTGCCACCACACAGAGCCCAACAGAATTTGAAACCGACAGTGCATTGTCCTCCCCCCTCGAGGGCTCTTCCTCCTCGCCTTCCTTGCTCACAGTAGAAGATCCGGTGGCGGATGGACGCACTAATCAGACGGATACGGACACTGTCCTCACCATCGAATTTGAGGACTGCTCCGCCGACGACGGCGAGGAGCCGCAGGGGGTGTACGCAGGAAAAGTGGTTGGGCTCCGTGTGAGGTACACGCACTCTGGCGCCCCCGTTCCCAGGCGCAACGGAAAGCAGACTCTACCGTTGGGTGTAAATCTTACTATCGATATCATCTCCGAGCGGCCGATCCCCACGCCGCCCGGCACCCATTTTGCCGTCAATTCCTTCGGATTCCCATTCTGGGTGCATGGCGACGCGTGCCTTTCAAGGACCGTCATCCTGCCGCTCAACCTAGGCGGCGTCTATTTTGCGGGCGCGCCGTGCCCCTTGCCCGCAGGGACGGATGTGGCAAGCGCGAGCATCAAGCTGCCGCCCGTGCTGCCGCTCGGCCAGCTGAGCTTCCTGCAGATGCGAGAGGTGTGGGCGCAAGTGCAACAAATCCTTCCCAACGGGAACAAGATGACGTGCGCCTTTATCCATGTGATGCTCGAGGGCACCGAGGGGGAAGAGGCGCCCAGTTTCTTTAGCGCATTTGGCTGAGTCGGCCAGGGTTTGTCCACGTGATAGTCGCGGGCTCCAAGGGTGACGAGGTGCCAAGCCTCTTTAGCGCCTTTGCTTGAGTCGGCCAGGCTTTGCGCGCGCTAGACGCGCCACGTGGTGGCGTCATCCGTGCTCACAAATGAGCTGGACGAACGGCAGAGACTATTTTCAACTACGAGGGGGTGCAGCGATGTGCGCATCGTGCTCGGTCTCGTCCAGTGGTGTGCGTGCAGAAGCAGGTGGGATCTGTAGCTAGATGGTGGCGCGAAGGCCCACCAATGAGAGGAATAAGCATATATGGAGATGCGCCATCTTCGTGTGATGATGGGCGCCAATGGACAGCATGATGAGCCATGTGCTGACTGCGAGCAGGGAAGGAGGATGAATTGCAATGGGGAGCTGTCAACCGTTCTCCAAAGACGGGGGGTGCCCGCCTCCACCAAAAATTATCTTGGGGGCCACTGCAAAGAAGCGGCGGGAGACGCCCCAGCGAAGGACGTGAAAGAAGACTCCCGAAAGCATACGTCAACGGCAGTGCTTATTTTGTGAAGCAAGGTTATGTAGACAAAGAAGCAAACGACGACGAGCGTCCAAGCCGAGGTGGACTGTGGGGAAGCGCCGAGGAGCAAGCTTGGGAACAGGGTCTGCAACATGTACATGTACGTAACAATCGCAGTGCATTATGCGAAAACAATTCCAATTCAGCGGATTGGGAGGTGAAAAGGATTTTGGTTTCTGGGATTGGTCCAAAAAAAAACTTAAGATTCTCTGGGATTGGTCCAACCTTGTGTTGGGTGAAGAGACCTAGGGTGCGCGCGCTCAATCGCGCGGGCCCTCTCGCGCTCTCGTCTCTCGTCGCGGGGGTACCATGTACCATGTTTGGCCCAGTGCCTATATTGGGCCCAGTGACCGTGAGAAGAGCGGCGTAGATCATAAAAAAAAATCTTCTTAAAAAACCCCGCTACGTGTGCGGCGTGAGGCAGTGTGCTTGTGTACCTCCCTACTACCCAACCTTAACCCCTAACAACCCCCTCCCCCTTCCCCAGTTCCCTCGTTAGCGGAGAAGCTGGTTCCGGGGAGGCCGCGCGCGCTGCTTCGGCCAGGAGTTGGAGAGAAGGGGGCGGGAGACTGTGGCTCGTCCTTTGCTTTCGGTGTTAGCTTTGGTTATTCTCCCATAAATAATTTAGATTCCTTTTTTGGTAACTGCTGTGATTCCTACCCAGAGATTTAGCTGCTTTAGGTGATGTGTCGTAGGTCTAGCCCCCTTGCCGCTTGCAAGAGGTCCTCCGACGTTCCTATGTTGAAATCCTTGTCCACCGTGTACAGCGGGCTTATCATTCTCTTAATGTGTTTGTTGCTCGGGGCGTGTAACCCCATATTCTCCCGTTGTTTTTTTAGCCTCTGAAAGAAACCGACTTTCGCCGTTACTAACAGGTGATATCTCGTGAGGATCGCTCTTAAGATCGACCTGACGGACCTGCCGTCCGCGTTGCCATACTGAATGTTATAGAAGTCGGTTAGAATATACCTCCACGCCAAGATACCTAAGTATCCTGAGGAGGGGTGCGGTCTGTCCACCTGATAGCAGAAAAGACGTTGGGGTATTTCGGATCCCGGCTTAAGGCAAATCCCTAAAAGTCCTTCTATGAATTCAAAGACAGGCTCCGTTGCGATACATGAGGCCAAGTGAGTGGAACTCTCGGGGGTAGATAGAGAAAGTGGGGGATTTGGTACAGTAGCCAAAAGTGCCTCGAGGGGGTCATCCGAAATCAGGCATCCTAGGGTTAGGGTTAGCGGTCCAGGCTAGGGTTAGGGTTGGGGGCCGCGAGGCAAAAATGTTCACTATTGGTGGGTGAGGGTCCGAGCGGGGGTTCGATCGCGCGACCCTGAGGCCAGGCGGCCGTACCAGCGGGGCACGGTAAGTGGTTTAGTACAAGGAGGGTTCCGCATGCTAGCAAAATAGTTTCAGGTCCTCCCTACTGCTGCGTGGCCCACTGTCACCTCCTCATGTCCAGCACCTTCGTGGACCAGCATGTCCTGTCCTGCCCGCCCCGCCGTCCTGCCTGTCCTGCGCGCCTGTTCCGCCTGTCCTTCCTGTCCTGCCTCGCCTGCCCGCCTGCCCGCCCGCCCGCGTGCCTCGCCCCGCGCGCGCGCGCCCGGTCCCTGCTGCTCTTCGGTTGTTGCATGCATGTATCGACGCAGCGCACCTGTGGTGTGTGTGGTCCACGAAGGCGGTCCCGCGTGTGCCGCAGGTGTCCTGAGAGAGGCGCCCCAGCCCGCACGCAGCCGCACGCAGCCGCACGCAGCCGCACGCAGCCGCACGCAGCCGCACGCAGCCGCACGCAGCCGCACGCAGCCGCACGCAGCCGCACGCAGCCGCACGCAGCCGCACGCAGCCGCACGCAGCCGCACGCAGCCGGGGGAAGGGCGGGGAGGGTCCACGAAGGGGTGGGGACGGTCCACGAAGGGTGGGGACGCGAGCGATTTTTTTTCTGTGCCATAGGGTAGACACCACCCACCACCCACTTTTAACTTCTACCAAAAGTGGAGACGCGAGCAAAAAATTTCTGTAGCCTATATCAGACAAGCACCAACCCATCATGGCACTCAGACAGACAACCCTCACAGAGTATCGCTACGGAGCGTCGGACATGAGCTTTACCCGACGTGAAGAGAGGCGATGGAGACGCGACCTTTCGAGTCGATCAAGCAAGCCTGCACCTAACGAAAGATATATTGTGGACAGTGCCGCTCAGATTGCTTACGTGTTAAAGAATAGATATGCAGAGCAGGTCATTCAAAATAAATACATTGTGCAAATGGAGATACCGACTGGCAAAGGCAAGAACAAGACGATCATGTCAAAATACTGGACACTGACGCCGAATTTCCTTGATCGTTTGCAAAATGGATATGATGCAGAGGAGGGTGAACAATACGAGAGCGATTACGAAGAGGTCGAAGTGATGATGAAGATGGCCAGTGGTCCAGTGTCCCTCAGTATCCGAGATGTACACCACCCGAGCAACTTCAATTGGAGCCGACCCAGTGGTGAATTCTTCAAATGGTACGTCAATATGGATGTATTCGGGTGCTACGAATTCAGACAGCACATCCTGCCCATATTGGAGCGCATCCAGGTGTATGAGCGGCACACCGACGCCGAAAATCACAACACGCCATGCCTTATCAACGCACTTGAGGAGTCGGGGGTGCCCGCCAATCTCATTGAAAGCATAAAGCGTCGGTTCATGCGCTCTCGCATTTCAAGGGCTAACATCAAAGATCTTATCGGCGAATCGGACGAAATCCAACTGCAAATAAGGACGCTCAACGATAAAAACTTAGTTAAGTTCGGGAAAGGACCAAAAATAATCAAAATAGGATTGATTGACTCGCACTATATCCCGATTTTCGAGACTGAAATCGCGAGCTTTGCGCTCAAGAATTGGGAAAGTCTCAGAGAGAAGGATCGGTGGTGGGAATTCAGAACGAATGATAGGCGCATCAGCAAAGAGCGCCCAGGGCTTGATACCTGGGAGCTGCTCAAACTAATGCGTGAGATCCCGGACCTGCTCAAGCCGCTCACTGCGTCCGACGAGCGCATTTACAAACACATCGCAGGACGTTCAAGTTCTTTGTGGTGGTGTGCGGCTGGATGGTGGAGGAGGCCTCCATGGTCGGTTGCAGAACAAAAAAGACATGGTCATGGGCATGAGTGGGGACGGTTTATCGAGACCGGGCATTTACACTGGTTTCGATCCTGCATTTGGACAAAATCCGCCAGCTGTAGAAGATACTAAACACGTGTGTCTGCGCCGTTTTGATGGATTTCTGAATAGCGGAGTAGTAGACATGAGCTTACTTCCGCCGGTGACGATACGGATCCTGCTTACAGAAGAAAAGGTGGTGGTTTCAGCAGCTCCGCCTCCGCGAGCGACGCAGCTCGTCGCGTACAGTGACGCTTGCCTACGCAGGAGGTGAGGGAGGATTGAGATGCGCGTCCACGGGCTCACACGTGCAAGCAGGCTAGCACGCAGTGGGCAGAGGGGAGAGGGAGAGGGGGCTGGCATGGCTTACCTAGCCCCGACATCGCGCGCCGCGCCGCGCGCCGCAGCCTGTCTCCTCGGAGCTGAAGAGGGCAAGAGAGAGGGCCAATTTACTGTCATGAAAGGCCCTGTTTATGTTAAAGAGTCGCATCCGCGCGACAACTTGTTCACCGAGTCAACTTGTTGACCGCGACAACTTGTTCACCGCGAGTGAACATGTTGCTGTCTACTAATAAAGAGGAGATTCTTATACTGGATACTGGTAGAGAGCCCGGCGCCACGGCCCCAATCTTGCAGCCACTTGTAGAGAGGGCCCAAACTTCTGGCAAGTTGGGCGAGCCACCCAAACTTGCAGAACAAGTTGTACAAGTATTGGCCTTTCCCTTTGTGTCCATGTGCGGCTTGCGCGTACGACTTAGGTGGAGGATTTGGCTGTTGGTTGGAGGGAGCAAATGCTCCAGTGATTGTTTGTTGTGTCATGTGCCCGCCCCCGAGGGGTGCACAGATGGTAGGAGTTACCGCCATGGGGGTGGCAGCAGAGCTGCCACACCCCATGGGGAGTCCTTGAGTGGGTGGCTGCCCGGCGGCGCTGGCGTTCTGAGCCTGAGTCAGGTTCTGCTTGTCAGCAGGGAACAGGACTTTGCCTGCTCCCTGCTTCTGTGGCTGCCTGGGAGGCGAGGGTGGCGGCGCCATCTCGACGTCGTTGTCAGGCGGTGCTGAGGCCTGCGAGCGCTTCGGCTCCGGCGGCTTGGGGCGGCCCCGTTGGGGCGTCGTGACGGCGGGGGGCTGGGAGAGGGGAGCGGTCGGCGCGCGCTCCATCGCTAAAACTATAACAATAGTTTTTCAAGAGCGGCGTAGATCATAGTAACCATTGGAGGCTAGCTAGCACAATGAGTCGGTGAGGATACCACGTTACCACACCGTACACCGGAGGAATAGAGCCACTCCTACTCCTACAAAACAACTCACAGGCTAATACGTGGCCCCTCTAGCGAGACTGTGAAATCTTAGTAGAGTACAAGCAAGTGTTGTTTACATGAGAATCCCTTCCCCCGGCGAGGCGGCGATGTCGTCGTCGCTCTCTCCCCTCGACTTCGCTGAGGATCGCGCTGCGGAGCTGGAGGCGGTGGAGCGCGCTGTGTGGGGTTGCGAGAGAGAGCAGCTGGCGATTGTGTCCTCTGCTGCCCGCCTGCTTGCACGGCTCAGCCGGCGTAGGGCTGGCTCCGCCTCTGCGGTGCGAAGGTGGCGTCCTCCGCTCCCCTTCAAACTTCTCTCTCTCTCTCTCCTCTCATCAGAGCGCTCTGGGCCGGGCACGGCGCGGTCTAGCCGGGTGCTCTCTGACTTGTCACGCCGCGCGCGTCGCCGCCGCACCCTGCTCAGAGCGAGAGGAGCGCTGCAGACCGAGGCGTGGCACGTGAAACGCTTTGAGATGAGAGAGCTGCTCGGGATGCGCCTGCCGTGGCGGGCGAGCGATCGCGCGGCCTCGTCGTGCTTCCGTGCGCTCGCGCGTGGTGCGACCATTCACGACGCCTCCTACTTGCGTGCGATGCTCCTTGTTGGGCCCGCCGCCGACCTCTGTCGGTTGCTTGGGATGGTGACCGGGCTGTCGGCGCGCACCCTCACGAGGGCGCTCGGCAGCCGGAGCATGCGCGAGCTGCCATGCTGCCTGTACGAGGTGGGAACGTGGCCGACGGGCGCGATTGCGCCAGCCCGTCTGCTTCCTTTGACGCGCAGCGACCAAGCTGACGTGCACCTGCTGCTCTTTGTCCACGTGGCGGCCGCCGAGCAGGTAATGCGTGTGCTGCGCGCCGCCGCCAGCGGGCTGGCTAGCGTCACCCTGCACGAGGGACCGCTGCCACTGGTCCGGTTCCAGCTGCGTGGACGGCGCAGTCACATGGCGCTCTCCCGAGTGCTCCGCGTCACGGGCGCAGCCGACGGTGTGAAGGCTTCAGAGCCGACGGGCGACGAGGTGTGGAACGCCCTGCGCTCGCTCAGCTCGCCCGCGCCGTTGCTACCATATGTTGCCCTCTCCATTCGGGCGAAACTCAGCCTGCGTCCCCTCCGGCCGACGAGCGGAGAGCCAGGCGAGGCGTCGGGCGACTCAGGCACCGACGTTGACGAGGCGCGGCTGTTGCGCCGGCTGTTGTATCGATGGCCCGAGGCGCTCGTCTCGGCTGAGTTCCTAGAGTCGGCGATGATCGCTGCGGGTGACAGCGTATCGGCGGCAGCCGTTGCGGCAGACGACAAGGCGGCCGCACTGCCCCTCATTCTCATCCAGGAGCCACCAGCCGCTCAAAAGGCGGAGGCGTGCGCAGCTGGCTCCATGGCACCGCACGGCGGGTTCGGAGCGGGCTGGGACGTGATTGCGGCCGCAGGTAGCGCTCGTCGGCTCTGGCACGCGCTCGTCTTGGCTGGCCGAGCGCGCGCCATGGGTCAGGTGGAGGTGCGTACGATTGCGCTACACAGCTGTGAGCCCCTCTTCCCCTACGATTTCCCTGACACGCCGGCGGGCATGCGGTGGCAGCACGACGACGGCGAGTTGCGGCGCGACGCCCACCCGCGCAAGCCGCCTGGCCGGCGGCCCAACTACGAAGCTCTGCAGTCTGCCCACCCGTTTGCGCCATGCTGGAGTGCGGCTCTTGGGATGCCACCGCTCGAGACTGCGTCCGCTGTCCTGAGCTCATCACATCTGGTTGCGTTCGACGGCGACATAGACATCCCGACGGCCCATCCGACTGTTCTCACGCTGCCCACCAGTGCCGAGGTGGCGAAAGCGCTTACGGGCCTCTCAGCAACCTCGCCCGACGCACCGCCGTGCGTGCTTCGAGGAGCCATGGTGAGGAGGCTGCTGGCAATGGCTCGGGCCGCCTCCGAGGCGGGAGGTGACGGCAGCGACGGTCCAGTAGGTGGCGCATCCACGGGGGCGGCGCTCAATACCGTCGGCTACCCGCAGTTGCACGACATAGCCGGCCTGCCGCCGCGCGTCCGAGACGCACTTCCGCAGTCTTTGGTGAGGGTAATCCTCCACTTCCAAGACAAGGGTTGCGCGCACTCGCCGGCGGAGATCACACTGTTGAGCGAGATCGAGCTCTCAGCATGGCAAGATGGAGAACAACAACGCAGCGCGGATGAGGAGGCGCAGCCCGATGACGGCGCGCTCGCGTATAAGGCCACGACGAAAGGAAGTGACTCGTTGTCACAACGCGGAAGGCTTATCGGCTTCGTCTCCTCCGGTACCTTCAACCGGCTCAGCGGCCACGGCTCCGCTATTGGATTTTGCGCCGTGGTCCCGTTGCTGCAGAGGCTCATCTCGGAGCGCAGCACCTTGAGTGGCATCGCAGCAAATGTTGGTGGCGCAGCGAACGGATGGAGCGCGTTGCCGGTGGGCGTAAGGAATCCCTCGTCAGAGCAAGTTCGTGTCGCCATCGCCGTTATCGTGCCCTAAGGGCGGAGTGCACTTAGGGCTCACTGATGGACGCAAGGAGCCAACTCATCGCAGAAAAGAGTCGCCTTTTCTACCATCGCACTGTAATGGCGAGGTTCGGTCCGTGCTTTCTCCAAGCTTGTGTAGAGTTTGTAGTGGGAATGTTTACGATTTTTTACATACGTGCGAGATCACAAGCAAGGACTCATGTGCACACACAAGCAGCGACTCCAATGGTAGATTGCCATGGGTGACGCGTGAATACTATTGAATACACACAATATAAACTAAGTTTGATTGAGACGTGAATGAATGAAAAAAAATCTTCTTAAAAATTCCCGCTACGTATGCGGCGTGAGGCAGCTTGCTAGAGTACTTCCCTACTACCCAACCTTAACCCCTAACAACCCCCTTCCCCTTCCCCAGTTCCCTCTTTAGCGGAGAAGCTGGATCCAGGGAGGCCGCGCGCGCTGCTACGGCCGGGAGTTGGAGAGAAGGGGGTGGGAGATTGTGGCTCGTCTCTTGATCTAGTTTCGACTCGAATTTTCCTCATTTATATAACGTGAGATCTTTATTGGTTTCCAGTGCGGTTCCTATTAAGAGATTTGGCTACCCTAGGTGATGTTCCTGATGTCCAGGCCTCTCGCCGCCTGCAAGAGGTCCTCTGATGCTCCTAGATTGAAATCCTTGTCTATAGTGTATAGAGGGCTTATCATTTTCCGAATATGTTTGTTGCTTGGGGCGTGTAGCCCCATGTTCTCGCGTTGTTTTTTTAACCTTTGAAAGAAACCGACCTTCGCCGTTACTAATAAGTGGTATCTCGCAAGGATTGCTCTCAAGATTGTTCTAACGGACCTACCGTCCGCGTTGCCATATTGGATGTTGTAAAAGTCCGTGAGGATGTACCTCCACGCCAGGATACCTAAGTATCCCGAGGAGGGATGCGGTCTGTCTACCTGGTAGCAAAAGAGACGCTGGGCTGTCTCAGAGCCCGGCCTAAGATTTATCCCCAGAAGCCCTTCTATGAATTCGAAGATAGGCTCCGTCGCGATGCACGTGGCTATGTGGGTGGAGCTTTCGGGGGCTATACCGCAGAAGCGGCACGTCGGATCATCAGCGAACCGGTTCGCCGTGGCTATTCTCCTATGCAGGACGTGTTTGAAGTGCATATATGAGTCTCTTGGCGTTAAAAAAGTTGTATTTGTATAGCTGAGATACTTGTTTCCATTTCCCGGAGAGATCCGGTAGTCGTTTTTCCCACCTCAATGTGGATTTTTGTTTCTTCGTTTTCCTCATTGCGAGAAACGCTTTGGTCAGCGCCTTGAGAGGTGAATTGCGTTGCTATGGGTGGGTTCGGGTTCGGTTTTGGGTCCGATTGCGGGTCCGCTCGCTTGCGCGAGGGTAGCGTGGGTTGTTGAGTGGGTTGAGGTGGGCCTTGCTGCTTCTGTGCTGGCTGCTTTCTGCTTTGCCATGGGTCCAGCCGCTTCGGCGTACGATTTCTGGTTGGTGTTTTTTGAGAGGTTGGAGGCCGAAAAGGCCCCCAGGATTGATTGTTGTGTGAAGTGCCCGCCCACGAGGGGTGCACTGGTGGTAGGAGTTGCCTCCATGGGGGTGGCAGCAGTGCTGCCACCCACCATGGGGAGTCCTTGTTGGGGTGGCAAGGCGGCAGTGGCAGGCGGCAGGGCCAGAGGCTGGCCCTGTTGTTCTGCAGGGAACAGGACTCTGCCTGTTCCCTGCTTCTGGTGTTGTAGGGGAGGTGAGGGCGGGAACATCATGTCGACGTCACTGTCCGTGAGGGGGGCAGCCTGCGAGCGCTTCGGCTCCGGCGGCTTGGGGCGGCCCCGGTGGGGCGTCGTGGCGGCAGGGGGCTGGGAGGTGGGAGCGGTCGGCGCGCGCTCCATCGCTGAAACTATAACGATAGTTTGAGACGTGAATGAATGAGCTCCCTTATGCACTTCTTGTCCAAGGTCTAGCTAGGGGGGCTAGCGCGGCAGTGCAGGCCAACGACAAGCTCCAAGCCCCTCTTCCTAGCGCGCGTCTGGCGCCCTCTAGTAATCGCCCCAAAACAAGACTCGCTACCCACTATCCACGAGCTATCTTACGCCTCACCCGCAGCGGTCACATCTAGACTTACCACACATACGCATGCACGCACCTCATTGTCTTTCGCCTGTGCCTTTGCTTGTCGCCCGCCTCGCCTCCGGCCCTATCAACTATCAACTGCAATAGACATCAAAAACCCCATGCCCCTCCTCCGCTTCTTGTCCCTGCCGCATCGGCATGATGTGGCGTACGCGTAAAGTGCATACACGTGGACTATGCGGAAACCTCACGCCAGCCAGACACGCCCGATGCCTATGCACATGCGCCGTCGAGCGCGATCATCGGTCATCGGCGCGGCATCCAAGCGGCAAGCGGAGTTCCTCCAGCACTAGTAGGCGAGATTGCACCGACGGATGACAAGTACGCGATCCAGCGCGCTCCATCACCCCCAAGTTATCTCTGCTGGAAAACGGCAAACAATAACAAGAGGACTGCGAAAGTGCGCACGCCATTCAATGAGTACTACTACGCTAGTAGTATTTTTTTCACTTACTACCTCCGTTCCAAAACTGAAATGCCTCGCACGCTTTGTGTTGAATGGAAGGGCCACAAACTTCAACTAGGGGCTCCATCAAAGGTATGGTGTTGGGGAGGGTACATTGGGGCTTAACATAAGAGCGCTTGTAAGGTCATTAGTATGCGGCTATGCCTAGTGCCAATGCGACAAGCATACGCACTCTATTCACTGTCAGAACGAACGCTCCGTGCGGCAAATCATACACTCATTCCCACCATCTACCTCCACAATCTTTGCCAACACCCAGCGCTTGGTGTCAAACAAATGCCTGCGGCAAGGTGATGTTATAAGCGTGTTCATGGAGCACTCTCTCGAACCAACTCCTTTGCCTCCTCAGGGCCAGAGGGCAAAAGCGCGGCAGCCAGCCACCCGCGCCGGTTCGCGCCGCGCGCAACTTTTCGCACCTTTATGAAATGAAAACTCATCATTTCTTTTGTTTTCGTCATGCTGTCTTCTCTTCCATCGCATCTGGCATACGCCCCAATGTACCCGCAAAATGTCTCGATCATTCGAATCTCATTTTATAACCCCCTCTAAGAGACATTTCCCTGGATCCTGAGTTTTGGAACGGAGGTAGTACATGAAATGTGAATCGACTCGATCCCCTGTGCCCCCTCGTCGGCCGCGGCGCTCACTCGCTGCTACTACCAGCGGGACTCGCGTTCTGCTGAAGATTCCGGTACTTTTTCGCATGCTTCGGGGTGGATCGTGAGCACGGATGATACCCTGAAAATGGGCGATAGCACCGATGGCTGGAGGCCCTCTTCACCAGTGTGAACGAGCACACCTAAGCACGTTTGATGCCTGTGCAAGGCATTCCAAGCTACGTGGCCATCCTCTCTTCGGCCTGTGCGCGCTCTGCGAGTTCTGCTTTCGCCTTGGGACAATGCCGCCCAAGGGAGATTAAGTCGTCGACGATCTCCGCGCCGAGCTTGGCCTGCTCCTCAAGGAGGCGTGGAAGTTTGCCGACTGTCTCCTCTCCATCGGCAAAGAAGGCCATCTCGGAGGCCCTGTCGACTCCGTCGTGGAAGGCACGTGTCTGATTGATGAGTCGGCTCACGCGGCACCCGCGGCACCCGCGCCTGCAAGAGACGGCGCACGCGTGCTCCATTGAGCTAAGGGTCTCTGCTGCGGTGGCGGCGAGTGACGTCGACTCTTCGACTGCCGCTCTCTCGATCATCCCTGCTATGCTCGCGAGGCGGAGCTTGTGCGCAGCGTTGCGGGCGAGGGTGAGGCTCGCCACTGCACGTGTGACCACGCATGCGCAGCGCTCCTGGCGGCACGGGGCGCATAGCACCGAGCAGAGCGTGAAGAAGACGGGAGCTAGCCGACGCAGGCGCTCCATCCGACCGACCGACCGAGATACCGCGGCGGCACAGTTTATAAAAAAAATAAATCGTCGCAGCCCCATGGACAGTCGTACAGTGTACAGTCCTCAGTCTTACTTGTACTTGCCTACTTGACCTGCATGGAGGACCATTGCAGCATGGGGGCCATTGACTGACCGGGCATGGAAGCCGAAGCGCGGAGCCACGCAACAAGCTGCTGCACACTGGACACTGGCGCTGCCCTACGCACTACGATACTAATACGATCTACTATCGAAAACTATTGTTATAGTTTGAACTATGGAGCGTGCCGCGACCGCTCCCGAGCCCCAGGCGACCCTCGCCACCGCGCCCCACCTGGGACGCCCCACGCCGCCCGAGGCGGCTCGTCAGAAAGCCCTCTCAGAGCCCATCCAACCCATCCAAACCACACCCGCGCAAGCGCGCGGGGTGGCGAGCACTGGCACCGAACAGGTTGCCACCATGGCTCTGCGCATCATGCAGGGGGTCTTTGAGACCCCCTCCTACAGTGGGAAACCTCTCCACCCCAAGAGCACCTCATGTGGGAGGGTAGCTCAGCTGCCCTCCCCATGGTGGAAACCTCTACCATCAGTGCACCCAACATGGGAGGGCACTTCACAACCATCAACCCCATACGGAGAGCACCCCATGCCTCTATTTTCCAACTTGTTGACAGAATTCTCGTCTTCACCCCACTCTTGTGGGCCACTAGTACCAATCACTCAGTGCCCTGCCTTGGGCACCCTTTCAACACTAGACTCCCTCTCCCACTCCCCCTTCACACTTCAACCAACCCAAACAGCACAAACCCCCCCGCCCTCTGTTCAAAGCACCAAAAATTTCAATTCAAGTCACATGTTGATACACTTCCCGTTTTCACCCCACGCTTGTGGGCCACAAGTACCTACAACTCAGTGCCCTGCCTTGGGCCCTCTTTCAACACTTCACTCCATCTCCCACTCCCTCATCCCACTACAATCAACCCAAGAAGCACAAACCCCCTCGCCCTCGGTTTCAAACACCAAAAATTTCGACTCAAGACCAGAAGGAGGACATGTCTTGAGGCGGCGTCGCTGCCCATGCCTAGCGCAAGGGTATAGCGCCTCCACTCAAACATCTCCTTCCCCAAAGCTCCTCTTCGAGGAGTTGCTCCTCACCCTCCCATTAGGCCCCCTTGCCTGCGAGACCAGAACAGGATCCTGGCGTGGGGGGCTGTCTGAGTGTGGAGGGAGGGGTGCTCCGGCTAGCGCAGGTAGTAAGCTAGTGAAGAGCTGGGTGGCATAAGGGGGAAGGGTGCTTGCGCTCGCCGCGGCAGGGAGTCCTGTCTTGTGTGCGCGCTAGTCCCGTTCCTTTGCCGCGCCGCGACCCATAAAAATTTGTTAAAAATTTAATACGATCTACTATCTACTGTTTGAGAAACAAATAAAACTAAAACTAAAGCTGTGCTGCTATGCTGCTATACGCTCTACACTATACACTATGCAATACACAATACAATCATACAATCATACTATACACGCTACCATACAATCGATGCCGGCGTGCTTGCCAGCGTCGGCGGGCGTCACAGAAGCTCGTTTTTTGACGTGGGCAGCGACGATGGGCGTGGCCAAGGTGGGTTGCGCAAGGGCAACATTACAACGACGGTGGTGATTGGCGTGTAGGACTTAGGACTGGGAACCCTAGACCCTAGATGCTAGATGGGAAATACGGTACTGGGACCTGCAAATACAGCCAAATACATAATACATAATATGTCGTATATGTACTTTAAGGCTGTGAACATGATAGACAGATATCTAGATATTAGGCTATCTACTTCCAAAAAGTACTATCTCTATCCATCAAGATAGCCAAAGGGCACTATCTCTATCTATCAAGATAGCTGTGATGACAAAAGCTATTAACAACCTATTAATAGCCAATACCAACACACCGAGCGACGAGGCTTACGCGCGCTGCGCGGTGCTGAAGACATAGCTGGTGGAAGACGGGGGCGTGCTAAATGAAGGGCGCGCTGCGCGCGCGAACCACACACAACAAGCCCTCACTCACAATTCATTCCCGCGAGTAAGCAGTGCTCCAGTGTGCTGTCGGACTGCCCAGCCTTCAAGTCGTCGTGCAACTTCCCGGCTTTGGAGAAGGCGCGTTCCACGCCAGCTGACGAGGCTGGGCGTCCGAGATATTGGCGGGCCATCTTGGCCAAGTTCGGCAGGACATCTGGAGCGCCTGGGCCCGACGGTCGACGACGATCGCGACAACGCCACCAATCCAGCACGTTGATGTCCATGTTCTTCTCAAGAGGGAGAGAGAGGTAGAGGTAGATTTCAAGCTCATCTCGGACGGATTTATCCTGGGATGGTGCTAAGTTTGGAATGTCAAACATTGTGGGCGTGAGCGGGAGGGCAAACACGGAGCTCACCGTGCGACGTGCGACGGTCAAAAAATGCAGCCCCCCTCGCATGTTAGTGTTAGTAGTTATAAATCAGTGTTTGACCGCCCCCCTCAACTAAGTTTATACTTGGTTGACCCATGGGGGGCACGAGCCCCCTCCTCTCTCCACTCCTCCCCTGCCATGGGGGGGGGACCACCCATCCTCCTGGCACGCCTGATGGCTTGCCAGGAGGCCACTGCCCTACTGACCCACTCCCTTCCCCGCAGGCTCGCCCCATTCGCCCATCATGGCCCCTCGTGACCAGCCCATTGCTCCAACCCCCCCTCCCCCCCTGGTCGACAGGCAGACAGGTGCAGATTGGGGGCCCCAGAGGCTCGGGAGCGCCAGCGAGGGAGAGGCAGGGGAGGCCAGGGCCCAGCCCCAACCTCCTCTGCCCCCTGAGCTGGCCTCGAGGAGCCTCCAGGGGCCGCCAGAGGGCAGCTGGAGGCCGGCCGCAGGCGCGCCATCGCGCGTGCCTGCAGGAGAGGGGAGAGAGAGCGCGGAGAAGGGGGTGAGCGGAGCGAGAGCTCCGCTCACCGAAAAATAGTCAAGGTCCCGCACCTGTTTACAGGATAAGCCGGGGCTGAAGCCGCCGCCCACTCGGAGACAAAGGAGGAAGGGGGGGAATGATCACCGGGGGGAGGCGCGGGCCACCGGACCATATCTAAGCCCTTCACCCCTATCCCCCTAGTAGTGCACGGGGGGAGCCGCCTGATGGCGGGGGGAGAAGGGCCGGGGAAGTGGGGATGTAGAAAGTTTTCCTACGTGCGAGTAGAAAGTAGAGGGTCCACGGCCGCGTGTGCGGTGAGACTATTAAAAGGTTTATCTGTTTGACCGCCCTAGCATTTGCACTTCTGATCGCCTCCCCCGGTGGATTATATTCTCTATTCAACCAAGGCTCCTTACCCTCTCAGGTATTTTTGCGACACGCGACACACTCCTTGGTGCAAATGGTTGGCAATGCCTGTGGCTTCGAAGGTGCCCTAGGCGAAGCGGCAGAGCTGTAGTGCTCTACCGCTCTGCCACCTTATGCGTGCGGCGCGCGCCTCTGGCCACTCTGCGTCGAGCCGCTTGACATGTGGAGAATTGAGAACCTAAGGTACCATGTGGTACATCTGCAGCGCGGCGTTGACATGCGTCATAGTGCGTCATTGTGGTCACGACATGCATCACGAAAGCGCGCATTGGAACACAATCGCCGTGCCGCAAGACCATAAGACGGTGCGTCTCGCGAGATGTCTGGGAACCGTGTGATGCGATCGCGTTAACTGTGCCTGGCAGCAATGGCAGACGCTGAGCGCCGTCACACGAGCGAGCATTTCGGAGGTAAACGCGGCATTACGGTTGTGTCTACTGTCATCATGACACTAAAAATTGAATCACGGCTCGGCGCGCGTGTCGCACGACGGGACCAGCCCGGTTACTCGAGGCGAAGTGACTGCACCGTGTCTGCACCAAACACATGTGGATCAAAAGGAAGTTGCGATGCTGCTCCACATCACTCTCTGATGGGGCAGTGGCATTGGCCCTGAAACGGCTGCACATTGGTCTCACTTTGCGACGTTGCCGCCACCATGGGCTCCCGCTACGAGCTTCCCCAGCTTCAGTCCCGCTGCTCGCCAACTGTTGGCGGGTTGAGTAGCTTCATGTCCTCTGGAAACTCCTTTTCGTTGAGCTCGTTCTCCTCTGCAACCTGCCTCTTGGCGGCCTGCACGGCATCTTGCGGCATGAGGCCCAGGAAGGAGTCGATTGACTTCGAGGTGGAGGCCAGCGCGGCCAAGACGAACGTAGACTGCTCGCGCGTCAGGTCGTCCGCCTTCAGATTGGACGGAAAGTATTCGAGGATCTGGATGAGGCCCTCGACGGCGGTTTGGCCGTACTGCGTGGCGACTGCCACCTGGGGGCAGACCAACGCAATGTGACAAGTGGGCGATGGCAGCGGCGTCCAACCGCGGGCGGGCGGTCAGCGGTGCTCACGGAAGAACACAAGGCCCCGTGGTGAACAGGCTGTGCCTCTTCGCTGGTGTGTTCACACGCCCGCTTGCCAGCTGTGCAGTCGCGGGGATTCTTGTGTATGGCGCCTCTCTTCTCTCCCCATTCATCTATGGCGCTGCCGCTCTCGCATGTGGGCCGTGCAGCCGTGGACGCCGAGCGCTGCGCCGGGCGCACTTGGGGGGTGGGGGCGCCACCTCGCGTGAAACTTCCACGTCCAGACACGAATTCCCCGCGTGTCTACGGGCGTAGACAGGGACGCCTCGTGGAGGCGGAATTCCTCACCTGCTCTTTCGGCGCTGCGGACGCCGCCTTGTTGAACCTTCCCGCGAGGTCGTAGTTGTCGATCATCATGGTGACAGCGCGCTTAATATTGAGCCGCTGAAGCTCACGGTACTTTCCCGTCTTCACCAGCCGTACCTCCTGCGAGCAAGCCTCCTGCACTCGAAGGATGTATACGAGCTCCGCCTTCAAATCGATCGGCGGCGGTTTCACAAGGGCTGCTCGCGCTCTCTGGGAGCCAGAGGGGCCTTGAAGGGCAGCAGCTGGAGCGAGAATGACGGTAGCTGCCCGGCCGAGAAGCTGCCTCCGCCCCGTGAGGCCCAGGTCCGCCAGGAGAGCCTGGGCGGCCCCAAGGCAGAAGAAGAGCCCCAGCCAGCAGCGCATCGCTCTCTCTCTCGTCGGGCGACGCGAGGCGACGGCAAGAAAGTTCCAAGAGAGTGAAGGACTTGAGAGTAGAGAGAGGGGAAGAAGAAGAAGGCGAGGGAGTAGTTTAGAGTTAAGAGTGGGAAGCACTCTACTACCTACTACTAGAGTAGAGAATGATTGTGCTCTTCTTCTCTTCTACTCCTAGGAGTATCTCTAGAGCTACTAGATCTGCTAGATCTTTCGATCATCACAGAGGGACTTTGCGGGGGTTTCACTGAGGTTTCGGTTTCACTACGGAGGTTTCACTTGCCCGAGCACGGTTTAAATGAATTAAATTATTAACGTTATGTCCTAGCCAACCCCACTAGCACTAGCCACTAGCTAATTGGACACAACTTTTCAGTCCCGGAATCCGCCCTGGATGCCCCGTCAGGCTGATATCAGGTTCTGATATCAGGTTATCAGGCCTACTAGACCTGATAACCTGATATCAGGCTGATATTATGACTACTAACTTTAGAATAAAGTAAACTTCACGTCAGTAAACGAGCCATCGACCCGAACCGCGAGCGATCGGCCATGCCTCTCAGTGACGATGGATGATGGGCTGCGAGGCTGGGTGGAGGCGAGGCTGGTGGCGGCGAGGCTGGTGGCGGCGAGGCTGGGTGGAGGTGAGGCTGGTGGAGGCGAGGCTGGTCGCAACGAGGCTGGTGGCGGCGAGGCTGGTCGTAATGAGGCTGGTGGTAACGAGGCTGGGGTGGTTGTGGGGTTGGTGGCGGCCAGGCTGGTTGCGGCGAGGCTGGTGGCTGCGAGGCTGGTGGCTGCGAGGCTGGTGGCTGCGAGGCTGGTGTCGGCGAGGCTGGTGGCTGCGAGGCTGGTGGCGGCGAGGCTGGGTGCAGGCGAGGCTGGTGGCTGCGAGGCTGGGTGGAGGCGAGGCTGGTGGCGGCGACGCTGGTTGCCAGGGGGAGGGCGACTGGTGTTGAGGTGGGGGAGGCGGGGTGGCGCTGGGGCAGGCGCGAGCGCAGCGGCGAGGCTGGCAGCGAGGCGGGTGAGCCAGCGAGGCGGGCGGCTGCGAAGGGGACGGCGGTGGGGCGAGCAGAGGTAGCAGGGGACGCGCTGGCGGCGGAGCGGGCGGGAACAGCGGCAGCAGTGGCGGGCTCTGGGGGGGGGAGGGGTGTGGGGCGGGTGCGCCTCCGGCGGAGCGGCAGAGGCGGGTGCGCGGGGGGGGCGGCGGGGGTTCCCGCGGGGGGAGGGGTGGGGGTTCGCTGGGGGGGGGGCTCTCCCCTCCGCTTCCACACGAACCCCCTCTCCGCTTCTAGCTAGACGTAGTCCATTTCCTCGGATCTTAGAATGGCTCATTAGAAAATTATAATATTAGTGGTGGACCACCTGATATCAGCCTGATATCAGGTCCTGATATCACCTGATATCAGGTATCAGGTCGCCAAGACCTGATGACCTGAGACCTGACGGGGCATCTGGGGGAATCCCGCCATGCCTGACGAGCCGGGTGTCCGAGTGGTACCGGGGGGAGGGGGCACTGCCCCCTCCCATCGATATTTGTCCTCCCCCCAGTGCACGCATCGAACCTGCGCACCCCAGCAAAACAACGCAAGGGGAGGGGGAGGGCGGGACTTATCCTTATCCTGTAAACAGGTGCGGGACTTACCTCTTACCTGTTTTTCGGTGGGCGGAACTCTTGCTCCGCCCACCCCCTTCTCCACGCGCTCTCTCCCCTGTCCTGCGGCACTCGCGATGGCGCGCCTGCGGCAAGCCTGCATATGCCCATTGGCGACCCCTAGAGGCTCATGGAGGCCAGCTAAAGGGTCAAGGGCAGAGGAGGCTGGGGTTGGGTGGGCCCAGGCTTCCCCTGCCTCCTGCCTCTCCCTCGCTGGCGCTCCTGAGCCTTAGGGGCCCCCACGCTGCACCTGTCTGCCTGTCGAACAGGGGGGAGGAGGGGTTGGAGCAATGGGCTGGCCACGCCGGGCCAGGACGAGCGAACCAGGCGAGCCTGTGGGCTGTGGGGAAGAGAGTGGGTTATTGGGGCAGTCTCCCCTCCTGGCTCGCTAGGCAAGCCATCAGGCATGCCAGGAGGATGGGTGGTTCCTCCCCCACGGCAGGGGAGGAATTGAGAGAGGGGCGGGCTCGTGCTCGTGCCCCCCCCATGGGCGCGAACCAAGTATAAACTTGGTTGATGCATGCAATCATGCAATCTGAGCCCCTTAGTAGAGCACAAGGGGAGTTGCCGCAAGGCGCGCAAGACGGGTAGTGAGGGAGAGGAAGGGGAATGGGCGTGGCTACAGAAGTGAATCCCATTGCCACGTGTGAGGCGAGAATATTAAAAGTTTTTTGGGTAGGTGAGCGGTGGGCAACAGGGAGTAGCGCGAGCGCACTACCTCACACCGTGCACATACACGTAGCGGGAAGTTGTTCAAGATTTTCCCCCATGTCCAGGTGCACGCCCACTACACGCTTGCGAGTGTACGCTTAATGTTGCGCGCAACAATCACCCGCGACAAGGATCAACATGGATGCCACATGCTTTGTCCAATGACCGTGTGTAACTGATCTCGCACTCCATCTTGCATCGCCAACAAAGCTCTACAGCATGCTTGAACTCAACATTGTGCAGCACATGCGCCACTTCGCTGCACCACACATGCCGTCGCCACGGCGGTTGCCGCGCCCACCCACCTTTCATCCACACCGTGCCCAAAGCACCGGCCCTTCCGTGCTGCCACTGCTCAGGCTGCGCAGCCGCACTCGGGCCCGTCTTGCCGTGAAGCGTCGAGCCGCTGGGCCGACCGCCGGCGCACCCCGCTCACCTGGCCTCGGCAGGGAGGGGCTCTTCGGTGAGG
>CM030941.1:123664-125038 GCA_018136815.1 Isochrysis galbana | reverse complement strand
GGGTTTCGCTCCAGCATCTCGTGTCGCCGCGCCGTCAAGCCATAGGCTTCCTGTCGTAGGGTGTATTCACTCGCGGTATTGTCGCAGCCGCAGTCGTCGCGAGCGCTGCTCCTCTCTTCCGTACACGCAGTCGTCGCGAGCTGCTCCTCTCTTCCGCAGACCGGCCGCTCCACCCGTGTTCATCTCGATCACCGCACCATCTTCATGAGCCCCGCGAACTCTGAGTGCCGTCATTGACGCGGGGTGAAACGGGACATATGCCGGCTCCTCCTCCTCTCCGCCGCTAGCAAATGGCCCGGCGCCGGAGTGAGTTTCCATCACGTCCTGCATTGCAGACCCCCCACCCTCTCGACCTGCCATCTGCACTGCCAAGCATGCCGGCTCCGCAAAACGCAACGATGCTCTCACCATCCTCTTGCATAGGTCCACGTCCGACAGCTCGCTTCTCGCGACCGCGGCCAGCTGCCAACTCAAACGGCGAGCGAGAGACGAGTTGCAGAAAATGTGCCAAAGCGATGGGGCTCCCCCTCGCCCCTAAGCCAGGTGGCGAGTGGGCGCCTACCTGCCATGCCACCATAGCTCGGCAGGTGTGCCTGGTGGAAGCGGGGTGGCTGGCTGACGCAGCACGGTGTGCGACAGAGCGTTCAAGCCGCAAGTCGTTGGCGGCGGCATGCCAACTTGAGGGGCAGACGCGAGGGAATGTGTGGCGGCACCGGGGCCCGTGCACAGGGGGCGTCGCCCTCCGCATCGGCGGCGCCCTCACCTACCGAATAAGACGAAAGTAGTGCGGTGTGCCTAAGGGGGAGATGCGAAGAGATTGCAAATTACACTTGATTGCAATCACTGAAGTAGAAAGAGAAACGCGGGGAAGATAGCGAATTAAACCTATTTGCGAGGCGCCTAGGAGGGAGAAAGGTGGGCAAACTTCCCTTCTCTTCGAGAGTAAGAGAGAGGGCGCTCCACAACCCAAGATCCTATGCGTCCGAGCGAGGCTTTTGACCGAGAACGAGAGAAAGCAGAGAATTATAACGATAATACCGAACGACGAAAAGAAGAGAGAAGCCTAACGAGTGTCGATTCGCGAATGCGACAGTTGCGCAAGATGGCGTGCGACGAGCATCCCTTGGCGAATCTCTTCGCCCAATTGGCAGACTAAGAATATGAGGAGCAGAAGGAGTGGCGGTGGCAGTGAGGCTGGGGGTGGCAGCGAAGTTAGCTGTGGCAACGATGTGGGCGGCAGCGAGGCAGGTGGAAGCGATGGCAGTGATTGTAGCGACTCAGCCAGCTCATCTGGTAAGGAAAGCAACAGACGAGGCAGATTACTTCGCTCGTCCACACGAAGAAGGGGCAAGGGTGGCGCCTCGAGCTCCAGTG
>CM030941.1:98664-121164 GCA_018136815.1 Isochrysis galbana | reverse complement strand
GCGGCTCGAGAAGCTTCTCGAAATGCTTCACGCAGCCCCATCGGAGGCTTCGAGGGTTGCCGCGGCGCGACAGCTGGGCGAACTGCAGCGCGCCCGCCCGCGCGAGCTTCACACGCTGCACACGCTGATGCCGCTGGCGCCTGCCTCCCCTTTGCATCCTTCTCGATGACGACAGTGCTGGCCGCGGAAAGACCGCTGCTCACCTCTTTGGGCATCGAGGTTGAGGAAGGCGATGAGCTGGGCGGCTTGGCGAGAAAGCGACTGCTCAGGCAGAGAAAGGTGCTGCAGCAGCAGCTGGGCATGGAAAGCACGGCGAGGGCGCTTGAGGGTGCGCGCGGGGGCTCGTGCCGGGAGAGTTCAGCAGTGGGGATGCCAGCAGAGGTCGGCGGTGGGGATGCGGGCAGAGGTCAGCGGTTGGGCTACGGGCAGAGGAGAGCGAGGGCGATGGAGCAGTGGCAGCAGTCGCAGAGCTCCGAGCGGCTCAGGCAGAATCGTCAACTCCCCGCGGGCATGCGGTGCCTGAGGATCGAGGGAGGGCGAGGCTGGAGCCTGACGGCGGCGCGCCAGTCGCCGCGCTCAGCCGCTGCTTCGCTCCCTCCCGGCGCGCGCGCAGGTGCTGTGGAGGAGATCCTTAATGAACGCGACGTTGCCGCGGCGCCAGCCATCACGAGCTCTCGGTGCGCCGCCGCATGGGCTGGGCACGCTGGTGACAACGCGCTTTCGCGAGCGCTCGAGACCTCAGGTGCAGCGGCAGACAGGCGTAATGCGGGAGGGGAAGGGAGGGCGCGCGGTTCGTGTGCGTATGCCGCCTGCGCTTCCTGCCGGCTTTTGAGGCGCATTCACTACCCCATCATAGCGGACGCCTTCACCGCTGCGCTCGTGCTCGCACTCAACCAGGTGCAAGGAGAGAAGAGGGAGGGAGGGAGAGGGGGAGGTACGGAGGCAGAGAGGTAGGGGAGGGAGGGAGTGGGAGAGAGGGGGGGAGAGGAGAGGGGGGGGAGAGGAAAGGGAGAGAGGAAGGAGGAGGGTTAGGGAGGGAGGGTTAGGGAGGGAGGGAGGGGGGAAGGGGGGGGGGGGGGGGGTGGACTTACTGCCTCTCGAAACCTCTCTGATGCACAAGCTCCGCCGCTCTCAGCCCCGCTGTGACACACAGAGCCTCCTAAAGCCCTTGTAGCGCGAATCGACAGCTAAGTCGCGCTTTGTGAATCAGTTGGCGGTGCTTACGCGGCAGCGGGTGATGAGTTAGACGTGCATGTATGTGTCTTGCGACGTGACTATGGGCGAGATACCATGTGTTTGAGCTAGTTGGCAGCAAGCCATTTTGTAGAGCTGTTTTGGGCGCTCTGTCTCTGGTTTTGAGGCGGTCGTACGCAAAATAATATAATTGCTTTTTAACTGTAACTATGAGTGGGGTGTGAAAAAAAATCTTCTTAAAAATTCCCGCTACTTGTGCGGCGTGAGGCAGAGTGCTCATGAACCTCCCTACTACCCAAACCTAACCCCTGTCAACCCCCTTCCCCTTCCCCAGTTCCCTCTTTAGCGGAGAAGCTGGTTCCGGGGAGGATTTAACGCTTCTCGTCTGTGGTGGAGGGTGGGGATTGAACGCTTTTTCATATGTGATGGCGATGATTGAATACTTCTCGTCTGTGGTGGAGGGTGGGGATTGAACGCTTTTTCATATGTGATGGCGATGATTGAATACTTCTCGTCTGTGGTGGAGGGTGGGGATTGAACGCTTTTTCATATGTGATGGCGATGATTGAATGCTTCTCGCCTGAGTACTGGCGTCGAGACTCTCTTTGCGGCAGTCAAGCGACGCGCACAGCGCGAAGGTGTGTCTCGCCACGACACGCGTGTGGGCGCGGTCGCTTGCAAAAGAGATCGCACGGCCATGTGGGCCTATGACCATGAGCATCGCGACTGCTACTGGGGCGCTGCTCGCACGATCGCGCGCAAGAAGATGCGTGTGACTATGAGAGTGGAGCGCGCGACTCATGGCGAGGCGAAAGCTCCCGAGCGGCAGGCGAAACTCGCACGCATCAGCTCCTTGCGCAAGAAGAAGGCGGATGAGCTCGATCGTCTACGGCAAGTACGTCGGGCGATGAAGTACTCCGAGCTCAAGACGATGTCCTACGAGGACTTGAAAGACCAGCTCAAGATCCTCAAACTGCTGCACCAGCGCGACATCAAAGCGACGAATCTCGCGAACCGGAAGGCTTACGTCGTCCGCTTACAGGCCCTCTTGTTCAACGAGTCCGGTGTAGCCGCTAACGATATGTAATCCGGAAAAGTTGACCCAAATATGCATGTCACATATTTTTACCTAGCCCTATCGCCAGTTGGGGGGGAGGGGGTGGGGGTTTGTTTGTTGTAAAAAATCAAAAATGAAAAATGTGTCTCTTGTCTCTTGTGTTTGGCACGATAAAATGTCCTGCTGTTTGCTGCTGTTTATGTCATGTCGTAAAAGAAAATAAATGTAGCACCGTTTTCCGTTTTGAGTTTTAATCATTTTTTGAGAAATTCGGCGACGGGAAACGGCCTATATACCGTAGAAAAGGGGATTACATAATGATTATACTGGTAGAATATGAGATTATACTGCTAGAATAGGGGCTTTTACTCCTAGATAGCGAGCGCCGCCCCCCAAACTTGCAGCCCACTTCTCGAGAGCGCCCAAACTTGTAACGCGCTCGAGAAGCGGCCCAAACTTCTAGAAAAAGTTCTAGAATTATTGACCTGGGCCTATACCCCCGGAGTACCAGAAAACTCCTGTGCTTCTGTTTATTTAGTCAAAACACCCCCTCGTCCTCCTCCTCTCTCTTCTCTTCACGCCTGTACTTTAAAATTTCTAACATCTGCTCTTTCTATATCCTCTCTTCTTCATGTCTCTCTCTCTTGTCCTCTTGCGTCCCTCTCTCCTCTCCTCCCCTCGCGGTGAAGAGGAGTCGATGGCTTCGCCGCGGCGGCTCGAGAAGCTTCTCGAAATGCTTCTCGGAGGCTTCGAGGGTTGCCGCGGCGCGACAGCTGGGCGAGCTGCAGCGCGCCCACCCGCGCTAGCTCCAAACGCTGCTTCCTCGCCTTCTCCGTCCCCTCTTCTCCCTCGAGTGGAGTGAACAGCGGACAGCGGCTCTCGCTCTCGCAGAGGTTGCTGCAGGACTACACTGGGTCTCCATAGGCGGCGGAGGAGGTGACTACACTAGGTCTCCATAGACGGCGGGGGAGGAGGAGGGAGGAGGCGGAGCACGCAGCACGCGCTGATGCCGCTGGCGCCTGGCTCTCCTTTGCCTCCTTCTCGATTAGGACAGTGTTGGCTGCAGGAAGACCGCCTGCTCGCCTCGTCGGGCGTCGAGTTTGAGTAAGGCGATGAGCTGGTCGGGTCCGCGAGAGAGAGGTTGCTCAGGCAGAGAAAGGTGCTGCAGCAGCAGCTTGCCATGGAGAACATGGCGAGGGCGCTTGAGGGTGCACGCGGAGGCTCGTGCCAGGAGAGGTCAGCGGTGGGGATGCGGGCAGAGAAGAGCAAGGGCAATGGAGCAGTGGCAGCAGTCGCAGAGCTCCGTGCGGCTCAGGCAGAAGCGTCAGCTCCCCGCGGGCATGCAGCACCCGAGGATCGAGGTCGGGTGAGGGCTGGAGCCTGACAGCGGTGCGCTAGTCGCCGCGCTCAGCCGCTGCACCGCTCCCTCCTGATCCGCTCCCACCTCACGAGCGCGCGCAGGTACCGTGGAGGAGATCCTTGATGAACGCGGCAAATGCCGCGGCGCCGGCCGCCGCGAGCTCTTGGCACACCGCCGCATGGGCCGGGCATGCTGGCGACAACGCGGTTTCGCGAGCGCTCGAGACCTCAAGTGCGGCGTCAGGTGCGATCTTGGCCTTCACCCAAGCTACGTGTGCGCCGTGCTCCGTTTGCCGCCCAGAACTCAAGCTGCCTCTGCCTATGCAGGCCAAGGCGTGCGCAAGGCGCGGCGTCGGTGCTATCGTGGCGCTCACGGCGCCGCCAGTCGGCAACGGGAGCGAAACGACCGGCCGAAGGCGACGGCGCGCCGCCCGACGCCAAGCATCAGACGACCGAGCCGGTGGAGGCGGCAGATCCGGCCGACTGGATGAAGTCGGAAGCGTGGCCATCCAAGCCACTATGCGCCGAGCTGCGTTGCTCGCTCTTCCATCCAAGGTGGGAGTGACGGCACGGCACGGCGGCCGGACTGCGCTCCCTCCTGCGCTTGCACAGGCAGACGGCCGGCGCGGTAGGTGGCGTGCGCAGCTGCATCTCGGCGCAGCTGCAGGCTCAGTGGCTCGAGGACTGCGCCATCCGGCTGCTCTAGATGTCGCGGGTGACGGCGTGAGAGCGCCCGCGCGTGACAGCACCACGCAGGCGCTCGCGACGGTCGCCCAGCCGATGGCTGCCGAGACCGCCGCTTTACGTGGCGGGGACGCCTCTCACAATAAAGGTCGAGACGATGTGGGAGATGCGGCATGGCGCGCGCTGCTCGCGCTCAAGTACTTGCTCGCCCCGCGGGCCGACCTGCTCGACGGGCTGCTGCCAGCGCCTGCGGCGCAGCTCGTGGACGCGCTCACTGACGACGGCGTGCGTGCGGCGGCGGCCGCCGCACTGCTCGGCGTGGCGGGCCACCTGTGCGAGCGCGTGCCATTGCTAGTGCCGCGTCTCGTAGGCGCGCTCTGGGCGGCGCTCCGCCGACTCGACCTCACCGCCTCGACCGCCACAATGATGATGCTGTGCGCGTGGCTCTGCGATGAGTTGCCATGCGCGCAGCGCGCCGCCGCCGCTCCGTCACCCGACGACGCTGCCGCGCTCGGTGCGCTAGCATGCGCATGCGCACGCCATGCCAACGACGGCGGAAGCCGGTGGCTCCTCGAACTCTCGCCCGGGGCTACACAACCAGCACCGGTGCGGTAAATGCTTTGGATCGCCCAGCTAGCGGTGGACGAGGCCTCCAGTCATTGCTCAGCAACATTGGGGAGTCGTGGGGCGCAGAGGTGCACGAACAAGAGTACCACCTCGATTAATTCCTTGACCAGATCACGTAGGACAAACAAGGACGAACAAGAACAAGTCTGTTTTTGATATTGAGATGTGAGCCTGCGAGACATCATGCTGCACTTTGTGCAATGATTTTGTGTCGCCGCGACAATGACGGTCTATCCATTGCCGCCGGGCTGGCTGGGATGTGCAGCATAACCTCTCCTTGGTCATTAAGCCCTAGTCCAGTAGAGGGAGCGGCAATAGAGGTGATTTCAAGAGGACCCAAAGATACTCAAATCGAAGATCTGTAATATGAGATTGTTCATGCATTCAGAAATGAACTGTTGGCAGCCGTGGTGGTGTGGGTGGAGCTGTGGATCATAAGAAGGAATTGTATTGACAAGGAGAGTGGGGAGGGACGGGGAGGAACCGGGAGACGTCGGGTGACGGGGGCGGGGCTGCCGCTGGCGGGCCGACCGAGGGCTCAGCACATGACATGGGGCAGCACACGGGAGCATCACGGGGCAGAGGGGCACGAGCGTCGGACATCGGGACGGAAGGCGTGGCGAGAAAAGACAGGAATTCACGGGGGAGGGGCCTGGGAACCCTCAAGGGAGTAAACCGGGCGGGGTGGGTAAGAAAAAGAAACAAGGGCAACAAGGAAGGGGGGCCTAGGGCGGGCACGCCAGTACTCGCTCTCTCCTCTGCCCCCGCTTCGCCCGTCATGTCGGCGCCCGAGGACCATGTACGATGCACGGCCTCAGCTTGCCTCACCTCCCATCCGCGGCTCGTGTTTGTTTATGTCTGCGTGTGCCTTGCGGCCCTTAGACATGGCACGTTTTGCCCTAATGAATGGTGATTCATGGGTGCTACCACTGCTATGTCTCGCGCACGCGCCGCACCCGCCTCTGGCACCGCCCGTGTTGTTCGTGCCTCTTTGGCGCTCAGGTAGCACACAAGAGCACGTTTTGGGGCGGTGGATAGTGGGTGGTCGCTGGTGCATTCTCGGCGAGCCCGTCACTCTTATCCTGTTGCTGTCCCAGGGCTAGTGGTAATGAGAGAGTGCAACCTCAGGTTTGGTTGTTTTTTGGGCAAGTGCCCCCATGTGGACGGTATAAGTTGTACTTGCAGGATCCCCTGATTATAGTACAAACGTGCAGGTTTCAGGTAATCTGACAAGCGAGCAGAACTCCCACTTGGGAGGCGGCGGCGAGTGGAGTTATCTGCCCGGCTGGAACCCCTGACGTCGCGCGTTTTTTTCATTCAAATGTAGTAAAGCGGTCTTACATGACAATCTGTTACAATAAGCCTCCCTTCTTCGCCATGTGGGGCCTTAAGCTTGGGGGTGAGGAGTCAACCAGTGCTGGCACGTGTGACACACGCGGCGTGGTCCTCGATGGCTCCTCGTGTGTGGTCAATCCTGCGTGGGGCGAGTGCATCGGCCCCGGCGTCGAGCTTCTTGCCGATGGCACATGCGTGCCCAGCAGCGGCCCCGACCTCGATCTCCTCGCCGATGGCACGTGCGTGCCTAGTGCGACGTGGGGCGAGTGCAGCGGCCCCGGCGTCGAGCTTCTCGCCGATGGCACGTGCGTGCCCATTGCGTCGTGGGGCGAGTGCAGCGGCCCCACCGTCGAGCGCCTCGCCGATGGCACGTGCGTGCCCATTGCGTCGTGGGGCGAGTGCAGCGGCCCCGACGTCGAGCTCCTCGCTGATGGCAGGTGCGTGCCCAGTGCGTCGTTGGGCGAGGGAGGAGAGGGAGATGTCGTCAAGTGGCACATGGTGGAGAATGAACAGGGTGTGTCATGTAACAGAGTTTGTGCATCGATTGGTAAGAGTTGTGTTCAAAGTGAATTGGACGCTCTCAGCGGTCAGAGTGATGAGTTCATTCTTGCAAAGTTTGAAGAAGGCGGCCAGTGGTGCTCAACTCTACGGCGGGACTGTGAAGAGGGTGACAATTGTGTCGCATGGGGATCACCTTATGCTTATGAAGGCAGGTACTGCTATGCAGGGTCAAAGCCTTCAGTGGCTTCTTGTTCGCAGACGCCAATCGATAATCTTCATCGCCGACTCTGCCCGTGCAAATGACATAAAACCCGTCACGAAACACAAACACCCACAGCCGCCGGTGCCATCTGCCTCGTGCGCGCGGCAGACAGAGAAATTTGACGTGTGCACATTGCCGAATGTTTGTGATAACTCACAAAAATGAGGGATGGGAGCTCTCATCGCTTCCCCTTTTTTTACTTTCCCCTGCTCCCTGACGAGGGAGCCGAAGGAATTTGGAGGGGTCTACCCCCTCCCTGTCCCCCCGCTCAGTTTGGGGTGGTGTCCTCTGCGCCCCCTCGCACGCGTGCACCTTCGATCGACCCCCAAAAAACTTTTGGGCGGAGGAGGTGATGCCAACACGACGAACACTCGGTGGGTCGCCATCGAACGATTGGCCAATCAGCCCGTGCGGCCAGGCGCGCAGCCGGTGCTCCGGCACGCGCAGGCGCCCATGTTTGTCACCATCGGCGCGTAGATATTCACGGGGGCGTTCCATTGCAGGTTGTTCTCAAGCATTCTCTCCATCGATTGCACAGACGATGCCCCAAACTCCACTGCGGTGGTGGTGTACGTGCCCGTCAACGCGGCTGACCAGAGCTGAGCCATATTGGTGACCGCGCTCACTTCGAGGCAGCCGCCCCCTATGTCGAACGCATTTGCCGGAGTGAATTGCATCGCGGCGCGCAGGTCGCCCCCCTCTCGTACGTCGCAATTTGCGTGCTCAGGGCGCGCGATGGAGTCTTGCATGGCCGAGACGATGCCGTCACCTACTTTACGGTGATTCGCGACCTGCTGACTCCCGAGACCCCGGAGATCGCCAAGGCAAAAGCCAGTCATTTTGTTCAGCTCGTCGATCTGATGTGCCTCATCAATCGCTTGGTGGATCGAGACTGGTCGAATGAGCAGTCGCGCCAGCGCGACATTGGCGCGATGGAACACAGTTTTGATCGCTGGATCGCCGCATTCGCCGCGTACCACAAGGAGGTGTGGCCATCGCGCGTCTACAGTGCTTAAGCGCCTGAGCGGCACTTGCGCGCTTGCCTGTTGGCGGTGTAAAAAAAAAACCTTTTAATATTCTCGCCACGCGCGCGGCTATGTAGCTGTCTATCGTAGCCACGCCCGTTTCCCTTCCTTTCCCTCACTTCCCGCCTTGCGGCAACTCCCCTCGTGCTCTACTTAGGGGCCCAGGTTGTGGGGGGGGTTTGGGTAGGGCGGGGGTGCACCGGCCCCTAGTGGTCTGTCCTCGCCTTCCTCCTGTGCCTCTAGGTGGCCCGTTTCTCCCTGCGTCGGTGTGAGTGGATGATTGTTGCTGCGTCTCCTTTGTTTTCATCGCCCATCCCTTTTTGGGGTGTTTTCTAGGAGGGAGATGCGCCTCAGCCTTAGGCGAGTTTTTCGGCTAGGCCGAGTGTCCCTGCTACGAGGCCGAGGTTGTCGTTCATTATCAGCTTTCCTTTGTCGTTTTCTGTAAAAATGGGGGCGCTGAGCTCTAACGGTCTTTTCAGCTTAGGTTTTCTCCCCTGGGCCACCTTACGAGTGCGCATTCGGTGATCGCCGTTTGGCGGGGCAATGCCCCTCACCAGGGTAGTGAACCTTATTAGCGTGGATTCCAAGACCGGTATGTAGTGGTACGTGTGTGATTCAAACTCTATTCTGTAGAAGTCTCTTATTATGTATCGCCATGCTATTACATAGAGGGTTTTTAGGCTATCTGGCGTGGTTTCTGCCGGGTATGCAAACAGTCTGTCTTTTGTTTTCTGTTTTTTTGGCCTATTTGGTTTCGGGGTGTAGTTAGCGATTGCGTCTAATGTGTCGAAGATCTTCCTCGTCGCGGGGCACCACGCTAGGTGACACGAATCTTCTTGGTATTTGCCGCACATTCTGCATTTTCTCGTCGTGCTATTCTCGAATCTGTTCCTGGTACCTATCCTCCTGTGGGTGATGTGTTTGAAGTGTGGGTGTTTGTCGGTGTGTTTTAGCAACGGCAGGGTATATAGCTTGGCTATGTGTTTCCAGTCGTCTTTGGTGATGTCGAGGCGTTTTTCCCACGCTTTTCTGGCTGCCTGTGAGTCGTTGCGGCGTGCTGCTTTGAGCGCGACCTTTGTGATGTCGGAAACTGTGATCGCGTCGAGCGCGATTTTTCCCTTTTGTATCGCGTACTCGTCAGCTAACGGGTACTCCATGTATCTGGGTCCTTTGTATCCATTCTCCCACCGCGCCGGTGGGTGATATCGTTGAAGTTCTTCGTCGTTAACTACGTTGCCGGTGTCGGAAGTCTCTCCGAGGTAATCCGTGTTAGCGTGGATCCAAATGTTGTTGAGTTTTTTGATGTATTTCTCGTCGTCTGAGACTCTAATTTCTTCTTGTTTCGCTTCCTCCGCACCTTGCGAGGCGTCTCTGTTATCTTCCAAGGAGGCCCTCTCCCTATGGTCGGGCGGTGGGCGTTCCGACGCTTTGTTGAGTATTTGTCGCGCGTGTTCGATTACCGCGCTCCATGAGTCTAGGAACTCCGATTTATGAATGGTTCGGTTTTCGTGTATAAATGTCTCTGGAAGGTGTTCGACATAGGCCGAGCACTCTTCTCTGCTGTAGGGTGTCGTGAAGGCGTCGTCTTTAAACACGTTGTGCACTACGTTGGTGTGCAGGGTCTCCCACATTCGTGCCCACGAGGCACGAATCGCTGGAGGAGGGAGGTGCGGGTGCCTGTTGGCGGTGTATGTGGCCTCAAGTGCGCTGCCTCTCAAACTCCGCTCTATACACAGCTACCGAGCGCGCTGCCGACGCTTTCTCGGTCTTGCACAGGGATAGAATGGCTCACCAGGCACCATATCCAAATATGCCGCCCTAGCAGCAACACCAATCGCCGCCCCCGCCCGCGCGCATCGCCCAATAGTCGGCCGTGTGTGGCGCCGACGACCACGCCAACGTCACCGGGCCGAACGGGCCGAGTGCCCAACTTTCGACCGAGACCGGGCGCGCTGCCGGCGCTTTCTCGGTCTCTTACCGGGATAGAATGGCTCGCCAGACACCATATCCAAATATGCCGCCCTAGCAGCAACACCAATCGCCGCCCCCGCCCGCGCGCATCGCGCCATAGTCGGCCGTGTGTGGTGTGTGGCCCGGTCGCGACCAGCGTAAGACTCACGCCGCCAGTTTACGGTATGTCTACAGGCCGACACCCCGAGCGACACACGAATGCCGCGAAAGCGCGGCGATACTTGAAAAAGACGCGAGAAGAGGGGGCCGAGACCTCCCAGGGGCACGAAGTGTCACATGCAACAGGCGTTTATGTTTGTTTTGCCACAGGAACACCACATCACAGCAGGTCTGCCCCAGCCCACCCCCTGCACTTGGCCCGTTGTAGTGCACGCGCCCTCCTCCCCCCCGATACCAAAGACAAAGGAATGAAGGGGGTGGTGTAAAGGATTGAGTAAACTGGGGTATAGGCGATGTCGTAAGTGAGTACCGTGAGTACTTGGACCCGTATAGCTAGCGTGAGTAGCCCGAATCTTCAGATGTTTTATCCTTATCCCTCCCCACTCCCTCTGTTCAAACAATGCCTGCTTATGATCCACAATTCCATCCATACCATCACAGCTACCAACAGTACCAGATACAAGGCGGCGAGATTCATTCATACGATGTGCACGCGCTCTGTGCTGACGCTACAAGTGAGTCCACTTTTCCCTCGCTTCACCACCCTTCATTCCTGCCCCCCCCCCCCCCCCCTCTACGCTGCTTTTCACTCACTACTCCCCCCACTGCCAAATCCGCCTCTCACAAAAAGCTCCACCGCGTGCATGCCCGAGCTCGAAGCGTGCCATCCATGCGGCAGAGCTCAAACTCTTTTCCTCTGCCCTACGCCACACGCGATGCCGCTGCAAACCCCGTCGTGCAGCCCTCCCAGAATGCAGCTTGCCACGTGCTGGGCAAGGTCGCGTACATCGCTTCAGTGTCAGTCAGACTGCGTCCTTCTTCCTCGACCTCTCAAGCATGCGCGTGAGCTGCGTGAGGAAGCCATCCGCATCGATGTGCACCATTGATGGTCGCGCGCCACCTGGGTAGAGAAAAGGTGCCCACTGGCGGCGGCCGCCACGTCGCGACGAGCGCCGATGAAGAGGCAGCGGCAGGTCGGCGGTGACGGCTACATCTGTGGCGGCAAGCGACGGTGGGGAAGGATGAGCGAGGGAGGGAGAAGCATGGGGGAGAGGCAATGAGCGAGGCGCGCAGTGCACTCGCAAAGGAAGGAGGAATGGGGGGCGGAATGGGGAGAGGACACGAAGGAGGATGAAATGGTAAGCAAAGGGGGTAGGAAGGGAAGGGAAGCCGCCCAACGCACGCGAGCGGCGAGGGAGAAGGATGGAGGGAAGTGAGAGGGGATATGAAGCCGCGACTGACGACGAGTGGCGTAGGCGCCAAAGGAGGGGAACGGCTGCCGAGGGCGGGGCGCTCAGCGCGCGCGCAGGGCGGACAGGCACGGCGGCTCGAGCGCCGTCCCGGTCGCGCAGGGCGACCTCTTACCTGCGGGCCACAGCGACGAGAGAGAGAGGAGGGGCTGGCAGCCGCCGCCGCCAGCGCTCGCGAGGGGGCACCGAGCAGCGAGAGAAGCCGAGTTGACAGAGAGGGGAGAGCCGCGCGGGGGGAAGAGCGGCATCCGCGCGGGGGAGATTGCCACCTCCACCACCGACGAGCTGCGAGATCCGCGGGGGGGGGGAAGGGAAGGCGGTCGCCATTAGGGGAGACGAAACTCCCCCCGTGGGGGAAAGTGTGTATTTAAGGTGGTTCTAAAGGTTATAAGCCTGGCGATGGCGGGTGGCGGCCGCGCTGGCTGTCCACCCGCCCGCCTCTGCAGGCCTTCGCTCCATGTATGGGTCATGGGAATTCGGTGATCCATGGGGGGTGGAGGCCCAGGGAGTAGATGGGTGTGGTAGCGCGGCTGAAGCGGCACCCGGGGCTTCCCCGCCCGCGCTGCATGTGATCGGCGTGCAGCGCGGGAAGTAGGCCACCAGCACGGCGCCGCTGTGTCCTTTGCACGACCGGCACGACGACGAGGCCGCCGAGGCAGCAAAGGCGGCGGGAGATGAAGGGGCGACGACGATGTGCACGGTCGACTGGCTGCGCGGGAGGCTGCTGGAGGCCGACGGGCAGACTTGGGAGGCCTGGGAGCGCCACTCTCATACGGCAGAAACTTTTGTCGGCAAGAAGGGTGGCAGGGAGAAGCGGTGGTGCACACGCACAGGGTGCGTGAGGGCGCTGGTCCGGACGGAGAAAGGCCACCGAAGCGAGCTTTCCCCGTGTGTTGAGTCCCAGATTCAGGAAATGTATGGGGTGTCTGAGGTGGGCTTTGTGGAGGAGTCAGTTTGTACGCAAAAGCGTAAGGCAGAGGATAGGGCGGTCAAGCACGCCTTTTAACTTCTAAGGGTGAAAATTCACTAAGTCAAGATTGAGATTTTATCACGCGATCTTTAAGGTATTCTACTGGAAATGGGTATAGTAGGCAGAATCTAATAAGAAATATGCACATTTGCGACGCCATTCAAGAAGGTGCAACTCGAGGTTCCCTTTTTTGTCACACCCATCCCGTCGTCCATTTAGGTATTAGGTATATAATTTTTATTGACTCCTAACTTGGACACTATTCCCTCTCTCCACTGACACCCAGTCCAGTGCGCAAAAGTTTAAAAAGATGTCGTAGTACGTAGTGCAGTTTCGTCTGCTCAAGCGCACGGCGCCTTCCAGTGTCCAGTGTTAGTTAGGGCGGTCAAACAGGGTTTTTTAGTAGGGGTAAGAAAATGACCTCGTCAGGGTTGAGAAAATTTGAGGATTTTTTTCGGTAGAAAGTTCCCAATACACTGCTCAACTAGCATATATCCGGCGCCCATTAGGACCAAGACCCCCCCTTGAGCCCCCACAACAAAACGTAACCAAATACTAACAAAAGCCGCTTAAGTCGAAAAGGGCCGAAAAGCTGAACTTCAAATCGAGACCGGGCGCGGTGCGTGCCCGTTTACGACGATCCATCCGGATGCCACCCCCCCCAGACACCATATACACAGAGCCCCGTTCCATCGAAAGAGGACCACGCGGTAGTTTTTTGTTTTTTATGCAAGCGCGCGCTCAGATGTGTCGTTCCGTCGATTATGGGACATCAACTGTTCAGATAATATAAAATCACGGCTTTTAACTTATACCATGGACACATCGCGCTGCGCGCTTTCATACCGCGCCTAAGCTTCTCCAACCACGCCCTGGCGCTCCGCCTTCTCGCCATTGGATGGTTATACCACCCCAAATGCCAAATGAACCGTCGTCGACGGCGTTGATCCTCGCCTGTGGAATGCCTAGGTGTTTCGTTAGAGCGGTCAAATAGGTGCTTTTTAACTACTAGTAAGGGTTGGGCTGCATTTTTGACCGTGGCGCGATGCCCAATAAAAAACCTCCGGGGGGGGGCTACATGACGCTACGAAAATCTTCACCAAGAAATGGTGCGATTCACCCCCCCTTCTCTCCCCCTCCGTCACGCGTCACGCGCGCTCGCGCTCTACCCGTAAAGTATTAGCGGTCGCGCCCGCGGGGGGATCGGTTCCTTTATATCTAACCTACATTCGGCATTTGATTCCCGCCCGGTGCAGCGCCGTGTCGGGCTGCCGACAGTCCCGATGTGCTCGAGCAGTACCTCGACGGCCCCTCGTCCGGCGCGACCGCCCGCAGCTGCCGCGCCGCTCCGAGCACGCTGCACGCGCTTCGTCCGTCGCCGAGCGCCCCCGCGCCGTGGCGGCAGCTCGTCTGGCACTCGAACATGCGCGCGCCCGCCGGGGCGCTCCCCACGAGCGAGCCCGTGCGCTGGTTGCGGTGGGCGCTGGACCGCGGCGCGCCCGTCTTCTTGGACGAGTACGGCGTACTCGACCCAGCGCATCGGACACTGCGCGCGCGCCAGGTAGCAGAAGTAGGTGTCGCGCCACAGCCAGCCGTTGCCGAGGTGCGCCACCGCCGAGACCAAGAAGAAGAAGACGACCCCCCACGCGAGCTGCAGGCCAGCCCGGTAGGCATAGGAGGAAGGGGGGAACGGATCACCAGGGGGGGCGCGGGCCACCGACCATATCTAAGCCCTTTTCCCCTATCCACCTAGTAGTGCACGGGGGGAGTCGCCTGATGGCGGGGGGGAAAGGGCCGGGAGAGAGGGGGTGTAGAAAGTTTTGCTGCGTGAGTAGAAAGTAGAGGGTTCACGGCCGCGTGTGCGGTGAGACTATTAAGAAGTTAGTTTGAGTAGATGTTCCATATTCGACGGAACGCGACCTTTGCATCACAACACTCACCATAAACCCCAATACCGACAACCGTGGGCTCAGAAAACTATCACACACACCCCGGAAAGCAAATCTGGCAAGATAAACATACAGATACTTGCTCCTGCCCCTTGGACAAACTTTGACAAACGGACTAACTGATCATGCTTCTCCCTCACATTTTCGGTGTGGGTAGATGATGGCTCGAGGAAGAGATCGGTACTCATTGTGGAAAACTAAGACGTTGAGAGCACAATTCGCAAGCGGCTGTAGGTCACTGGGCGCCGCCCTGGGACCTAGCAGCTTCTCAATCAGCTCGGATTCGCCCCCTTGAACCAACTTGTGCTCCCAAATGTCGCCTTTGATGTGTGCGAGCAATGTAGCGTCAAAGGCGAAACCGCCCATGTCTACGCAAAATTTGCGTTGACCACGTTTGCGAACCATGAATGAGCTCGAATGGCACCATCCAGCAGAAAAGAAACGGAAGCGTCCGATTGTGTCGTAGATAGGGCGCTCGATCATCATGTAGGATTTGTCATGATGGCCGAAGAAGCCATCACAATTGGGAGGGGGATTGCTCGCACGCCGTACAGCAAACACACCTACGCGGCTGGGCTGAAGCCGCCGGAGCTCGGACCAGAGAAGAGGATGGTAAGCATTGTCGTCGTCGGCATTGTAAACGATACCTTGCACCCCCGAATCGCGGATGTGCTTAAGTGCGAGGTTGCGCTGCGCATTGCCACCTCTCTTCGTGGGACCAAAGGCCAGGTGCACATGCGGCAGGCTGGAGGCAGAGAGAATCCTGGCAACGTCGGTACTGGGTGAGGAAGAATCTTCAGTCACATACCACAGCACATTCTTTATCCGCGAGAAGCAGCGGGCTAAGTGTGCCAGCTTGAGAGTCTGTAACGGGTGAGGGAATGTTGAAGTGATGAGGATGAGCCGCTTGCTGGGGGCCATTACGTCGATGTGAGCATGGTCGAGCTCGCGCTCAAACAGCAGCGTGTTCGATTCCTCTTCTTCCAGGTGTGCCCAAACCTGCTCGAGGACCCGCTGTGTCGCATTGAAGATGGGTTCAAACGCGCCAACAGTGCAGTTGGAGCGAGGATAGAAACCGTCTTTGCTGCTGCACATGCGGCGGCGGCGGTGAGGGCATCTGAAGGTGGTGCATCGCAGGCCAACATGCCTCGTGCGAGGTAGTGACACGCGGTACTCGTGTGTCGAGTGTTCAGTAAAGCGCAATGGCAACGAAGAATTTACGGGGGAGCACACAGACATGGCGCCGTGGCCTGCGTCTCAACTTCGACGGCGCCCGTGCCCCCACCTTGCTGCGGTGGGAGAGGATGGAAACGCCAGTCAAAATTGGCGTTTGACTGGCGTTTCCCGCGCTGACGAGGCTGGTGAGGCGCTCGAAACGGTTGGGGCCGTAGGACCCGCCGAAAACACAAATCGTGTTTTGTTGTAGATACCTCGGTCCTACCCTGAGTGCGGCAACGTCGTCCTTGTCTAGAGTCACTGTATCGCCGTCACGAGCGCTAGACGCACGATGTTTAAACATAAGTCGTGTTTTGTTGCAGATACCTCGGTCCTAGGGCGGTCAAACAGGGCTTTTAACTTCTAGCCGCGGATGGGCGTGCGCTTCGCTCGCCGTATCGCCTATCTCAAGAGTGTGATCAGTGTTATCCGTATTATCAGTTATCAGTATTACTGTTGTTATATGTCTCCCAGTAATGCCTGGCCATCGTGCATGGTGCACACACGTGCACACCTCCTCACTGCTCACTGCCTATCCACCTGCCCTCACTGCTCTCACTACCCATCCACCTCCTCCGGAAAAGAAAACTTGCTCGTAATCACATGCCGCCTCTGACGGCCGTGCGGAAATATATTTCAGGCCCCCCTCCGGTATTATTTTACCGATGGCCTTCATGCGCGCCTCTCGCAGCGAAACACGAAACCATGGGCATCGGCAGCTGACCCGGACCACAAAGATCCTGGTTCTATACGCACAGCAATATATTTTCACTATGTTCTATGTTTTCATGGACTTGAACACGTACGTAAG
This sequence comes from Isochrysis galbana, assembly GCA_018136815.1. Lineage (NCBI taxonomy): Eukaryota > Haptophyta > Isochrysidales > Isochrysidaceae > Isochrysis > Isochrysis galbana. The sequence continues at coordinate 104,795 of CM030941.1, read as the reverse complement.
TATCGCAAAAACTAAAGACGCTAACCGCTAAAAACACCAAGGGCTCGAGAACCCAACTTCGACCCGCGACCGGGGGCGCCACGAGGCCGTTCGAGTCACCGCTCACCAAATGGATGCCGCTACCAGCACCAAAGTCTGGTATGCCGCCCTCACAGCCACGCCAATCGCGCCCGCCGCCCCCGCGCACAGCGTCGAAATCGGCCGCTTGCGGCCCTCGTTTAAGGTAATAAACTGGCATGACTTCGACTTCTCGTTCTGCAGTCGCCCTGCGAGACTCTCTCTCTCAGGTCGTTTGCCTTCATTTGGTACCCCTCGTTTCCCAATACTCGATATGAGTCGTGACGTTCGTCACGCATCTAGCCAATCAGTCATCAGATCTGCAGGTACCACTACGACACGTGTATTCACCACAGCACTCTGATTTACTTTGGCACACCGACCCTGGCTCGCGGCATGGCGTCTCACACACTCCCTCGTCATTGCACTCAAGTCCTTCACAGCACTCGTCGCCATAACTGCACCCCCCCCTTTTCTCGACACACGGTGTGACGGTACGGCACTTTTGGTCGGAACACACGAGATCGTGACAACAGTCTCCATCGTTTGCACACTCTCCATCCACATCCTTGCATCTGTCTGGCTGCTTCTTCGTGAGTACCAACGCCACGACGGTGGCGGCGACCACGGTGGCGACGACCACCGCGAGGGCAATCAAAAGTCGTTTCGACGGCATCGTCTTAGATGTACTGTCCAAAGAGCGCGCGGAGCCTGTGCAGCTCGGCGCCACCGCTCCCTTGGGATCGAAGAGTACGTTGTTTGGGCGGGCGTGGATGAGGGTGCACGAGGAATTCTCGTCGATGGTCGTCGTCTTCCACTGAGTGCCAGGGAACGGGTTGTCGCTCAATCGCTGGGTCCACTCCCCCGGTGCCTGGCCTTGACGATCCAGTTGGCTTGGAAGTATGGCTTGAAGTCGACCGTCCCAGGGTTGGCGCGCTCGAGCGCGATGTCACGGCGAAGGGAGAGATTGAGGAGCTTGGTGGCGAGGATTCGGGTGCGGTGTGTCACTTGCACGAGGTGTTCGACGTCGTCCAGCACTGCGGTGTGGAGAAGCCGCACGAGGGGCACCTTGACGACGTGCATGTGCCCATATCCCCCACTTAACGGGGGTCCCTGGTCCATGCACCCACCCTCTAAAATCTGACACGACGAGCGGAGCGCCCCTGGTATGAAGAGCGTCATTGGGGGGGGGGGAGCTCCTTCACAGAAGCGTTCCAATCGCCGCACCCAGGCGGTGTCCGAAGGCGAGGGTGAAGAAGAAGCGCATGACCGGTACCGACTTTTCGTAGCAGAAGGAAAGACGTCGGAATCCCTGGAGGTGGGCGAAGACGTGCTCGACCACTGCGCGCTTGCCGTTTGCGCGCCGTGTGGTTTTGGTTCGCCTACGAAAGATGCGGTCTTTGAGCCCGCGCTCAGTGCAGCGTTTTCGATTTGCCCTTGAGTCGTACCCTCGGTCTGCATAGAGCTCGATTCCTTGGACGTGAATCCATCTGGAGTCGAGGGCGGCGTCGAGGAGGACAACATCGGGTCGGTTCGACGGGTCGAACCTCATCCCGTAGACGACCCGGTGTTGGTCGGTAACGACGGTGATTTTGGTACCTTGCCTCCCTTGGTCGACGTGGTTTCTTCCAGTTGGGTTGAGTGCCATGGCGGTTGCGGATGTGTGAGGAGTCGACCAGGTGTCGAGTGGGTGGTCTGAGTTTATGGTATGTACGGAGAGCCTCGATGTATGCCTTCTCGATCACACCACTCTGAGTCCACAGAGCGACTCTCCGACGGACTCCCATGAAAGAGGCTCCGCTGCAATCGAGTTCTCTCCATTGACACCCTGTGCGCAGGATTTTGAAGAGCAGATCAAGGACTTGAGCATCTGTCAGAGCCCTAGGTCGGCCAGTACACTTGGGTGGAGCGAAAGCAGAAGCATTTTTTTGGATCAGTCGCGAAAACACTTCACTCAATCGAATCATTTGTAATTCACAGTACATACTAGAAAAAAAAGTTTCGTTACAGGTCCATAGCGCTGAGGGAAAGGAGACCAAATGAAGGCAAGCCGCCTTCCGTCCTCTCCTCGGCCGACGGCAGGAAGTTTCGTCCAAAACATTCTCCGGTCCCCATTGATCCCCACTTATAAAAGTAGGTTGAACATAAGAATTGAATTACATATTACATATCCATATCCATATCCATATCATTCACTCTCACTTTTCTCACACGCGTTTGGACTGATTGTAGCGCAACATCACAGCCCCCCCCCCCGCCCCCCGCCCAAGGCCCAAGGCCCACGGGGCGCGCCAGGACCGGGTTTTGTTTTTGCATCCCGCCTCCCGTTCCCGCCCAAACGTGCACGGACTTGCAGATCTTGCAGTAGGCCCCAAAACTGACCCAAACTTGCAAACAAGTTTGGCAATAATTGGCCAGGCCCAAGAGGCACCCGCCAGACTGACGGCAAAGACAACAACGCAGATCAAAAGGCCTGCCCGGTACGCGCACTCAAAGCCTGACCCATGGTAGTGCACCTGGGCATGGGCCTCGGCCGCACCCCCGCGACCAAAGAAACAAGAACGAGGGGAGAAGGCGGAAAGGCGAAAAAAGGGGGAATAAGGGTGGTGTCTGTAACAGGTAGTGAATATCGGTATAGTAGGAGGAGGTGTTTAGCCCTGAATCTTTAGATGTTTTCTTTTCATACCAGTCTAGTAAAGATCAAAGATCCACAGCTCACAGCTCCATCCACACCACTACCATGACCAACAATTTGTTAAATGCTAAAAGAATTTAAAAATGAAAAATGTAGTTGGACTGCTATGGCTAAGCACCGCGCGCGCGCGTGGCGAGACTATTAAGATATTTTTAAGGCACTCACCATAAGGCAATTGGATTTTTTTGCACAACATTGCACAAGTGCAAACAAGACACATGGTGTGGAATGTGGAACCATCTCCATCTCGATCCCCAGATTTATTTGTATTCAATGAAGTGAGCATTGTCGCAAACGGGCACTTGCAGATCCTTCGGTATGCACATGAGATTGCGACAATCTCTGGGAGGCCGCAAGACTCGCGTATTCCCATGCACCGATAGCCTGCGCGCTTGACTTCCTGCAAGAGCTCTGCATGCCTCGTACTATTCGACCGCGGGAACGTCTCGACACTGAAGATAGGCCGATCTCGGGCCAACGTGGCATCTGCCCCGCGAAGAACCATAGGTTCGCTTCCCTCCACGTCCCAGTGCCCAAAGGAAAGGGTCCGGTTCCGCATGAGCATGTCCACTGTGTAGACTGGATAGTGCGCGATTTCATCTCCCTCGCCTGCTTTGAGAATTCCTGCATAGGTTCGCAGCAGGCCTGAGCCCCTACGTCAAACGTACTCGGAGGCGCAGGGGCGCGGCTGCCAGAGTAGCCGCCCAAGAGCGACTCCAGCGACCACGAGGGCGTGCTGAGCCGCATCCCGGTGGCCCCCCACTTTAGTATGGTCGACATGCCCCTTATCTGCGCGAGGGGTGCTGTGAAAATTCCCGCCAGACCGGCCTTGCGCTCACGCCGTGCTGCGGCTCTGGCGTAGCGGAGAGGGAGAGAGAAAGGGCCCTCCACTGGCGGAACGGCTCAGTGGTCCTTGCCACAACTTCGATCGAAGTTGTGACCCACACCGATCCCTGTCCGCAGCCGCGGCCCGGCCGACATCTTGCTGTGGATTCTGGAGAGTGCGTGGCTGCCAGTGCCGACGGCCGCGGCCGTCATCGGAGCGGCGGAGCGGCCGTAAATAGGCCCTTTCTAACCTGGACCTACCACCTTAATATTAATAGCCTATTCATATGTTACCCTCCGCCAGGAGCCATCGCCCCCCAGGAGCTGCCGGGGGCCTCCGAGAGCTATCGGGGGGGAATTTTCTCCCGATCGCCAACAGCCCCACCGAGAGCTACCGGGGACCGAGAAAACCCCCCGAGAGCTATTGGGAGATTTTACCTCCCCCAGGGACCAGGGAGCTATCGCGTTTTAAGGTCGCGGCCCCCAATAGCTATCGGGGGTCGGGGGCGAAAGGCGGCCCCCGAAAGCTATTGGGGGGGAAACGACGGGCGCCGATAGCTATTGGGGGAAAACGACGGGCGCCGATAGCTATCGGAGGGCTGTCCTCGAGCCCCCAGGCGCTATTTCCCCCCCGTAAGCTGTCAGGGTGACTGTCCATTTCGCTGGTGTCAGAGCAAGGCTGATCTCTCTCTTGGAACTTGGAGATTGCCTGCGAGGGCGCGCCGGCAGCTAGCGCGGAACGCGGTTCTTGCGGGGAGCTCATGGAGCTTTCCTCGGGAGTGACTACGGGCATGGCGATCGACGCACGACGCAAGACGCACGACCCACGGAGGGCGCGGAAGTGCGGAAGGAGGCTTGTGGGGGGTGGTGGCAGGCGACTGGGGGTGGCTCAGGCGCTTGCTTGACTTGTATTCACTCGTTGACTCGGGGTATAGACTCGGGAACTCGGGGGACTCGCTTGGGAAGTTAGGACTCACTTGGGAAGTTCGGACTCGCTTGGAAAAAAATTATCTGAAGATTCTGGGCTACACACCTACTACTGACTGGGTCTCCCTTCTCTACTTTCTACTTACACCGCCCTTAAATTCCCTCCCTCCACCTCTTTCCCTGCCCCCTTCATTCCTTTGTCTTCGGTTTCCGGGGTCCGGCCTTGGTGCCCTACCTAAGGCCTTCCTCTGCAGAGGAAGTGCTCAAGCCCGCTCATCCGTCCCACTCCGCCATTCCCGCCGCGCCTTCCGCCGATCGTTTCCCTTCCGTATCTTCGCATATCGAGCCAGTGGTCATGCTCGATCCGTCACACATACAACGGACGAGCCATGCGCCAACCGCGCACACCCCCATCGCGGGGTAGGGGGTCCGTTGCCGTCGAAGGGCTACGGTCCCGCAGCACGAATAGTGCACTAAGGTTATACTCCTACATGTGAAACACAGTCAAAACTTAGAAATAAAACATCAAAAACAGTATGTTTTTTGCCGTCGAAAAAAAACAAAGAAAAACAGTGTAAAAAAGATGTGCGGGGTAGGGGGGGCGCCCGAAATAAAACAGCGAAAAACATATGTTTTGGGCTTCCGACTTCCGAAAAAAAAAACACTATTCCTGTGTTTCACATGTAGGGTTATACTAACACAACAATAAAACTTTGACGGCAACACTGTCATCCATTCACGGGACCACCATACAGTAGGGGTGCATCATTAAGAAACCACCCCATTAAGGACAGTGTACAAGGAAATTGACCGTCCGTGTGCAAGGAAACCTACATAGAGCGAAAGGGCACCGGTCATGAACAAGAAACTGAATGAGCAAGAAAGCTTCCATGTACGCGCAACAGGGGCGCGCCGCGCGTGGCTCAACACTTATTTTTTACATACCGAGGGGTGGCATAGAGGGGGCTTGTCGGGGGGACCCCAAGAATCCGCCGATACGTAAGAAACCAAATTGGACCAGCTGATGTCACCGATAACCGATAAGAAACCAGAAATCATTATAACCCGGCGCGGAGCACCGAAGAAAGTGAGCGAAGAAACTCAGCGTGCTGGTGGCAGAGGGGTTAAGGAAAGTGTAGGAGTACAGGAGAAAAATTTCTGTTTTGTTAATGGTGCACCCCTACTAGTATGCCATACGGGTGGATCAAACAGTGGGCGTCGGCGCTGCTGTCGTCTCTCTCCAGGGCGAATGGACCTTCTCGGTGTACGCGAGCGCAGGAGCACTCGCGTCGGAGCGGGCGTCACTGCTCGATGGTGTGCGCCTCGCGCTCCGGCCCCTCCTCGAGGCCGGGCTGGGCGCACAACCTGCAGTGTGCTGTGAAGGTGCTCTCGGCCGCCATCTCGTTCTCTCTCTGCAGGCGGCTGCTGAGCACGGAATGGCGCCGCCGGTGGTGGCCCTGCGCCGGCCATGCCTGCTCTACAATGTACTCGTGCTATTCGCGCGAAAGCACGCGCCCGCAGCGAGATCTGCTGTCGAGGCATTCAACTTTGCGATGATCCTCACTGAGAAACAACTGGCGACAGAGCACAACAGCACAGATGACGCACTGCCGTTGGCGCGCGTGAC